>JAZDUA010000606.1:0-412500 GCA_038098605.1 Gryllus longicercus
GTTTAATTTAAAAATAAAAAACTTGAGAATCATCCAAGTTAACTTCCAATTACTATCCCTTTGCCTGCTTTATTTGGAGCTCGGCCATGTTTGGTAAATCTGACAGATCTCAGAAGATAATTATTACGCAACACAGTTGTGGCGGGTGAGCAAATGATACCCAGCAATTGTATTCACGTATAGCCTTGCCACCATATTATCGGAAATTACGTACGAGTGGTGTCTAAAGAAACGAGGCGAGTGCAGAAGCCTCTATTTATCGGCTTCACTAAACAGACGTGTCCGGAACAGACGGAGTGAGCGAAGAGAGCAAATAAGGAATCAGACGAAAATCGACCGGGAGACTGGTGTTGGAGGAGCGGGACGTCACGAACTGTATGAAGATGGCAGGCGCTTGGGGGCAACCTCGACTGGGCTGGGAGGGTGCCGAGATGGCGGAGACAGAGGCGGCGGCGCCGGAGGCCGAGCTGGAGGCGGAGGAGTCTGGGAGGCAAAGGCGAAAGCGGCTGTGGCGGCGGACTCGGTGATGGAGTCGGAGTAGGTGGTGGAATCGGAGGACGTGGTGGGGTCGGAGTCGTCGGAGGATTCGGAGACGGTGGCTGCAGTGGAGTCGGGAGTGGCATTAGAGTCGGCGGCGGAGTTGGAGGTCAGCGGCGGCGAAATCGGTGGCGGGGGCGGCAACAGCGGCGGAATCGGCGGCGGAATCGGCGGCGGAATCTGCAGCGGAATCGGCGGCGGAATCGGCGGCGGCGATGGCGGTGGCGGTGGCTATGGCAGTGGCAGTGGAGTAGCGTGCGGCGAATGGGACAACGGAGACAGCGGTGGCGAAGGAGACAGCGACGGGCAGGGGGAGGGGGTCGCGGCGTCTCGTATTACGATGCCCTCGTCTCCCTCCCCTCCCCCTCCTCCCGAGAATGAGCTTAGCGGAGAGGAAGAGAGATAGGTGGAGCGACGTAAAAAGGGGAAGATTAAAAGTCTACTTCACCAAATGACGTTCGCGGCAGCTCCTCGCGCGAGCGCGGGAGGATGAGTGATTCTCCGGAGTTTAGCAGAAGCTGCCGGCGGCGGCGGCGGCGGCGGTGGCAGCGGCGGCGGCAGCGGCGGCGGCAGTGGCGGCGGCAGTGGAGGCGGAGACGGGGGCGGTGGGAAGATGGTGCCACAAAGACCGGAGGATGCGCAGTGATCGAAAATACCATTCTGCACGCACATCTTCATTCTCAAAACGCCTAATAAGGCATTTTTGTCTCTCAAATTCTTCAATCAATTATTAATACAGTTCAAAGATAAATTATCAAGCCATAAAATTGCCGAAAAACTTGTCTTGCTATTTTAGCATGACAAGTTTCCACTTAATATAGCGTTGTCATGCACACTGTGCGATCCCTCCAAAATTATGCGCATGGTTGGTATAATGTGATAATTAAGAACTTACGACGTGTGATTAGGTGCGATAGAACGCCAGAACAATAAGTGTAGGAGTTGTCCTTCTGTGAAAAAAAAATAATTAACAGAGTTGGAAAGAGAACATTTCTTTCGTAAGTCCTCCATCGTGCTGAACTATTAGACTAATTCAATATTTTTAAAGAAATAATACAATTCGAGGAATTTGTACGTTATTGTTATCTTGAGATAAATTCTGAGATTATAGAAGATACGTGGGTTCTTTTTAAAAGAGATGGCTTTGTCTGTAATGAAGAAACCTTTTTGTTGCTGAACTTTGCGGTCTTTACAAGCGACTATTATTACGCCTTTTCACACACAAACCTTTTACACTGGAAAAATAATTTTCATCCCTGTTTCCTGCGAAACAATATAGCAAAAGAAAGGCGGAACCGGGCAAATTAACAATGTTGTTACAATGGGAATATGTGTGAGGTAAATAAGCTTAGAGGCGAGTTTGCAGATGATTTTCTCTGTCGCTGTTTCGTTTCTGTTGCTGAAGATGCTGAAGTCTGCAGGGACAGAACCCTTGACATTCACACCAGGAAATAGGGTAAGAGTTGAGTAGATTAGTGTGTATTCGTTATCTGCCTGCAGGTAGCCGTATCACATTTTCTCTTTACCGAGTCACTGTTTTGATGGAGACAAAATCTCGGATAAATACCCATATTTGAAAGGTTACATTATTGTTTTGTAATGTTTACATTTGTCATCATATAGGTTTTGTGGTCTTCAGCCTAGCCCTATAATACCAGGTAATGTAGTTGGTATTGTTAATAAATGACCTTCTAAATATTTTTTTCTATGCAGTGCTAGTGACTGAATAATGTAAACGTACGAGTGAATGTACGAATTGAGAGAACCGTTTATCATGCATTGATACCATGTGTGGGAAACACTTTTGGGAATAGTTGTAAATATATATACACGAAAAACCCGATTTAAGAAACGAAAAGGAACCTATTATTTTGGGGAAAACATGAGGAAAATTATAATTACAGAATCTGCCTTGAGATACATGTCGAGTTCTTTATATGATAACGGCCAAATGTAGGTTGCAAACTTTTGTGTACGTTGCCCTACTGTCGTAAGCAAGTCCACTAAGTCGCTTTATTGTTTCAATCAGTCTTACAGACTATTACTTATCAATCATTAAAATATGACTCAGAAGCTCGAAGATATTTCAGAACCATTCCATACTCCCAAAAAAGTACTATTTAAATCAAATTAGTTATCCGTTACTGACATCTGCAAAGAAATATTATATTTTGACTATGAAATATATTATGTGCACAGCGCATGAATAGGCATTTACAGATATGTACACAATGATATTATTTGTTTCAGAATGAATCGTGGAATTGAGTGAGTTGTGAATAAATTTAGTTTCCAGGTATTAGAGATACACCAGGGTTTGCGACTTCTCCGAAATGTGTCTCGCAAGCCCAAGCTCACAAGCGTTTGATTTAACTGTACTATGTTTTGAAGAACTGCGTCAAAAAAACGACAATGTGTATTTGCTAAAATTTAACATTGGTAGCTAAACTTCCAATAAAACCACCGGCTGCCGCCGGACTACTCCCCCCCCCGTCCTTTAATTTATTCATATTTATTTAGAGATCTTTCAAGAACTAATGTCACAGGAGCCCATGGGCGTAGGCGCCAACACTATGGGTTCCATTCCCCTTTGATCTCTCTGAATAAAATTTGAAAGCCTCCCCCCCTCAAATGGATAGTAATAATTAAATAGCACACAACGTTGTAAATGAAACATTGGGAAAACAGAGCGAGATTAAATGGTAAATAGGACGATTATGATATCATGCAGTTTTCCGGGAGCTACTGTCTTAAAAATATTTGCAATTATGTATTAAATTTGATTATGTATAGTAGATTCACCTTTTTCGAAAAAAAAAATCTTTGAGAAAATTGGCAGTGTCACTTTCACGCGTGCAATTCAAACAGACTTGCCATGACACCGCCACCAGTGTCGTGAACGGCCCTGGACGTTGTCTCGTTTTTTCGCGTTGTCGTTCAAACTGTCGATACACTCTCTGCGAGGAAAACACACTACACACTGGAGTACTTTAATCCTATCTCACTAACACAGAGGGAGAATAACACCGCCACCTCTTGCGATAAAACATTATTTTTATTTAATAGGTAATTATTACAAACAAATTAGATTACTTGATGCTATGTGGCTAGGCCGAAGGCCTGTAAGCCATTACAATACCTACATCCTTTCGCGTTCTAATCTTTCGAATTCTGGTATTCACCCCAAATGGTCTCTCCATCGCATCAAAGCCGCGGAAAAGAGACCATAAGGTACGGCTCAGGAAAAAACCCCTGAAGGGGGAAAAACCTGCCGTCAGAAGCCGAGTACATTCTAATCTATTCGACGTTTATTTTAACTATTTATTTTCTGGCGCGGACGTCTTCTTCCAGTGCTTGGCCTCCTCAGCACCTGAAATCAAACGGCGCCACAGAAGATCGTCCGCACCAACGCCTCTGACCTTACATTTTCGATCCCCCTTCCCTTCACCCCCTAATGTGCTTATTACTATGCCAGTTTTATTTTATTTATTGTATTGACCTGTTAATTACCAATTGACTACGACTTATGACTTATTTCTTAACTGTTTACTAACTTAACATAAAATTACTGATTAACTTACTTATTGTTATCTTATTGACTTATTAATTTCTCTCCAGTCTAGGCTCCGCTCAGTGCTGTTTTCCCACTCCCTAATTTCAGTTTCCCTAATGGTCCGGACCTTTCCTAAAAATGTTCCTAATAAAACGATGCAGTACTGCGATAAAACATGCAGTACACTTACAGTAGTAATGACTTTAGCATTTGACGCGACCGAAAACCTTAATCAATGAATTACTTGTTTTTTTTAAAACTCTGAAGCTTTGATTTTTGTTCGCTCAAATACATTTCTTGGCATTGTGCACTTCGCGGGCGGAGCAGAACGCGTACCGAGCGAGAGGGAGATAGAAATACGGAGTGTAGGTCGACGCCTGATCTCACCATCCAGCAGAGGAAGAACAGAGCCACATTCAGTGACAAAACATGCCCTACAATTACGATATTAATGACCTTAGACGCGCCCGAAAACATTAATCAATCAATTACTATTGCTTTTTAACTCTCGAGTTTTAATTTTTGTCCCTGCAAATAAACATTTCTTGCCATTGTGCGCCGCGCGGGTGGAGCGAAACGCGTAGCAAGCGAGAGGGAGATAGAGATGGAGCGGGAGGACGTTGGCGGAGAAGAGTCTGGGAACGCTGATCCTCCACAACCTCCGTTAAGCGCTACTCTACCACTTCATACTCCCCCGCTCCCACGCCCGCTTTCGTGCCCGCTCCCTCCCCCCCCCATCCCCGCCACTCCTGCCACAAAGTTTCTCACTTCCGCGGGCTAAAATGTAACGAATAAAGATTTCTCGCCTGTGCGGGGGCAACTTTTCTCTATAAAAATATTCAGCTCCCATCCCTCCCTCCCGCCACTACCACCACTACCTACTCCACGTGCGGGAGAGCAGTCTGTGCATTCCGTTGATTCAAGGGTCCTGGCTCGCTTTTCCTTCATTCGTAGTAGACCCGCCGGAATGGGACGTCATTTTCTATTGTTAGCTTCTTTCAGTTTTTGTACGTTCGTGAAGGTCTCGTCGCCCGGAATGGGTACCGCTGGAGACTTTTTTTTGTGCTTCAAGGGAATGGGACTTGGTGAATGTGGGTTATTTGCTGTGGAATGTTGGTTGTTTACGACTTTTTTTTCGGATTTTAACTAAAGCGCGGTTCGCAGCTCGTGCTAATTTTTTAGATTCACTCGCAAGTTGGCGTCGGGGTTGGGAGTCTCCTGGAAGTAATGAATTTACCTGTTTGCCTCATTGGCGCCGCCGGCGTGGACATTGCTAACAGCTGCACCTGGCATTGGCATTGGTATTGATCTCTATGATTACAGTGCGTGATAGTCTGACCGGGTGTCCCTCCTCCCAAGTAAATACGTAGAACCGCGCTTCAGTACCCACGCAGCTTTGTAGGGCAATGTCGCATAGAGCGAGGAACAATGCAACTATTTGAGTGTCTTTAGTTTAACTACGAGTCGAAACTCCCTTTTCGTTTAAAAAATCCATCCTGATAGTCATAAATTTCATGTAACCGCAATCTTGCACTTTTAATGTGTTTTTTCGGCATTACATATGAATGAAAAGTAATTTTTGTAAATCCTCTTTTGTTCTACCTTGTAATTTGGATATTATGAATATTTGGAAGACATTCTCAATACTAAATTTATGATCATAAATCAGAAAACTGTTCAAATGTATTCTAATAATCGAGAAAACAATGTCACGGACACACTGCTAATGAATATACTTTTGTTCGAGATCATAGTTGCGATTCTTGTGATTCGCTTATCTGGCATGCAAAAGTGGGAGATAACTACATTTCTGAGCTCCTCTGGCCTCCTTTTCTAATTAACATGTTTTACCTATGGACTATTTTACTAGTAAATAAGTGATATATACTACAAGGAAGAAGAAATTATGATGATTAAATGATGCAATTAAAAAATGCAATTGATTTTGTGATTAACCATTTACTACAGGTTGCCAAATAGTTTGGAGAGCTTTTTTACGAAATGATGTGTATTCCGCTAAATGTCAGCTTGTGAGTAGCAGTAAATCGGGAATTGATAATTTTTTCAGAAATGTTTTATTGTGTAGCCCTTTCGATATTTGCAGGGGAGCCAGGTCTCCGTTCGCCACCCTACCCTGCACAGTGCGCACGCCTATGGGATCATGAGTTGTTTTATAGACCGTTATATACAAAATGAAAGTTTTTTAACGCACTGTTATATTCTTTTAGGTTTAAATCTTATTGGCACCACTTCTCCGTAATATGAATTGTCAGAAACGTGTAGAATCTAGACATATGTCCTATAATTAAATTGACTTTTTGTTGTTTTGAGCTATTTCATCGTACATGTTTAAGACTTTCAGCTTCATTAGTAATATTAGAATGTTTTCCCAGTGTACCGGGCCTCTATGCGAAGTAACTCACATGTCAGGGCCTGTCCGACCATAGGTCGATACTAGTATCATGCAATTTTCATCTTTAAACCAATGATTTCCAAAGGTGGGGAACTTTCACTCACGGAGGACGTATGAAAGGGAGTGAAACTAATTCATGTGAATATTGTGCATCTATTTTTTCACTTCCAATATTTTCATTGCCACATTTTGTAATTCATGAAACAAAAAAATCCATTCATAAAATTCAAAACAGATTCTTTTTTGTAAAAAATCAATTAATGGAGTTAATAGTACTTACTGGAATCTACAGTCTGATTGAAATGTGTGATTTGAATTAACGGATATAATTGTTGAAATAACGGAATAATTGTTGAATAGAATTAACAGAGTAATGATACTAGGATCTCCAGTTTAATGGAATTGTAAGATTTTCCAATAAAAATGTAATCTCCCTTTTTGAAACTGATTAGTTACATCCCTTCTCTAACTATAATTAACTTGATAGTTTAGGAAATGCTTCAACCCGACTAACTCTAGTGGTGACTAGCTTTTAGTTTAATGCCATTGTCTGGCGTAGTTTGCGAGGAATCGGTTAACTAGTTATCACTATCTAGTTAATGCGATGAAGTAAACTCATGAATACCCCGAAACAGTGGTAGAAGGGGAGGGAACAAAAGGCGCTAATGATCTTCTGAAAGCGGAAAATGTTCCCCACAACGCGCCATTCAGATTTCCCCGCTCAATTACTTTACCTCCTGACTCAACTCTCCGTTCTTAAGCCCAGTGATTGCGTGGACATAATAGTGCTCCAGGTGGTGGTTTGTTAGCCGATTATAAATGGCATAACCTTTGAACTTGAGCGTTCAAATCAATCTTATTCTCATTATATTACAAACTCTGCGGCGTGCCTCAACCGTCGAATAGTTCATTACATTTTTTAGGAATATTCCCATTTATTCTGTTTACTTTACTATTGGAACATTGTTGTATTCAACGTATGTACTGCCATTCCAAGTTTTGAAAGGTTATGTGTCATGTTATATAATGTCGCCCCACAGAGTGTACTTGTTATTTATTGAGTGTCAGAAGTGGTTGAAAGCTGTCACGTAAGGAGGGTAGTGCAATTTGTAATTGAATATAGTACATTTTTAGCAAATTGGATTTGAACTTCATAACATCAGAAAACTCTCCGCGTAGCAAAATAGCTAAAAATGGACCGCACGTTGAAGCACAATAGTATTCCCTTTCGATCTGGACGCATAAATATTTATTACAATACTTCACGTACAATTTGCTTGAATCATAGACGTCGAGTTGTAACTAGGTTCTCTTGAATTTTACTGTTTTGATGATGACTTTCTCCAAGTATCTCGTTGATACCAACGAAGTATTCATACCTATTTCTTCACACAGCTGCTCAATTCACCATGAAGTATTCGTAAACCGAATAAAACAGAAATCTTCGAATTCCAACAGCCGACAAATGGCCGTCCCCAGGTTGGAAGAAAATTACCGACTTGAGCTCTAGACCATAATTCTAAGTTTCTTGATTGGGGTTTTTTACGACTTACGACTTGCTGATCGGAGCAAATCCGTAATAACAAAAAAGTTAATGGTGAATAAATTGCACCAGAACTTGTCTCCCCAGTCGCCACCCTCCGAGAGACACACAGTGCAGCCGCGCACTTCCTCAACGGGTCTCGGCGAAATAAAAACCTCTACACCAGGGAGGGGCGTTAAAAATATTAAAAAAGTCGTTCATCGTTATGACGATATTTTAACGACACCGATACATCTTCCATCAATAATCGACCATCGAGATGATCGATACATTGGCGCTAATACAATTCACTATAGATTAAATGAGCAAACCACATTTATTCTGAAAGCAATATATATTTCAATTATTTAAAAGAGGGTCATGAAACTTAACGTAATATAATAAAATGTTATAACAACGTCTTTGTAAATTCAATGAAAATAAATACATTAGTTTAATTGCTTCCCGCTATACGTCAATTAGAATCAATATCTTTTATTAAGTGGTTTTCAAACATCCCTTTAATTTTTTTGTTCTCCAAACTGCCTTTGACAATTCCCTCATGTACAAGGCCATCTAAATGTTTCTAGTTGTTATGACAATATTGTCAATTAGTGAAGTGTTTGTTTATATTATTTTTATTTCTTAGTTCAATGACAATCCGCTTTCTAATTTATATTAAATAACATAGTGACACTACACAACCCAAAATAGCAACACCTGATGATGTGTTTTAAATACCGATATATCGGCGTAGAAACTTTCATTTCAATTATCGATATTCCGGTAGGAATACATCGATATATCTATACGTTATACTCATCACAGCGCCCTAGTAATGACACCTTAGCGCGGGGGGACGTGACGTCAGATGAACGGCGTGTCGCATGACGGAGTAGCTGCGGAGATAACGATAAACCCTCCCGAGAAGAGAAGACAACTGAAGACCCCCGCCGCGCCGACCAGCGAGAGCTCTCTATACAGCGAGTGGCCGGAGAGGAGCTGGCCCGCGCCGCGTGGAGAGCGCTCCCGCGTGGCCCCTGGATAAGAGGGAGTGAGTAACGAGCGCCGGGCATCATCGGAAAACGCTTGGAACGAGGCGGATTTCGCGTGAAAGCGCGCGGGCCCAGGGCGACGAGCGCACGCGCGCGTGCAGCGTACACAGCGGCGGCGGCGGCGGGGGGCAGTGGCGGGGGCGGTGGCGGCGGCGGCTGGCAGTGACGCCGGCGTCGGCAGTGACAAATGCGAGCGCCTCGATGATTTACTTCCTCGCGTCGTCCGTAACAAGCTAGATAATTGGCTACGGCGGCGGTGCAGGGCGGGAGCGGTTGCGGGGCTGCGGGGGCAACGGAGGCAACAGAGGCGGTGCGTGGAGACAGGCGTGGTGGGAATGGCGGAGTCGGTGAAGGCCACGGAGCATGGAGAGCCACGGGCAGTGAGATCGGGGAGGACGAGGGCGGTGGGGGACGAGTGCGGTGAGGACGAGGAGTGCGGTGGGGACGAGTGCGGTGGTGACGAGTGCGGTGGTGACGAGTGCGGTGGTGACGAGTGCGGTGGTGACGAGTGCGGTGGTGACGAGTGTGGTGGTGACGAGTGCGGTGGTGACGAGTGCGGTGGTGACGAGTGCGGTGGTGACGAGTGCGGTGGTGACGAGTGCGGTGGTGACGAGTGCGGTGGGGACGAGTGCGGTGGGGACGAGTGCGGTGGGGACGAGTGCGGTGGGGACGAGTGCGGTGGGGACGAGTGCGGTGGGGGACGAGTGCGGTGGGGACGAGTGCGGTGGGGACGAGTGCGGTGGGGACGAGTGCGGTGGGGACGAGTGCGGTGGGGACGAGTGCGGTGGGGACGAGTGCGGTGGTGACGAGTGCGGTGGTGACGAGTGCGGTGGTGACGAGTGCGGTGGTGACGAGTGTGGTGGTGACGAGTGCGGTGGTGACGAGTGCGGTGGTGACGAGTGCGGTGGTGACGAGTGCGGTTGGTGACGAGTGCGGTGGGGACGAGTGCGGTGGGGACGAGTGCGGTGGGGACGAGTGCGGTGGGGACGAGTGCGGTGGGGACGAGTGCGGTGGGGACGAGTGCGGTGGGGACGAGTGCGGTGGGGGACGAGTGCGGTGGGGACGAGTGCGGTGGGACGAGTGCGGTGGGGACGAGTGCGGTGGGGACGAGTGCGGTGGGGACGAGTGCGGTGGTGACGAGTGCGGTGGTGACGAGTGCGGTGGTGACGAGTGCGGTGGTGACGAGTGCGGTGGTGACGAGTGCGGTGGTGACGAGTGCGGTGGTGACGAGTGCGGTGGTGACGAGTGCGGTGGGGACGAGTGCGGTGGGGACGAGTGCGGTGGGGACGAGTGCGGTGGGGACGAGTGCGGTGGGGACGAGTGCGGTGGGGACGAGTGCGGTGGGGACGAGTGCGGTGGGGACGAGTGCGGTGGGGACGAGTGCGGTGGGGACGAGTGCGGTGGGGACGAGTGCGGTGGGGACGAGTGCGGTGGGGACGAGTGCGGTGGGGACGAGTGCGGTGGGGACGAGTGCGGTGGGGACGAGTGCGGTGGGGACGAGTGCGGTGGGGGACGAGTGCGGTGGGGACGAGGGCAGTGGGGACGAGGGCAGTGGGGACGAGGGTATTGGGGACGAGGGTATTGGGGACGAGGGTATTGGGGACGAGGGCAGGGGGACGAGGGCAGTGGGGACGAGGGCAGTGGGGACGAGGGGCAGTGGGGACGAGAGCGGTGGGGTCGAGGGCGGTAGGGTCGAGGGACGTGGGGACGAGGGCAGTGAGGACGAGTTCAGGGGGACGAGGGCGGTAGGGGCGAGGGCGGTGGGGACGAGGGCGGTGGGGACGAGGGCGCTGGCGACGAGCGTGGCCAGGCCGAAGACGGAGCGGCGTAGACGAGAGACAGAGGCTGTGAAAACGAAGGCGGTTGAAACAGTGGCGGAGGTGGTGTGGGCGGGGGGTGGGGGTTGGGCGTTGGAGGCGGACGGTCGCGGGGCTGCGTGGGGCCGGCGCCGGCAGAGCGGAGCGGAAGGCCTCAAATAGAGTCTGCTTCTGTCGCGAGTTCCCGCAGCGGACACATTGACCCCGACAAGCCGGGCGTTTAAGCACTTCGGGGAAGCCACTCGATGAGGCAGGCGCCCTGGGAGGACGTTTCTGTTCAAGGAAGAGGGTTTTTTCAACTTTGGACCAGAAAATTGGAAGAGAAAATTGGGCTCGTGTAATTACTTTTAGCAACTATAAATATGAATTTCAAAAATGGCATGACCTCTCTTGGATGAAAACGGTACAACGTTGGTTACTTTAATGTTTTACCAGTATTATTAAGATGATTAATTTATTACTATTATTATTATTGTTATTATTATTATTAAGATTATTATTATTACTTTTGGTAATTTTGTTATTATTGCTATTAATTTTATTTTTATGTAAACAAGTAATATACCTTGCATGGGACGTTGAGAGCGGAATAAGGTTACATTTTATTGCCAAAATATTAAAGAAATATTTTAATTGTGAGGCTATAAACAAAGTAGAGCTGCATCTCAGATAGTTATTAAATGCATCGTGTTAACAAGTCACTGTCAGTTAAATCATTATCTGATTCACCAGAAAAATCGCAAAATGCACTGGAGGACTAATAGTTTGTACTACGGGCCTATCTCTCTTCCACGTCACGTATTATTTGAAGCAATTTTACTCTCAACGTGTTCACAGTGTTATAAAATTAGCTATGAAATACTAACACACGTGTAGGTACTGTGCCTTTTTAAAGCTGACCTTGAGATTTGATGAGGTGTATAAATGTGTGGTTAGCTCCTCACAACAAGTCTCACCAACAAAACATTTCATAAATGCAACTAATTAACAAAGTGCGTTGCATAATGTTATAATATAGAAAAGTACATATTCTATGTTTATGACATCAAAAAGCTTCCTTCTCTTGATACATGTCTTACCTAACACCAGGTAGAAAACAATCTCAATATAGAATTTGATAAAGTTTTCGTCATTGGTATCATAAGAATTAATAAAAAGATTGCTCATAGTGATTATTCACATTTTAAAAACATTACATCAATAGAAAACGAATACCTAGAAACTGAACTATACCTTCATAGGATTATTATATAAGTGTTAAATTATTTGAACGTAGAAGAGAAAATAAGAAAATTGGTTTTCCATCCTGTTACACACATTTTTAGGTCATATAATCCACCAAAATGTTTTTATGTTTCACATGCCCTTTCATTCATGTATCCCAGTTAATTTATATATATATATATATATATATATATATATATATATATATATATATATATATATATATATATTGAAACGCGGAGCGTTTCTGCAATTAATTAGAAACACAGAGCATGTGATTATAATTACGACCATTTTGAACTGCGCGGCAATAGCCGCGAACAACGGACGGGGACAAAGGAACGAATCAGGCGCGAAGACAGTGAGAGCGCGCGAGACAACGGCGGTTGGGCAGTTGGCAGTGTGAGATGTAACGCGAGAGAGATCGGAACGATAGTGTTGCGCGGTGTAAAGAGGACTAAATTAAGTGGACTAGTGTAAGAAAAACTATCAGGAAGCGAGGGAAATGTAATATTGGCAAATGTTGAACAGTGCCAGCTAATGATAGTGTTCATAGTATCAGAAACGGTGGAGAAAAGAGGCAAAACTATAAATCGCGTAGCTGATGCCGGCATGGGTGGTGGCCACGTGCTCGCATTGTGGTAAATAAGAAAGTGGAGGAAAATCAACGAACTGTGTTACAATAAAGCAGCGAGATATACTGCAAGGACTAGATGAGGCAGGAAGCTAGAAGCAGTGCAGGCTCCAGTGGAACGACACGTACAACAGTCGGTGTCAAAGCAGAGGGATTTGCGCCACCGCCGCCGTGGGCCGACGACGCGGGAGCCCGCCTCGCCAACCGTCCTAAGGAGCGCCGAGCCGCGCCGAAGGTCACCGACCGTTGCGGCCGTTGGAAATCATCAGAGAACAAACGATGTATTCTCGGGGCCCGAGGTATTGTGAAATCTAAAATTGTAAACTGAGTTTTGGTACCAAAACAGGGAATAATTGTATTTGAGGTAATGTGCTGAATATGTGATTCTAGAAATAAATCGTGTTTTTGTTCAGACAAAATTATAACTTTGTTTTGCCAATGTGTTGCCGAATCCTTAAGAGACCCATTCACGAGACAAGACACCCGTCCTTTCCACATTTATTGCAGTGAAAAGTACCGCCAACCAGGTACGTCACAATATATATAAAATCGTTGACGAAAAGTATATAATAGTGCTATTTAATCTTTAACAGATGGTTTTTTTTATTGCGACACATCATTATAAAGAATAAAAACTAGTAGGTTGAAAAAGATCTTAGAAATAAAGGAAAACTATACATGTGGCGAAGCATCAGACTTGAATATGAATTGCAGTAGATAAGTTGCGCATATAAAAATCCACAAACATAACGTAATCTAAGGTACAATAAGAAACAAAATGTATATTTGTACGGTTAGCAATATATATATATATATATATATATATATATATATATATATATATATATATATATATATATATATATTGTGGCGAGATGGGATTATACAACCCCATAACACCACCGTTTCATCGGCATGAACGCTCACAGGCAGCGAGAAGAGCGACCGAAAACCAGAGTAGCAAAACGCGCAGCCTGGTATCCGTTGCTCGTACTAGTCACCACGAACTATCAAGTCACGTTTTACTGGTGAAGGGTTGAAGGAGGAGAAGATACCCCCGCCACAGAGTATTTCCCCAGGCAACGCCAATAAATGGGCGGACACGCAAGCGGAAGACCTCTTTCCTGGCCATCACGCATCGAGTCAACAGCTCTTTCCTGGCCATCACGCATCGAGTCAACAGCTCTCTTTTCCGAACCATCACGCCTGGAGTCAACATCTCTCTTCTGCCAGCACGCGTCGGTCAGCAGATCTTCTAGTAAGTCACCGCTCGGCAAGTAAGCAGATTTTCATCAGCGCTCGTCAGGTTAGGTAGTAATTGCCGCCGCAACGACTATTTAGATAGGAGTTTACGGCGTTGCAAAGACGTCTAGCTAGTCGTCCGCGCAGTAGTGAGGAATTAGTGAAGTATTCTTCTATTAACTAATACGGGAAGTAAAAAGTTGCCCGTTGTAAGGAAAGCTCTGAAAGTTCTTGATTAACAGAATAAAAGTTAGGAACGAGCGTGGTACTTGCACTAGCAGTCAGGGAAGTGCAAGGGACATTTTCTACAAATTGGGCGTAATCGAAGGCGGTAGCAGCCGTGGGAGGAGAAGAAACCGATTAGTGAGACGGAAGAATACGCGAGTCGACCGGGGAGAAGACGTCGTTCAGGAAGATAGAAGAAGACGCAAGAGGACAGCGCAGGCAACGCAGAACTTCGGAATCGAGCAACGCGGTGCGCAACCCAGCACGCGACTTCAAGGTTGGAAAGTGGACGGTTTCGAGGTAACCTGTAGAACTGTGAAATTAGGTCAAGTTCACGTCGGCAGGGAAAAGACTAGATTCAGAAGCGTTAGAAAACTGAGGACACGGGTGGTAATAATTTGCAGCTTTGTAGTGGGAGATTTAATGCGTTATTGCTTGCCTTAAACCATTCTATTGGAGCAGTCATTATTCTGTTATCAGCAGTTATAATTAAAAGACAAATTGAGAGTAGTGCGCTTGCCCACATATTATTTATTGTATGTAATATTTTAAAGAAAGGCAAGAGATTGTAAATTACGTTTAATTTCACGTGCAATTGTAACTAGAATAACTTAAATTTAGACGTATTGAATTTTCAAAGGAATTCCCAGTACTGGTTAGAGAAGTTGCTTCAGAAAGTTAGTTCTGAACAAAATTAAGTGTTCATTTATTGAATAGGCTGTAAAGGTTGCTTATTTGTATTTATTTGATCATTTGAAAGTGTAATTCTATTTTTGATTTGTTTTTCGTTGTTATCAACTCATGCCACAGAATTTTGGAGTGAATTATATGCTCGTTTATGTGTGATTTGTGTGACTTTTATTGTGTCAAGGGTTCAGACCTTTCTCGTACCCCAAAGATCCTGCTTCCTAAGATTCTAAGCTCGCTTCACGAGCATAATATCTTAACAACCCGTTTACAGTGCACGAGTTGTGTGTGCAGAAGGTATACAGTTCGTGTGGGGTAAAGGGGGTGTTAGAATATATATATATATATATATATATATATATATATATATATATATGTGTGTGTGTGTGTGTGTGTGTGTGTGTGTGTGTGTGTATATACACACAAACATATCAAGTCTGATGCTTCGCCACATGTATAGTTTTCCTATATTTCTAAGATCTTTTTCAACCTACTAGTTTTTCTTCTTCATAATGATGTGTCCCAATCAAACAAATTCATCTGTTATAGATTAAATATCACTATTATATACTTTTCGTCAACGATTTTATATTTAAACTGTATTTGTAAAGAATTGTGTTCGAAGTGTTTCTGTAACAAGTTTTTAATCAAACTGTTTTTCTTAACGCACCTGCCGTTAACGCTTACCGTTTTTTTCAATTGTTAAGTGTTTCTAACAAGTTTTTGAATATTTAATGAACTTGGCTTTGGTATCTATTATTATAATTTACTTGCTCTGTCTGTGAGGTTATATAATTTTGGATCTGTTTATTATGTTCATATTCATCCCAGTATTAGAAGAGAACGGTATTAGGCGCCTACGAAACGTTGAAATAGGGAAACTACTTAATATCTTTGTGTCGTAATAATTTCTCACCTGTGGTTTTAAATTTAATTCTATAGTATACAGTATTGTTTTCTTTTGTAAATTAGTTTATTTATTTTGTAGAAAAATAAAGCAATATATTGTATTATTTAAGCAATGTAGTAACAATAGTTTTAAAATTAGTCCTTAAGAAATGTTTCCGAAAGTTCCGTGTAGGAGTTTCATTGCCAAAATTCCTATCAAATTCTCATTTATTATTACTTTCTGATCGTTAAATAAGAAGAGTTGAATGATTACGTTAATTTTGTGATTGTGTTTTACAATTTTATCGTGCATTGACTTATATAATGTAAAAAAGTAAGAATTACGTAATTTTTTTTATATTTTTTCTACCAATAATTTTAGTTTGCTATGAGAAAATGTTTTTACATAAAATGAAGCGGCTAAATATAAACCCCAGTTTCAGCATAAGAATAAAAAATGACTGCCCAAATATTATTCATATTGCATTTAGCAGTCTCCGTTTTCACGCGTGAAATTGTTTGCTAATATACATTTTCAGAGAATTGTTAATCATTCATTTATTCTTTTTTAAAGTCTATTTTTAATTGTTGAATTTCTGGAACCTTTAAACTGTATATGACGTTTGGAAGGAGAAAACGTACTTTTATTAAAACGTAAAAATAATCAGTTTATAATTTGTTTTTTTTCGGATAAACATTGCTTAACTTTCTTCTTAAACTTACAGTCACCTGACACAACTGTACTTTTAATGATATTAAACAAATACGTGTTTCTACTTCAAATGTATAATTTGTTTCAGGTGAGTAAGCTGAGAAATCCAAGATACATTGCTGTTTGTAAGTATTATAATAAGTTTTTTAATTATTCTGCACTTGTCGTTTAAACTCAATTATGAATTTGAACTACGTAAGATAATTGAGAAACTCATCTCTAATTTTAGATTCTTTAAAATGTAACATTAAAATGATTTTACAGCATGAAGTATCTGCATTTTTCAAAATGGAAAATATTTTTTAGGTTATTAAACCATTAATTGTTATAATTGTTTCAAAACTTATTACTAACATTTACGTAAATATAATTCAACGGAATAATAAAGGAGATAAATAAAAATGAGTTAAAAACAAAAAAAATATGTGAAAATGAGATGAAGTAATGTTGCAAGGGAAACAGTTGGGCGACCTTGATTTATTAACGTCGGTACTTCACGAAAATGAGAAAGAGATGAGCTCGTGAGTCCCGGAAGGTGGTCTAATTTCAACAAGATTTTCATTCGCGATAACGTGCCACCTTAGGTGTTTCCGCGGTTTCACAACATGAGTCTAATTAAGAGACGTCTTTCATTCAGCATCGTTTGGCCAAACTTCAACACTCCTGTGTACCCTGCTTTGAGGTAGCACTGTGCCACGATCTGTGACGAGATACGGACTTCTGGGAAATCAAGTGCCGACCTGTCCTTTCCGAGTCAAGTGCTTAAGCTGCGTTTATTTAATATACTCGACTTCAAAGAAGAATGGCAGTGGGAATATTACCTAGTTGTTGGAAGTCGAGAAATTAAACGGTGAACAAGAGTTGCACTTACCTGCACAAAACTGAAAATGGATCTCACTATAATTTCTGAAGCAATTAATGTGAATTGATATCGGTCTCATATTTTTTACGGTATTGTCTGCAGCACCATTTTTTAAAAAATGTTTATAATGTTGTGGGTATTATTCTTAAACTTAGACATAAAAACGGGTCTAGTTTTCATACACAATCTGTCTAATGTTAGTTAAGAAACTAAATAGCCACCAATGTTTCCAGCAACGTTTAGGAAAGGTACATTCACTATTACCTAGTGAAACGTGCGAAAAATAAAAATAATACAATTTTGTAAATGCATAAACTACCCCAAAAAGTATTTTGTGCAATAATTCCTATAAGTAAGTTAATTCAGAGTTCAATTTCCTTGTGTTGCATTTATGTAACTCTGTGCGACGAGAGTTGGAACGTTACGAGCGTAATTCATTATAATATTACGACAAAGTAAAATAATAAGCTGTGGTCAACTCGTGGGCAGCAAATATATTAAGTTCCATCTATTTGACTCGGAAATACAAATTCCTTTTAATTGACCAGGAAGTATAGCAATAAAAAATAGTTCATGGTAGTTTGATGGATGTTCTCCCATTCTCACCGTCTCTATTAATTGTAAGAATTAATGTTTCTTTGCTACCGCCGTTGATGGAATGTTGACTACTTATTGCTTGTTGACTACTTAGCTACGATACTACTTCTTTAGAATTTTATCGATACGCAACTCCAGATATCACTATTCGAAGCAATCTGAAGCTGCGTTTGAAGAAACTGAAACAAGTTTCCTCTTCTTTTTCTGAAACAATCTTCCACTCCTCTTTGCGAATCAAAATCGTTAATTAGTCGTACGAGTGCGAATTAGTATTGGAATATTATATCCCCAGAGGTAGCAATGCTCCTATATCCCTGGAACATGTGATCCGACGAGGTGTCGGATTGCAACGTTGTCTCCCTCCAGATGTCTCCCTCAGTGACGCGTTGCCTCAGCCGAAACAAGCTCTAAGCAACCGCCTTCTGTGTAAACATGCCCGAGTATGGATTGAATGCTTGTGCGTAAGGAAAGAACAGAAGGTGACGATGAGAGAGGAAAGACCGCGCGTGTTTCATGACCCGTGTGTTACGGTACAGCTGTGGCATTCGCCTGGTGTTGATAGGAGAAACTACCAAACTGATCAGAGCGGCTGGTCGCTAGATTTCTCCGCCAGGATAGTACGTGGATGTTTTCGACCTAGCTAGGGTCGAAAATCCGTCACTTTCAGGACTCAAACGTTAGGACGTCCCGGTCAACGATGTTGAAGAAACAACTGTGTAACCGCTGAGCTATCGCACCCAGAACGGTTCTACGTTAAAAACAAAAAAACATATAAAACGGAAGTGATAATATATTATACTGCGGTTCGCGAGCCATAACCCTACACCCAAACCTACAGAAATTCATACATCAGCAGTAGATAGCCACCTATAATTCGTGCTGACGATTCTGATCGTCCCCCTGGCCCCTCCCACCAATCCGTCACTGTCCCCACCTACGCATCGCATCACCCCGGCGGCGAATTCCACAAATTCTCCGGGGAGCGGGAGATGCGGTGGCGCGGGGGGAGGGGAGGGGGAGGGGAGGGGGGGCGTCCGGCGGCGGATCGCAGAAATATGTCGGCGCCATTTGCGGTAGCGGGCGAGCCTTCGGGGCGATGCGGGGCGTGGCGCGGGGGCGCGGGCGTGAAAAACGCGGCTGTTAAGCGTCGCCGAGAGCGATGGCCCGGCGGTGCTGATCCTCCATCCCGGTTCCCCAATCCCAACCCCCTCCTACCCTCCCACCCCCCACCCGCTCCTGCCGGAACCCCTGAGCTCCCGCGCTCCCTTGGGGAAAGTGGGCTTCTCACCCCACCGGCCGTGCCCTGCCACCTGCTTAATCACTCCTGGGGCCACGCGCTGCCGCGGGCGATGAGCGCCAGACCCCCCCCCCCCGCCGTGCTCTTCCCCTCCCCATCCGCGAGCCAACTGCTCTTCGCCGGGCAACGGCGACTCATGCGTCCCAATAGCTTTTGGTCTTTTCGCTTCGCGAGATCTGATCCACTCGTGCACTTTCGTGTAAGAAGGCGCAGTCGTTGCATTGTTTTTGTTAGTTGTTTCTAGTATTGTACTTGACGTTGCTGTTACAAAATTTATGTGAGATGATAGGAAGAGTTTGAAGATCTTAGTGATGATTCAAATTTTAAAAAACAATACCATCAACAGAAAATGGATACCGGCAAACTGAGCTATATCTTCAAAGAATTATTAGATAATTGTTAAATTATTAGAATGTAGAAAAGAAAATAAGAAAATTGGTTTCCCGTCCTGTTGCACATACATTTTAAGATCATAAAATCTACCATAATGTTTATACATTTCACATGCCCTTTCATTTATGTATACCAGTTAAATGTGTATATATATTTATAACTGTACAAATACACAGTTTGTTTTTATGATGTGTTGATTAGTGATTTCGGGCGCGACAACATTCAGCTCTAAGCTTCTCAACTGGAGAAGATGTAACCTTCCGAACTGGTCTCCCTGCAAGTGTGGAAGTGTAGTCCATGTGTCAAAGTGTATGGGGTGAGTATAGGTCAAGAAAGAGGAAGCAAAGGTCGCGCGCGGTCCGTGACCCGTTTGGTACGACACTGCTCCGGCATTCATCAGAGAAACTTCGGAAAACTATTGATCATAGCAGCCAGCTACTAGAATTCTCCCCCTGACAGCGGCAGACCTCGACCCTGCTCTCTATCTAGCTAGCGTCGAAAATTCTGCCACCGACGGGACTTGAATATAGGATCTCCCGATCAGAGGAACTACAGTGACGTCAGTTGATGCCCCGTTGGAGATCTTAGAACACCCTGCGCTCTTCCTATAAAACATCTTGCCAAAAGTAAAAAATCAGCTGCATAAGAAGAATGTTGGACATTACATCTCAAAGCCTCGACTGTTCGTATACATATGGAACACATTTGCATCAAAGCCAAGCAGCAGGCCATTATTACCGTCACCACCTCCATTACCAAACGAATCACCGGCTCACAAACGACGTGGGCTTTAACAAGTATCTCGGAATTTCTAATTTGGCCGCTCAATGAGCTTCCAGGGTTTCCAGCTAATTTTGATTTCCGTATGAGCCGCTACGAGTGACAAATTGACATATTTTCTTTCATCTACATTTCCATTTCTTTCAACATTCTTTCCATTGAAGAAAATAATGGGATGTGATAGTTATGTCGTAAGTCATAATAACAGGTAAAACTCTCGATAAAATTGCAGCATATTTTTGGAATGTAAGTATTACGCTAGTCCATGATTGTGTTCTGCTAAACGAGCTGACTGAAAGAGCTACTAAACATTATTTAAAATTATTTTTAAATTTCAATTAATGGACATTAATTGAACATTAATGTCCATTGCAATTATTTAATCCCTTTCCTTGCTCTTGTGAGAATTTCGTAAATTGCAAACTTCGGATATGTTATCAATGGTTTGTGATGTTTCTGTGAACCACTTGAAGCCAATGTAGCCTTGAGATATCATTTTGAAAGAACTTCTCCGTTTACGAATACTTTAATTGTGATATGTATTATATGTTCCATAAATTGGGGCTAAGCAAATTCTAAGCTTCTAAGCTCTACTATCTTTCAGACATTTTGCCACACTCTGCCCTGACGCAATCCATAGATGACATTTAGCGGAATATTATAAAGCTTGCATAATATTTACTGGACCGCCTCATATTCTAAAAATGTATCATTTCTTTATTAGTTTCATCTATATTGCGTATATACAATCTATTTTGTGAAGTAGTATAGAAATTATGCATGCTGCCAAAACTCAAGGTCAGGGTTTTGACGGAAATCAATGTTTTGGTGGTCCTGATACAGAAAAAACTTCCGTCTGTTAATATTTGTCTGTCGTGAAATATTGTATAACATATTTCTTATTTAAATTAAAAAGAATTAAGAACCCTATGACATATGGGAGTGACAATCTACGCACATTTTCTTGAGTTCTAGAATTCCTTCTCTTGACCTAATATATCTTCCTTATGTCCTATACGAGCAGAAATTGAATGAAAAAATGATGGAGCCTCAGGCCACGCGAATGTTGTCGATGGTTTCCTTAGATACTCTGCAACTGAAAAAATGCAAAGATTTGATTCCATTATTGCGCATATTCTCATACCGAGCGTACTGAATTGATTCTCATACAATCAGTGCGTCACAGCATGCCACACATCTGAAGCTATGCAATAGAAAAGACCAAGGTAGACGCCATTTTCCTTTACATAGGTGCTATTCACGTGTTGCACGTTATAGAACAGCATTTTTTTAAATTCTTGTTGGGTGACAGGCAGTTGTTCAGTGTATACTACACTATGTTATTGCAATATACGTGAAGACTTTTTTGTTCAAAAAATAATTATTGAAGTGTGTTATACGAAAGTATTTTATTTGTAGCTGTGTGCGTGCTACTTTTTGGAAATCCATTTTGTGTTGTTATTTTCAGCAGGTTTTTTTCCTGTTGCTGGGCATTGGCATTCCTGGAGGGCATTAAATTGAATAACGAATAAATGTAACAATGTGAGGTGTTGGAAAAAATTACCAGACTTTTCGCTCCCGTATAATAAAAGCAATCTGCAAAGGCAAATAAGCTACACAGTTTGGCTGTAATCCGTTTCCCGCCCCACGTGAAGGGATTGACAAACTACCACGAGAACATGGAAACGAGTACTTCATGGCACTACTCCTGATATAACTACAGAACGCGGAAATTTTGTTGCAATTCTTCTGTTGGGAATTACGTGAGAGCCATTGTCCCCTTCGTCATGTGTAATTTTCGTTTCGTTTAGTTCACGACATTTCATTTCGTGTTTTGTCCTTATTAGACAATCATCATCATTTTTCCATCATGAAATGTCGCCATTCCTTTATCGTTGAAACTTAATTTCTTTTATACAGTAACAACGTCAATGTGTTCTTTTCAAGGAGTCTTTCAATCGTAATATTTTTAACTAGTCGTTTATATATTTATTCCTTTCTCATTCATATTTGCGACATAGTTTTACGTATGCTAAATTTTAATTTCCACTTGAATTTCAGAATCGTTTTCTGAAATATCTAAATAATTTTTGAAATGTCTGCTTGCCTGAAATGTTTCTGAATAAAATTTTCTGAAAAGTTTCTGTTTTCAGAAATATCAAATATCTAAATCATAGTTATTCATATTTCACGTCACTCACATTTCCCTTTTGGTTCGATCCCGCGAGTTGGCACCATTTATGTGGATCTCTCTTCCTTGCCATGCTATTTCTCTCCTTGCTGTCCTCGCCCTCCTATTCGTCTCCGCTTTCAAGCTGTCCGCCCTCCTCCGCCCGCACCGCTCGGTGGAACGCGCGCCTTCACTAATTTCCCGCCCTCGGCCTCTCGCCTCACGCCCCCACTTCCGGGACAATGGGAGGAGGCCCATATTTTACGCGGCCGTCGGTGGCTTCATGCTGCAACCGCCGCCGCCGCCGCCACCGCTCCCATGGCTACCGTCTCCGCCGTTACCGCCCACATTGTCTCTACTTCCTGGGCCTTCAGTGCTGCTACCACCATCGTCACTGCCATCGCCACTGCCACTGCTTCGCCATCGCCCCCAACTTCGCCCCCGCCCCCGCGACCACCACCACCACAACCACCACCACCACCACCACCACCACCGCCACCGCCACCGCCACCACCACCGCCGCCACCGCCACCGCCACCACCACCGCCGCCACCGCCGCCACCGCCACCACCACCACCACCACCACCACCACCACCACCACCACCACTACCACCACCACCGCACCCGGCATCCTCTCTGCCACCGTTGACACCTCTTTTCACGCTGTTCCCCCTCATCCCCCGATCTTTCCATCACTCTCACCGTTGTCACTGTCCACGCTTTTGATCCCACAGCCAGAGCCTGTACTAGCCCAACTGCAAACACCACCTGCATATCGTTAACACCAACCCCATCTCTGTATCCGTTACCGCCTCTGTTGCCGATACCGTGGTGACTGACGTCGCTTCCACGGAAGCCAGCGTCACCATCGCTTCCACAGAAAGACATTTTGTGAAAGATGCATCTCCCACAAAATCGTTAATACCTTTGCCACTAACACCACAACCGCTACTCACCAGCGCGACCACCGCCGTCATTGCCACGCAGGTCTTTGCCGCCACCCACTTCACCAACACTTTCACCACCACCTACGTACTAACCCTTCCACTAACATCACCGTCGCCAGCAAACGTATTTCCTCTAACATTCCCCATCTACCACTTTTACCACCATCATCAGCACTACCATCATCATCACCACCACCTCCATTGTCGTCGCCACTGCTGCACTCATTGCCATCGACTTATCCTCACTTCTACCATTGTCTCCAATGCTTGCCGCCACCCATATCCTCCCCTCAATCACCGCCTCCTGCTCCGCTCCCCCCTCCAACAACTCTCCCACGCATCTCTTCCCGAAAGGCGTTGCTCTTAGTTGTGGAGCTCCGCCACGCATCCGCAACCAGCAACCGGAAAGTGTACACCGAACGCGCTCTTTCGGGTGAAGCCAACTGCAGTAAATTACGTTGAATAAATTGTATCGCAGTTTGGAGTTTCGAGTTTGGAATCCCGTATATATAGATTCGCCCCGACAAAGTTTTATTTATATTCGCGCCGCGGCAGCTGGTGAGCCCAGCGACGATAATTAATTTGAAGGTCGGTGTTTGAATTGAGCCGACTTGAGTCTGCGTCTTTTCTGCCGACCATCATTAAACTGAAATTTTGACAGGAAGACGCTGAGTGGCCGCTTAACGGAAGTTGGTCTGAAAATCGGGCTGCTTCGGCTGCTTCTAATTCCGTCCCGAATGAAGTACCTGGCTCATTTTCTGCGCCTTTGGAGTGTACTAACGAGTTTCGGTCACAAGCTCTGGTTCCAAGCGAGAAATTGCCTGTGTCGCTGCATCTGATAGATTGTTCCTGTGTGCCCCTCCGCCCTTTTCAACGAACATTAGCCTATAATGATTGGTTCGTTGAATCGAGAAATTTACTTCGCCCGTGGCGCGGACCTAGGGAGGATGGACGGGTAGCTGAGTGGATATGCAAACCTCCAGAGCGATGCGATTCCGAGCGAGACGCGTGAATTTTGGAAGGGCTGAATCGTACGCTCGTGTCGTACGCTCCGTATGAAGAAGTTCCAGGTCTTATGTTCGCTCACTCAACGGTTGACTGGTGATACCCTTGCTAATATATCTAAACGAGGAATACGTCTCGTGTCAATGATGAACAGCTCAAAAGCGTGAGCGATTAAAACAAAAAGTAAAAAATAACTACCCACGATACCTTTCTCCCTTTAATATTATCGTGTACTTTGCAAAAAATCAGCTCTTTAAAAAAGGGCATTATATTTTTTTAAACAAGTGGTTTTCGCGTAATTTGTACTTGAAATTAATGCAATTTATAAACACATTTTCTCTGAAACCACTCAACTTTTTTTCCATGGATAGAAGAACAGACGCATAAAGAAAAGAGTGTGGGTCTCATTTTTTACAAACTCTCTTAATTTTCGAATATTGCAAAATTAAAAAAATGCGAGAACGTATGTGATGTTGTAACTTCCAAAAGATACATCGCACGAGTGCTTCGCAGAGATTTTCGCACATTGCTTTTCATGTGGTTGAGTAGTCAGATTCAACCTGAAGTGGGGCCAATGTGGCACCCGAGATCAGTATTAAGAATTACGTTTCGATATTTTACGTCTAATCGCACATCGTAACTGCTATTATTACGTCTCTCCATTTGTAGTACACGGAACAGTTATTGTTTGCTCAAAGAGGATTGAATACACTATATGCTAGTATTCCATTATGCTTGGAGTATGATTCTCTCATACATTATGAATATACACTCACTGTTGAAAATGAACTGATAATTTATTGTAAGTGCTTCTTGAATAATGATTTGGATTTTACGATTGCTTAACGTATATTAAGATTGGTTAACGTTCAAAGGTACTTATGTACAAACTTTATTTCTGTTACTTTCCCATCACGACAATTTTCTCTCCTGCTCTCTAATGAAATACTGGCTCAATTTTCTTGCTGCATTTCATTATGTACGTGTCAATACATTCTTATATTTCAATGAAGATAAATAGGCTTACTTGAACTCATTACTGTTACAAAGAACATTAGTTTGAAAAATGTAATCCTTATCGTATTTTTATTGTACATACGGATGCTGATAAATTGATTTACGTACTTTTGTGGAATTATACAGAGCAATATACAGAGGTTTTCCGTTTTTTCGTGTTTGATCTAGCTTATTAAAGCAGTAATTTCGTCTCTCCAAATTCACCAGATCTCGTGCGCGACTTCCACATGAGCCGGCTTAACTTCATACGTTTTGGAAAGTCAACACGCTCCCGTATTAGCGTAATCTGGATTAATGAGGCAGGAATTATTGAGGTTTTACTCTATATCCAGGACAGAATCGTCTTCCACAAACGCTATGAACTCATCCATCTAGGCACCGTAAATCCTGATATTCTCATATTGGCGATCGCAAATCTACGATCGCGTTCTAGATTCGCAAATGTGAAATGTTCCACGAGACACACGCGAATTTCATAATGTTGAAGTTCAAAGCTCTGCGACAGTTTGTAACATTTACAGTTACGACACTAGCAAAAAAATACGTCTATGAAATATGAGATTTTGCGGTATTGACAATTGGGACGGTGTTTAATAATCCCTGCAAAACTATGAAACCACCAAGAAACGTATTTTCAAATAACAATTGGATGAAATTGAGTAAGAATATTAAACCCTTCTAAAAGGTTACAAGTGGCCTTAAATATCATTATTCTTTTTGTAAATAATTTTACTTTTATTTTATTTATTTATAAGTTTAATCAGGCGTAAAATATTTCTTTACCGTTATTTCTAAACAAATGAAATTGAGCCTACGTGAACAATTTTTTCCGCATTATTAAATGAAACTAACATCATGATTGCCTATATTAAAAAACTGGAAACATTGCAGAAAATCCACCAAAAAAATCTGAAAGGAAATTTCATTTTTACCATTGAATAGCTTCCCCAATATTTGAGTATGAATAGTGAAAATTTTACTGTAGTATACCAGCATTACATTGATTATAAATGCATCATTTCAACCTCATATAGTCTATCGTTACAAAATTCTATTAAACCAATTTTATTATCAAGAGCATATTTTGAAACTTCAAAATCGTTAATTTGTCTATTTATTGGACGAACAGGACGTCTATTTATTGGACGATTACAACAGAGACGGATTATATTTAACGAACAAACATCCATTATTTAATTGATGTGCATTTTATGCTGATTTCGTGCCCCTTTTTTGCTTTGGTAATTGCCATTTCCATTTCAATTTCCACTGCAAAAATATAAACTTACCATGCAAATGGATTAAATTTCAGCATAAAATGGAAACTGATTAAAATGATGGATTTGTTGTTAAATATGTAACCTGCCGCCACAGCAGTCTTCCAACTTTGCCTGCAACTTGCCGCAATGTACGCCAGCATAGACGGGACGGAGAGAGGGGCTGCTGCCCCCCGATAATTTGTGCTTCACTGAAATTTCACAATTATAAATAATGTATTAATAAAAAATGTTAAAGGCGTCTTTTGAGTTACATATTTAAATAAGACTTTTGAATTGCGTTCGGATAATTACAAAATAGTATAAATGTGTGGAAAAGAATTGTGCATCTTACTGCTGTGATGTCTCCTCAAATTAATTTATAAGTAGACTTCATTTCTCTTTATTTCTTTCATCTAATAATTTTGTAAGATTTTTTAAATATTTTTTAGAAATTCAACAAATTTTGCTGCCATTGGTAATGTTTTCTATTTTTCCAGTAATCATGTGAATTCATGAAGAAAACCTTTCTCAAAAGATACTAACAAATTTTCTTACTATATCTGAGTTGATGACAATCGTTTGTTTAGGAAAATATACAGACGTCCAGGGAAGAAACGTCCAAACTTCGCAAATAAGCTCTTAAGGCAATTTAAACCAAATTTTTTCTAATAAACTACTGGGATATTCCGAATATTTTAGTACTCAACAAGTACTCAAAAATTGGTTTGAAAAATTGCTTTCTAGGCAAAATTTTGCATTGCAGAAGCATATAAATCTTCTAGAATGTTTATTGTCTATTATTTTCAAAATAGATTTATATATTTGGTCAGAAAGAAAGATTAACACATAAATAAAAACTTAGCCAATTTACAGAATTCGACTGCTTTTTCTGGGTTAATTTTCTTTCTGAACAAACATATGCCTTTCTTTTGTAAATAATAAACACTTTACATGTTTCTAGAGTGTTTTTATACATCTGAAATGCAAAGTTTTGCCTAGAAAACATTTTTTCAAAACACTTTTGAGTGCTTATAGCGGCTTAGCCATTCGAAATATCTGAGTACTTGATTATACACAATATGTTTCAAATTGTCTTAAGAGCGTATTTTCGATGTTTCGACGTTTCCTCCCCGGACATCCTGTACTTAGGAATGTACATTAGCTGCAACATTGAAGAACACAGTATTAGTATCTTTGTCATAGGAACATTTTTCTCCTTTAATAAGTTCCTCCTTTTGTGAGCTACGGCGAGGTTTGTCAACTCATGAGGAGATTGAATGATTATTTCGTGTTTCAGGGTGCGTCAACTGCTACGGCCGTTAGTCCCGTTAGCGTAGTACATGTTTTGTCACGAGAGGTGGTGGTGGTTGTGATCTCCCGCTGAATGGAGAGATGCGGCATCGGCTTACATGTCGGCTTGCGACGTTTTCCCCAACTAGGTATCTTCCACCATGGAGTACCGTCCATCTAGGGCAAGCTGTTAGCTCCCAACAGGTGTGGTAGTGTAGACGTGTTAGTGTATTTGTAAATAAGAGGTTAGGGTAGAGTGAGAAAGAGGTAGGCAAGATCGTACGCGGTCCGTGGCCCGTTTGTTGGGCTATTGCTCCAGTATTCGCTCGGTGTTAATGGGCGAAACCACGGAAAAGCACTGAACAAACAGCCGGTTTCTAGAATTCTCCACCAGACAGCGGTCGTATTCGACGTTGTATCTAGTGAGTGCCAAAAATATTTCCACCGACGGGACTCGTAGCCCTAGCCAGAGGCACTGTATTAGACATCAGTGGATGCCACCTCGGTATCATGTGTTGGCGATCCACGGAATAGCGAAACGTAAACACACGGAATAAAATTTTTGGAAGGTTTCGTCGTAACTTCTCTTTGGTGGCTGCCGAGAGATAGCCTCCGTAATTGCGTGCCAACAGTGCTCGGTAAATTGTGCCCTCGCATAAATATTCCTTACTAATGACTTAATTTCGAACTAATTCGACGCAAAGCGGCTACAAACAGCTCCCAAACCACTGCCTGTCCGATTGGCTTCTCAAAGTAACAAGCACCTACTTCTCCTCGTGCGCTGGCAAACGCGCGTCGTCGGATCGAAAATGAACTCGTCCGCCTACGCGCAAGGGACGCACACGGCGGCAGTAAAGCTCGGCAAGTTTTATGCGAGCTCGTGAAATCCTTATGTGTGTTTTGGTTCTTTGTGACTGCGAGCTCTTAATATGCGAGCGGTACCGCTGCTTTACACTACACGTTCTTCATTCTAATTGTACTCCACGTTCTTCAATCCTTTGTTGTCGTTTTTTGTTTCGACTGCGCGTAAAAGAGTAATTACGTTCGAAGCAATTTACGCTTGCGTTTGGGAATCAGTTCGACTCGCTACCACGACCGTGAAAATCGATGTCTGTAAGCTAAACGGACTGGAAGTTTTATAGCTTGACAAACTTTAGACCATAATTTTCTTTTCTTTTTGCAGGTGTCAGTTCTGATTCGTTTTACCTCTGTCTTCTTCTCTTATGCGTCTCTGAATTTCCGTGACCTAACCCAATCAAATTATATTCAGCGGCATCACATCCCAGGACGGAGTTATGGACTTCCTTAAGAGCTTTCTTCACTGAGAATTCTTGTCTCTCCCTAAATGTTGTTTTTTTTCGGTATATTTTTCACATCCCATTGAACACCAGTTTTTCGTTCTATTTGGATTTCTCAACTATTCAATGCTTACACAACACTTCTTGGAAGACTTGTTATGAAATTATTCAGTCCTTCATACCAACTTTATATATTCGCTATATTATAGATTCCACAGCTTATTTATAAATCATACATCCATATCTCATAGTTTTTGGTACATCTTAAAGTCATCTTTACTTTGAGGAAATTATTGTTATATTTTCTTTCTTTCGTGTATAGGTCACTCGGACCACGCGTGCATCCTGCTTCAGCAGGTGCAAGTACCTTTATCTGGGGGGTCAGCATTTTGGCTGAATCCCGATTTTTATCTCCCGAGGTTGTTAGCCCTGGGGGTATAGATGATGAAATAATGATGATGAATAATGACAGGACAGTACACAAATACGCCCATGCCCGAGGCGGTACTCGAACCCGCGGTCTTCTGGTCCGAGACCTCTACAGAATACTGCCCTAACGATCTCAGCCATCTGAACGGCCTTATATCTTCTTTAGTACATGTTACAACTGATAAATTAGTTGTCGCTGTATCAGTAAGATCACTCGAAAAAATCAGTCCGTGCTAATCAGGGGGGCGGGCGAGAAGAATCTCTCGTAGACGTTGCTGTGTCAGTAAGATCACTTGGCAAAAATCAATGAGTACCAATGAAGGGGCGAGAATCTCTCGTGTTAACAGAATTTAAGCTGTCTAAATAAGACCCAACGCTATAACGACCAACTTTGGATAGTGAAAGCGACATCAGTTCTCAAAGTTTATCTTGAGGCCGTAGCTCTAGAAAAAATAAACGTAATTGCTGGCAAAGATGAATATAGAGGGAATAGGGTAAGAAGTGAAGGGAAAAATCAAAAGGCTGTGTTTGTATTTAGGAATATAGTGTAATTTGAAGGAGCCAGTGAGTTGCGTTCAAGAACAGAGTGAGTCCGAAAGGTCGACAAATGCGTAGAAAGTATTTCTGTCAGGAAAGTTACCTCGATCTCTTACGATATCGCCGGCATGAAATGCGAATGTAACATTAACAGATTTTTTAAAACTCTTTGTTATGATGCGTCATCGCGCATGAAATACTTGATTTCAACATTAGTAGATATCTAAATAAGAAATTGTTTGAAATCTTGAATTATTGATGACGTTAATATAACATTACCAGTTTCAGAATAATAATAAAAAAAAGCCATTCGGAGAGCCAAAAATTACACCTGAACCTGTGGACAGAAGAATACATTATTCCTATTTGGAAACATTGAAGTGCTTGAAGTGCTGACAATAATTAGTACAAGGTTTTTCTTAATGGGTAGCCTTAAAATCTACTCGATTAACTTTGTATCACCTCGGAAAACTTACGAGCATATCAGTTCTCAAACTAATCTAATATTTATTATTAAGACATTAAAAAACAAATTCAAATATTGCGTATAGTATATGTACGTATGCCGGTCAGCTGGCCGAGATCGTTAGGGCAGTAGTGCCGTAGCGGTCTCGGATCAGCAGACCACGAGTTTGAGTCCCGCCTCGGACATGGGTGGATTTGTGTATGTCTATATGTGTGTGCCGTCCTTTCATCCTTCTCTATCATCATTTCATCATCCAAACCTCCAGGACTAACAAACCTGGGAGGTAAACATCGGGATGCAGCTAAAACGCTGACCCCCCCCCCCAGATAAAGGTACTTGCACCTGCTGAATCAGAATGCACGGGTGGTCCAAATTGGTGTATAAGCAAAAAAATGTATTTCTGTGTGTATTTCTTGGTAGAGTCGATTTCTCGAGTTCGCATTGTAGTCCACTATATTTTCTTCTATATTTTAACACTGGGGGTTTCACGGTGCTATTCGCGTGCGAACCGAAAATTCTCGATCCGGCCGAGTCGCTTACGTGGCGTCTCCGTGCATGTGGCGAAGTCATCGGGGACGTTGGGTCTGCCGGGGGGAGCGACGCGGAGCGGTGTGGGGAGGAGCGAGTGGCGGCGCGGGCGGGACCCCCCGGGAGCCTGCGGGAGCCGAGGGAAGCTGCCGCGGGCGAGCGGGGATGGGAAGTTTATACGTCATTGAGCGGGGGCGGGAGCAGCGCGGGGAGGGGGAGGGGGGGCGAGCGATACTGGAAGTGGTGGCGTCCGTTGGGAGTCGGCGCGGTGCCGTGCCTCGCCGCCGAGCTGTGCTGAGCGGGGCGGGGCGGGACGGAGCGGCGGCGAGGAGCCGAATGGTACGGACCGGGGTGGTGCGGGACGGAGTGGGGCGGGGTGACCCGTGAGACAGAGCTGCGCAACACGGAGCGTGGCGGGGAGTCGAGCACGGGTGGGGCCGGGTGAGTGTGGTTGGGTGAGGCGGGGAGAAGTGGGGCAGAGCGGGGTGGGATGGAGTAGGGAGGAGGGAAGCAAAGTAGAGCGAGGAGGAACGAGTGGGACAGCGCGAGGTGGATAAGGCGGCATGCACGGGAGTGGTGACGCAGAGTAAAGTGAACTGGAGCAGATTGGCGCAGCGGGGTGAAGTGGACTGGCGCAGAGCGGAGGAGAAGGGATTGGGCGGAGAGAAGCGTGGCGAAAGATAGTGGGGCGGAGGGAATCGAGGTGGAGTGGAGCGGGGCGGAGGGGAGTGTGGTGGAATGGAGCGGAACGGGCAGGAGTGGAACGGGGCGGAGGAGCAATGGGTGGAGGGGAGCGGGGAGGAGGGGAGCGGGATGTAGTTGAGCAAGTCGGAAGGGAGCGGGGCGGAGAGGAGCAAGGCGAACCGGAGCGGGGTGGAGAGCAGCGGTGTGGAGAGGAGCGGGACGGAGAGGAGCAAGTCGAATAGGAGCGGGGCGGAGAGAAGCAAGGTGAACGGGTGCGGGGTGGATAAGAGCCGGGCGGAGAGGAGCGGGGCGGAGGGGAGCATGGCGGGGCGGGACGGGGCGGAGCGAAGTTTATCGGAGCGGGGAGGGGCTGATGGGAGCGGGACGAAGGGTCACTGGCTTTTTACGTGCACGGGTGGTCGTCCCCGCGGACCGCGGCTCCCCGGGCGGTGCCTCGCCTGCTATCGCTCCCGCAGCGCTGCCTTTCCCCTCGCCCTCACGCCCTCTCGCCCGGTTGTTCTAGAGCGTCTTGACGCCGGCATTTGTCACCTGATCGATTTTATCAAAATAAAAAGATAAAGCGATTCAAAAATATAGTCTTAAAAGCGGAGCCGCCTTCGCAGTGTCATTCTAATTCCTAAGCGTTTGAGCTAAGTGGATTGGACACTTAATTCAAAGTCAAAATGAAGAATAGATTCCTGCGTTTATAGATACATTCAAATAAGATATTATGTTTACTTCACTCCTGTTTACCTGTCACTCTCGTTCTTTGGTTTTTCCTCGTCTGTTCTCACAATTCTCGTTTATTGTGTGTACATGAGCGATCTTTTTCTAAATTAATACGTTAAAACATCAGCTTCAGAGTCAATTTATTCCACCAGCTATTTGTAGGAGTTTTTTTATTATATTTTGCGTTATTACTAATTCTTATTTTATAAATTTTTGCTTTCTTGCCATATTACGTCTCCACCTAGAAAAGTCAAAATATTGATTCTGCGGCGAATTTTTGAAACAAACATTCGTGTTGTGGGGCCCTGGTAACTATAAAATGGATAAATATTGTTCCTTCACCTATGTAGTAAACTACTTCCTCGGACGCGTGTAGTCAGAATCCACGTTTTATGAATGCTTGGCCGAATGATTGATGACAAAACGTCTTTCTGTATTCGTACGTCTGCAGTCAACGCTAGCGCCTATACTTTAATTAATTAATAAGGGTCAGACGATTTTCTGCAAAATTGACGTACCGTGATCGTGTCCACACTCGAGCACCTGCGAATTTGAACGGAAATTTTTATTTTGGGGGAACTTCACATGAAACCTCCACATTTTCAAAATTTTCTAAAAAGTTACTTCAAGTTTTTTATTATTTTTGTCCATCCGGTAGGGGAAAAAATGGCGCTGATCTCATTTGCGATGAACTATCTAAATTTTCGAAAATTGACAAAGTGTACATTTTTTGGTGTCTTCCTACTACAAGATTGATGATGGACTTTTTTCAAAAAAATGTGTTCGTTAAAGACAGAGATATAAAGCCATCTACAATTTTGTCGAACTATAAATAGATTTTGCGTAATTTTGAGTGAAATAAGGCATTTTTTAAAAACATTTTTATTATCAAAAATGCTTTAATTTTTTTCAGTATTTTTGCTTTTCAACAGATCAATGGACGCTTACAAATGAGCAAATATCGCCGTTCTCTATTTTGGCAAACTCTTTGAATTTTTGAAAACTGCAAAAGCAACAAATAATGCAAGAAAATATTTGTTCTTGTAGTATCACAAATTTTGTTTGTACCTTAGGGTTACTCTTCTGACTGATATTCGAAACTTTATATCTCCAGGCTCTCTAGAATCAGTGGGAGCGTCAAAATCGTCAATACTCTCATCGTCTTAAGCGTAGGACTTATTGTACATAAACATAAACTTAACAAGAACTTATTGTAATAAAAAAATCCACAATAATTTTCATCGTTATGGTGAATTTAAATAACAAGAACTTATTTATAAACAAATTTCTTGCGGTGTGCTTGATTTTTGATTTTACTAAATCAGTTATCAGTTTTTATCGTTCATCATAAGTTTTTAATGAAGTTACTAAAAAACAGTTAATGGTTGTTTCGTTTCTCTTTCACATGATTGAATAGTAACTGAATGTTAAACGGGGATGTGTGATAATACATACGAAATGAACATTAAACCGTTCGTAAGGTTGTATTCGTATAGTATTCTATTAATAGCGCTTAAAAGTGTACCTTTGAAGAGCCTTCAATCAAATGTTCATTCAACTACCTTCCGTGCGAGAAGAAACTTAATTAAGAGCACATTCATCATACCCTGTTATTCGTCGAATGCCTTTGTGTTTTCTGGGAACAACGACGAAGTTACGAAATTTTTTTATAGGCCATCATTTCCTGTCACATCTCAATTAATCATTCCGTTCTAATTCATTTTTATCTTTTTACAACGTGGCTTATCTCTAGAAGTAACAGTTTGAGGGAAATTGAAGGAAGGTTAATTTCGTTTTACACTCGTCCAGTAAAATTAACGTTTTCATTGAAATATTCCATTGATGCATATTTGTATAACAAATGCTGAAATAAACTTTTGTTTTGCTTGTGAGTTCTCAATCTTCATTTCCTTAAAATACCATATAAGAAGGGAGCGTAGCCTCCCGCGGCTAGAGTCAGTATTCAATTGGCTGTCCGGGTGACGCCGCGTCCATGGCAAAGGTGCCGACGTTTCGGTCGCCATTCTGCGACCTTCCTTGCATTGCGCCCATTTCGTATTTTTCTTTTGAAACCTTTCCTTCCTATTTAAAAATTTTAAATATGCTTTTTCTCGCCCTACTACGTAAATAGGAAAGGAAAAATGTTGTTAGCGGGCGGTGAAAATCTGTGATTTTTCGAAAAAAAAACCTCTAATTTTCGGACTCTGGTAGCGAAAAAGTGTATAATTTGTGTTCATATAGAGTAGATGACGTCATCTATAACATTCTGTAGCCAAAAACCACAATTTGTGGCCTTCGTTACTGAAAAATCGATTGACGGCAAAAGGCTCTGTCGGTCATCTGCCTGTGCGTCCTTTTATTTGTAGTCAACGCAAGCGCCTAAACAGTTAAGTCAATTTTCTCCAAAATTGATATTCCCCAACAGAGCGAAAGGAACTCCAGGTTCTGCGAGTTTGACATGAATATTTTGATTTTTTGGGGAAATTTACATGAAACCTCAATAACGCTTTCAAAATTTTCTCAAAAATGGCTCCAATTTTTTTATCCAACTTTGTCGTCGAATAGCGTAAAGGAGGCTTAAAAGAATGGTGCAGGTCTCATTTTCTTTGAAATTCACGATTTTTCCAAATTTGGAAAAGTTCAAATTTTTTGCAACCACAACGTCTTCCTGCAACCACCATATTGAAGCTGGAGACTTTTATCTCAATCTGTTGTTCGAAGACAGATCTTGAAATAAGGTCCTCTACAAATTATCGAAAATATGAGTTTTTGTGTAATTTTGCGTCTGATGTACAGCATTTTTAAACAATTATTTTCTCAAAAACGCTTGCCCCCTCTATCCTATCTCTCCCCCATCCTCCGCTTTCCTCCAACTCTTTTCCCACCCTCCCGTTTGTGTCTCCCTTCTCTCCCCTTCGTTTATCTTCCCTTCCCTCCTAGCCTTTTCTCCCTCCCCCAGTATTTATAAGGAATGTTTTACGTATTTTTCTATTCCTTGCCAATGTGACTTTTTTTGCATCTCATATTTGATTTCTCTATCTTCTCTCAATATTTCCTCTCACCCCTCTCAACAGACCACCGTTTTCCTTTTCGCTGAGATGCTCTGTTCTGGCTGTCGTCTTTCAGCAGTGATGGTCTTATGTTTTGCGGCTTCTCAGTTCAATCTGTTTTGCTCAACACACTCATTGACAGTGAGCGTCTCGATTAAGTCCTTACCGCTACATAGTATTTGTTTCTGCAGTTAAGATGCTGCTTCAACGGTAATGTAGAAAATGCTTCTTCCGATTAATGGAATGAGAACATCAGAGTAGAGTCTGGTGGCTGTTTTTAGTTAAAAACTGGATAACTACAGAGATAGTATCATAAATAATTTACGCTTAATAATTGTATGGCTACAAGTAAATTTTTTATTTTGTTGGTAGTGTACAAAATGTTCAGTACTAATGCTGGCGATCTCGTAGCATTGTGCTATTCTACGAAATTTTAATAAAACAGGTTTTGAAAACAGTTCATAAAAAAAGAAATTCAGCGTTCCTGTCATCTGAGAATTGTTCCTTAATTAGTTATCTATGTTCAAACACACAATATATTACTTCAAACCTTTTATCTTGGCGCATCAGTTAATTTGCATCTGTGTGTTTTGAGTCTAAATCGAAAAATCAAATGTGAAATTCGCTTTTGAATGAATTTCACATCATTTTACAAAGACAGACGGACAGACAGGTCTCAAAAGCAATTGTGGTTGTAAGCCTCGCAAATGGATGTAACCTCCCTATACAATCTGCTGTTTTTGCCCAGAAATAGTCGATGAATGAAACAAAACGTAACAACTTTAATACACACACATTTGTATGTCCATGCTCCTGTATGTCGTCCGTTCAGTATCGAATTGTATTCATGATATCTACAACAACAATTGGTTCGCGTGTTGCCCGCGTGGTGTTAATTAGTTAGCAATCCCTGGAGGAGTGGTCTCGAGCTGATAGAGTGCTCCTTCCCCTAAAGAGAGTTTCAGAAGCGAGCTACGAGACCGGAATTTAAATGTTGATCTGAAACATCGATATAGCGAATATATTGCTTTATAATCGGGCTTCACCTCTATTATCTAATTCGAGAAGTGATACGAATCTCGTAGTTTGAAAATTAATTGGCTTCCATTAATCTCTGAACCAATCAGCAATTGTGGCGCAAAAAAAAATATAAAAAATACAATTCCTTGTTTAAAAAAGTGTGCTTTTGGCGAACGTGTTGTCTTGAATATTATCTAGGCCATTCTAAAGCTTTCAGCGTTTCTTGCGTGTTTTTAGTATTTTAGGACGTCTTATTAATATTTATACATTTGCATTCCCGAAAGAGATATCAACTAACATTTATCCCGACGCTTCTCCGATCACACAATGAACCAAGCGGAGACATTAGTAGCTGAGGCTGAAAATGAGTTGCGGATCCTTCATGCTGATTTCCACCTGATCAGCATGATCCTATCATGTTCCGCCTGCGCAGGTAGCGAAACCCTTTTTTTAAGTTTATTGTTATGCTTGCGATCATATTTGCATACTTCAGTTCACATTTTACTCTACATATGTTTGTTTAACATACCACTAGCATTGCGGTTGAGGAAAGCAAATGGCCACTTCTAATTTAGGTCGGTTTACGTCAATTTCGGAAAGTTTCTTCAGGAATGTGTGGAAAGGATACTTATTTTTATTCATTTGGGATATATTGTTTTTCTTGCGAGGTTGAATCCCGTTAGCTTTGGTATCTACATTAGGTTGAAGTTGAATTGGGTAGATATATGCTGTGCTGAGTTATGGATTGGAGATTGAATTTTTTACGGAGCTGTGTATTAGATATGAATCAAGGTGTGTCGGTAATTGCCCCGAGGAATTTATTTTAAATATCTTGGATTTTATTACGATTGGTATTGCCTGCATTTAGCCATATTGGACGTGCATACAGTAGGAGGAGGTCTAACTATTGTTTCGTATATTGTGAGGTCTGTGTCATATGGTAAATGACTCTATTGATTATTGGTTTTAATTGAAGTAGTTTGTTTTAGTCTTTATTACTTTATTGTTAATGCGATATTTCCGGTTTAGACTTGTGTCGATGTTCAGGCCGAAGTATTTTATTGGCTTGTTTGATGGGTACCAGTTTATCGTTTCATTATTTAATGTCAATGGTGTAGGAGAACTATATGGTATAAGTGTAAATATTTTATCTGAGGTCTTGTTTGAGTTGTTTTTATATATATATATATATATATATATATATATATATATATATATATATATATATATTACATCTTTTATTGCGACAAATTATACATGCGAGAGAAGATTAACTTTCTGGTTTGCAAACTCTTGCGCGTGCATCCTCTTGCCGTATCGACCATACTCTGCCCAAATTTCAAAACTCAGATCAATAAAAAGAGAATACAATTACTAAAAAATTAGTGAAAATATTTGTTTATGCCGTGGGTTTTATGCAACTTTGAATAATACATTAATATTGTGTTTTCAACATACATTGTGTTTTCAACGATTGTTCTACATTTTAATTCGATGAACCAAAAATATAGTGAATCTTGGACCAATTGTAACCAGTTTCTTCTACCTTCCAATTTAAAAATTGTCGGTGTGCAGGAAGAAACAGTAATAATTGATTTTTCTAATTATCCTTTTTGCTTTATTTTCCTCCAGTTTCTAAATTTCCCTGTTCTCTTATCTTTTATTTCATTTTTTTCTCATTCTCTCTTGTTTTGACCCACTGTGCACGGTGCATGGGTGCTCCTTTGGCTCGCTCTGGTCTCCCTTCCTGCGCTTACAGCCAAGAGGTTTTCCATGTTTCCAAGTTGCAAAATTGAAAACGGTCACTCCAATATTGCGAGTACGATAATCAAAGAGCTGAAAAATGGAATAATATTGTTTTCTCTAGCCGCGTATTGTATATATATTTTTGTTTTGTTGAATTTTTGGTTCATTATTCAAACTCGGCAACCCACAAAGTATCCGTCCATGACAATACAACACAGTTATGCTTTTATTTCAACCATTTTCGATTTCAATGTTATTCAGACGGAAAAAATTGTGAATATACTTTGAGATTGGATTCATGCGACACAGACGAAGCAATAAAATATTACGTTTTGTCGTCAAGAGGCAACTTGGCATAATATATCGTCGAATACCAATTTTATCTCGACGCTTTTCTTTATCTTTATTATTCAAATTTTGTACTTTTCACGTCTTAGCTTTCATTCATTCATTCTTTCTTTCTATTTTTTATATATAATTTATTTTTTAATTGTATTTTTGTCTTGTCTTTCAAATTTCTCATTTTTCTTCTTCTTTTGCTATCCGTTTTGCTGTGTTTTTTCCTCCTCCCACGTATCTTCTCTCCTTTTCGTCTTCTTCACTCTCTATTTTTGTTTTCACCCCTTTTTATTTTTCATGCAATACCCTCCCCTATTTTCATATTTACCTCCCTAATTTTCTCCGTTCTTCCTTTCTTCTCCTTTTCGCAGGTTCCACATTTCTTTTCTTGCTAACTGACATATTCGTCCGTGTTGTTTGCGGGTTGTGGCCCACTGTGCGGCGTGCGTGCGTTCCCGCGCGGGCGCGTGGTCCGCTCCCCTCGCGCGCTGCCGGAGAGCTTTTCCGTGTTTGCGCCGCGCCGCCGCGTGATGAGAGAAGAGAGAAGAGCGCCGAAGAGCGCAGAGCGCGGTGCGGGGCGCCGGCGCGTGGCGTCGGAGGGTGGCGGGGTGGCGTCGCGCCGGTGGCGGGGCGCCGGGCGATGAGCCCACGTTGCGCCGCACGCGCGTAGGGGGGGGGGGGGCGGCCCAGTGGCGGCTGGTGAGTGGCGAATGAAGGGCGGCGGCATGTCAGTCCGAAGAATCGCAAACATTTTGTCCCTTTACAATACTTCTTCAACGACGACTTGCATGCAGTGAACAAGTGATTTCCAAGCAACGGGTTTTGTGATACTTGTTTAAGAGAACGTTTACGTTGATAATAGACGATAAAATTGTGCTCATGATAAAAGGCATTTTTAGTGCAGCAAATAAAAGTGAAATTTTTGAAATCAGATGGAATGGTTCATGTTCTTAGGTTAGTTACTATGCACGGTTTCCGCTTTACGAAATCGTACCAGAAACACCCTGCTCCAACACAATTCCCAGTTCTCGCACTCAACCTGATACATTACTAGCATGTGCAAGCTACGAACGGTGATGCGAGAGTTCACAATTGCAGCCCATGTTAATAGTATTGATCATTTGCTGACGCGAACGTGTTGAACGTAAATTATGCTTAAAATTTTTTTTATTTAATAAGTAATTATACGCCCTCCATTTTAAAATGTAATTTTACCAAAAATAACTTAATTACCTCTCCGAAAATTTGGTTTACGTATTTAATGAAACACTACAATTTTCATCAAATGTGATGTATATTGGCTCAAAACTCAGAAATTCAAATACATGAAAAAAATGTTCCAAAGCCAAGTTTAGTATTTGTATCATGCCCAATCATATATTTTATTTTGTAGCAAATACACTTTGTCCTGCACCTATGCTGCAGCATTTCTAAGATCTTTCAATTATAGCATGATAATATTTGGAAAAAAACAATTAATTATTATTTACCCATCACTTCATTCAGAATCAGGAAGTACTGCACGGCTGGCAATATCACCATTACACATCGGAGATTAGAATTGAGAACTGGCGAAGATGACACGTCCCTTACATAAATAAAATCTCGAGAGGGAAATACCTTTAAATACGGTCCCTACTTCGAGAATCACGCAAAAAAAATTAAGCGTATCAGACTCGGGCTCCGCCAGGCACGCACTATGCATTGGAGTTCATCACAAGTTGCGCACTGTAGGATTATCTCCCTTCGCCTCTCTCGTGGAGCGTTGCAGGTTCGCTTTGTTCCCTTTGTGGCAAAAGCCTTCATTAAATAGTTTTTTGTGAGAAACTTCGAAGTATGTATGAACTGTGCTCCATCCCCAAGGTTAATAAAGTTCACCCTCGGATCTACGCTGCTCGAAGATGCATGAACTTTTCTGAGCGAACCTTTGTGCGTGGTATGTACCTCGTTTTCTTTACGTCGTGCTTATCTTAATACCCAGAGAAGACCCGAGCTGATACAACTGGCTTTTACTTTTACTCGTGGAGTTTTTGAGGTAGTATAATGGCTGTTGAAACTGACAGTTATTGGATAATGAAATGATTTGTATTTTCTCCATTTGCTGAATAGAACAGCATTGGATCATTTTCCCTACGTCCCTGAAACATTCATTGGGTGATACGAATAAAAATAAGTATTCCAGAGCATTTGCTGACGAGGAGAAGTTGGAACTACTACTTCTCATTAGCAATTGCGTTTTTCCAATGAATAAAAAGTTTCGTGAAACCTGGAACATTTTTTCTCTCTCTCAGTAATTGCTTACTATGGAATCTGATGCGATTGGTCGATTTTGGTCTGTTTTGTTTGCGTTAACGTGCGACGCCTGCTTGTTCTTAGTGGTGTCGATCGGGTTAGGTTAAGTGGTACACATGACGTATATTGTTGGCGAAATTGTTGGAAATCTTCCATCATTAATTCACTCACTACCGAAAACCTCACGACCAGCTCACAACACTCTTCAATCCATTCAATAGGATTTGATTTACGTACAAAGGTTGACCCGAAAATTCGAAGTAAATGCTTCGCACTAGAAGAGAAAGTCTCGATTTAATTCATACGAAAAGTAAGCAATTGCTCCTCGGCGGAACAGATACTCACCAATGGGGAAATTTCTCAAAGTAAGAGTAAGTACTCCGTCCTTTATGCGTTCAGTTTCAAGCAATTGCTTTGAAAACTCAAGAAAGAAATAGTAGCTCATTTCTATTCATATCATTCACCCCATTGATTGTGTTTATAGTGCGTTTCAACTACTACGATCATTGGCGCTCGTGAACGTGAGATGAGAATGGGAAGGAAGAATTGTGTAGTGAGGCACTGCGCAGACAGCTGGCAATCCCTCTGGTTAATCATCCGCGCTGCCGTAGCCTATTCACAGGACGTCCAGGGAGGGGTCGTAGAAATTTCGCAAATAAAATGTAATGACAATTTTAAGAATATTTTGTCTAATGAACTACAGGAATATTCCGAATAGTTGAGCCGCATTATACACTCGAACGTTGGCTTGAAAAAATGCTTTCTAGGTACAAATTGGCATTGTAGAAGCATAGAAAAGCTACAGAAACATGTAAGTTGTTTATTATTACCGAAAGAAATTAATATATTTGTTCAGAAACAAAAAAAAAACGCGAAATAAAAAATTCGAAATGTGTAAATTCTGTGCTTCTTATTTCTGTATTAACTTATTAATTTTTCTTTATATATATATATATATATATATATATATATATATATATATATATATATATATATTGAAACGCGGAGCGTTTCTTTAATTAATTAGAAACGCAGAACCAGTAATCCCAATTACGACCATTTTTGAACTGCGCGGCAGTAGCGGCGACCGGCGGACGGGGACTAGGGAACGAATCAGGCGCGAAGGCAGCGAGAGCGCGCGAGAGAACGGCAGTTCATTATTGTGAGGTAGGACTTGAGAGAGGTCGGAACGATAGTGGAGCGCGTGGCAGAGAAGACAAAATCATGTTGACTAGTGTAAGAAAAACTATCAGGATGTGAGTGAAACGTGATAGTGGAAAATGTTGAACAGTGCCAGCAAATGATAGTGTTCATAGTGTCAGAAACAGGGGAGAAAAGAGGCAAAACTATAAATCGCGTAGCTGATACCGGCGCGGGTGGTGGCCACGTGTTCGCATTGTAGTAAATAGGAAAGTGGAGGAGAATCAACGAACTGTGTTACAATAGAGCAGCGACATATATTGCAAGGACTAGACGAACAGTAAGCTAGAAGCCGTGCGTACTCGAGTGGAACGACACATACAACAGTCGGTGTTAAAACAGGGGGATTTGCGCCACCGCCGCCGCGGGCCGACGACGCGGGAGCCCGCCTTACCAACCGTCCGAAGGAGCGCCGAGCTGCACCGAAGGTCACCGACCGTTGCGGCCGTTGGAAATCATCAGAGAACAAACGATGTATTCACGGGGCCCGAGGTATTGTGAAATCTAAAATTGTAAACTAAGTTTTGGTACCAAAACAGGGAATAATTGTATTTAAGGCAATGTACTGAATGTGTGATTCTAAAAATAAATCGTGTTTTTGTTCAGACAACATTATAACTTTGTTTCGCCAATGTGTTGCCGAATCCTTAAGAGACCCATTCACGAGACAAGACACCCGTCCTTTCCAAATTTATTGCAGTGAAAAGTACCGCCAACCAGGTACGTCACAATATATATATATATATATATATATATATATATATATTGAAACGCGGAAGCGTTTCTATACGCAATTAAAGACACAAAGTACAAGAATAAAATTACAACTAATTTTGAACTGCGCGGCATAGTGGCAGGTGCGGCGATCGGCGGTGGGGGAATAGTGAACGTTGCCGCCGCCGTGCCCCAGTGAGGGGGGGATTTCGGCCGTTACGAGTTGTGAGCGGCAGTTGGAGAGTTGGCTGTGGGTCGGAAGGAGCGTAAGGCAGTGTTCGATACGAAGGATTTAAAATTCAATGTAATGTTCATGGAAATGCAGATTAGAAGCCAGTAAATGGAACATTGGTCGAGGTCGGTATGCAGAAACTATAACTTGTATCCATAACATCAAACGTAGTGGAAATAACAATAAAACTGTGCATCGTGAAGCTGATGCCGGTGCGAGTAGTGGCCACGTGCTCAGTAGTAACAATAAGGAAGTGGAAAAGAACTAATGAAAGGTGTGGTGATATAACTAGAAGTACATCGCTAGGGTGACTTGGACATCATCGAGAGGCCGTGAGTGTGTAAGCAGAACTGCATGTTAAACAACCAGCATCGGAGCCGAGGACTTCGCGTTGCCGCCGCCGCGCGCCGGGCCGCCGTGAAGGTCATCGGCCGCTCCCGCCGTTGGCGACCAGCCGCGACAAACGAGGTATTCATTGGGGCCCCAGGTATGATGAAATCACGTTGTATATAGAATCTTGGTACCAAGACGGAGAGCAATCATGTATTAGATCATGTACATAACGTGTTTATGCAAGAATAAATTGTATTTGTGTTCATGCAAACTTATTACTTTGATTTTCCAATGTAATGTCGATTCCTTTAAGGGACCCATTCACGAGTAAGACACCCGTCCGTTACAACTTTTATTTGCAGTGGAAAGTACCGACAATCAGGTACGTCACAATATATATATATATATATATATACGGAAAATCCAGTGATCAGAGCAGTACATTTCCGAAATTCCATTCCGGCGGGCGCAGCAAACTCAATGATTTAAAACACCCGCAAATTTCTAGCTGCTCTCTGGAATCGAATCCCAGACGCCCATTCACCTTGACGGTGCACCGTTAAGGTTCCCTGAAACATAAGAGCTCTTTTCATACTAAGTTGGATGAAAATGTAAAAAAAAACAACGTCCTGAATTTTACTCAATATATTTATGACGCGTGAGTGATACAATGGAAAAGTGAGTAAATTATTTCTCACTTTGAGATTGTTTCTGAAAAAAATATATATTATATGTAGTTATTGACATGTCACTGCTTTATTGAATGTGTTTACCCCATGCCTTTAGAAAATGTAAAATGTAAAATGGAACAATAAAATTGCATGGTAAACTACTCGTGCAGATGTATCAATATTTCCCTGTAAACGGAGGGTAGACACCACAATTATTGGACGGACGAAAAACATGACAATGAGTGTTACACAACCTGAAACGCTGATTTCGCAGAACCACAAACGCGACATTTCCATTCCTTGCTAGTAGTAGTAATAAAACAGTACTACATCGCGCGGTGTCGCGCAAGGGTAGTTTGGGAAGAGAGAAATATGCACCGAACAATTGAATACGCATGATTTGAAACAATTTGTGCAGTGGGAAATGTCAATCTTATCTTGATTCGCCGCAAGAAACTAGGGAACTATCGCCTTTTTGCGGCTTCCGGTGTACCAGAGAACTGTGCATCGGGACAATGATGTAGCACGGATGCAGAGCAGAGCGGAGGACAGGCGGGTTGCGAAACAGAAGACCAAATGCTATGAAATAACAGAACCCAAGATATGATACCACCTCTATTACTGCTGCGGCATGTACATTGGCTGCCACATACCGTTGTCAGAGCGCAAGTTCAAAATGTACCACTTCTCAGCTTTCTCGCAACATCACAAAAGACGTGCGCCAATGCTCCCTCGCACTAGCACCAATTTGTCGGCGGGAAGAAGGGTAAACAGGCAGTCAGCCCCGCATGGTAAGGGGAATCACCCGACTGCATCCCGCGGTCACTTTTCCCTCATCCTCGCTTCCCAACCAATTACCTTTCATTTTCCGTTACTTGGGAAGCCATTGCTTCACTCCACGTCGCTTCGTTCATCTGGTGTATTGGAAGAAGTAAACAATTTAGTTAAGTGCATTCGCAAGTTGCTCATGTAGATGATTTCTTAGCAGTGTAGAGAAAACCTCGAACACAGGTGATCATGACAGAATCTTCGGCATTATATTCGGAATATGATAAAGGAAATAATCTCCACAAGAGTTTTAATAAGTTTTATTAATAATTTTCCAGAGTTATCTTAACTCTGGAAACAGAGACTCTGGACTCTGAGGAGAGAACTGGACTCTGATTAACAGAGTCCCACTTTTTGGGAAAAGTGTTTTCCCGAAAGTTAACTCTGGAAAATTATTAATAAAAAGTATTAAAACTTTTGTGGAGATTATTTCCTTTACCATATTCTGGATTACCACAAGATATCTGCTACCACCACGGAATTTATTATATTCGGAAGAAAGCGACCCATGGGAGACGTAGAAATCAGTCCGCAAACTAAGAACGAAAACAAATGGAAATGGCTATGTCTTTTTTTTTGGGGGGGGGTAGGTAAAAAGGCGTAGGGAAATTGGCCCTTGGAAAGCAGTCTGTATACGACCATGGTACGTGCGCACTTCGAAAAGCTAGTGATTCGTGATCTGTCTCCCAGAGCTACGCGCCGCTGCTTCTGTCCAGTCTTTTAACGCTTGATGTAGAATTATGCCGCACCGAGCACGTCAGTTGTGATTTCGCTGATGTTGGGAAACTGTCGCCGGCAATAAAATCATCGGCGGCGTGTGGTGCGTACGATACTACTACCTTCGTTGCGCGAGTAAAATGATATGCCCTGTGTATTGCCTAGAATGTGTGGCATTGTAACGGGAAATTTCACAATGTTGCAGGATTTTTAACGTTTTTCTTTACTTTCTTCAACAACTCGAATTTCATTAGTAACAAAATATTTTTTCTATTCCAAAATACGGAAATTCCTATCACAATTATTTTACTCCTTCCAGAAGTCATTTAATCAACTACTTTTATTAAATATCAATTGCTTGGTTTTGATCAATATCTGTACGTCTGCTAGAGCACAAACTTTTGGTAAGGCTTGTTAATGTTATAGTTAATTATGTTAATAAATTGTGTGTCAAGTGACTGTTCTTTCTTATGCCTGAAAAGTATTCTTGCTCTATCGTTAGCCATGACTAAAACAGTGGATGAATAAATTCCAAAGTCCTGTTTTTTTCACATTTCAGTCCTGTTTCAATATTGGACGGAAATGTGTTATTAATTATTCTTAAAGTTTCTTTAAAAAACTCTAGTTTAAAACGTTCGCAAAAATGTTATTTAAAAAACAAAAGCATTTTTACTGTTCGTATTTACAATGACACAGGTGACTCATTAGATGTTTTAAATAATTTATACGTAAATAGGTTATTAGTGTGGCGTCTTTGCCGGGGCAAATAAATACAGACGTGAACGGCTTGTAAATATTTAGTATTTATTACAAGAAAGATACTCCGCCACCAAAACACTATATACAATATTTACAAATGAAGTTAACCGTTACAAGAAGGAACTTTCCCTGGTTACCACCACCGCTGGCCCGATAATTAATTACCATCCCCGGTGTGATGCACCAGTACCTTACGCGAACATACATGCGAGTATGCCGCACCTGCTGTCACGACGTAGCACGCCGGCTTCGATTCCCCGCCTCGGTAGCCTATGCATTACCATGCAACGCCGCGCACAACCCTCACGACGCCCTACCGACGCGCTCACCTCTGAAGAGTCTAGAATAGAAGGCTGCTTTCAAATCGGTTTCTGCTTATATAGCCTGTGGCAGGTTGACGGAAGCGCGTCACCCGCAGTGACCGCCGGGGTTTCCAAACCTGCACCCACGACCCGCATTCCTATGTGCAGCCCCGCGTCACTTCCGCCAGGGCTGTCCAAATGGCTACTATAGTACGTTTGTACTGGCGACAGATATGACGCCACAAACTCCTCTATACCCCCCCGGGAATTTTCGTCGCAGTTGCAATCAACACAGAAGGAAAATTCCACCAGTGTGAAAGTCCTAGGCCGATCGGCTCACATTATATACAACTGCGCCTGACCTGGCTAATTACACAGATAAAGAACAAACAGAGAATGCCCTACTAACCTACCCCATTGACATATTTTTACTCTACATTGTACATTGTACTTGAAATATTAAAAATCTTGCCGTACGGTCGGTCCCTCTTATGCATTGTTACGAATTTTCAGCCTGGTGTGGTAACCTCTAATAACCATAGTATGTTCCTTTCCCTTTTACAACCAAATTCTTAAATTAAATTAATTTTGTACAATACACTCACTACCAAAATGACACATACAATATCACCAATATAGCCACAAACATTACATCAAAACATTCAAAATCATATACAGTTCTATACACACAACTGACACACTGAATTACAAAACCCTATACATTGATAAAAGCACAAAAAAAAACAACAATAAACTAACATTTATCCTGTTTTACATTTAAAACCACATACAGTGATACACTTAAAATGAAACAAATAAACAATTTTTACATTTCTCTCTTGAAGGATTGTACAAAGTTTTTCTTCTTGCCAGAATGAATATAAATGAATACAAAAGTTCATGATATTTGCTGGAAACTATTCTTCCGAAGGCTTCTTGGGAAAAGTTTACTCAATCTTGACACAACACAACAAACATCACATTCACTTATACATCATTCTTCTTGCACTATTTGTTTTGCACTGTGTTCCAGTGTTTTCGGCGCACACGTATCGGCATTGCCGGGTGCAGTGTGCCCCTCTGCAACTTCGGACACTGTCTGGCGCTCATTTTCAAACACCCTACTGAGAATGTCCGCATTTACATTTAATATCCCTTTCCTATGGCTTATGATAATGTTGTAATGCTGAATCGCCAGCGACCACCTAAGCAATCTAGGATTATTCCCAGCATTCTGTTGTAACCAGACTAACGGGTTATGATCCGTTTCTATCTTTAGCAAAACATTACCGTCTAAGTAGTAACGCAACTTCCCTAAACCCCAAATTAAAGCAGCACACTCTTTCTCCGTGGTGCTCCATTTTAATTCCCCGTCTGAGAATTTTTTACTGAGAAAAAGAATCGGATTTTCATTCCCTTCCTGATCTAACTGTGATAACACAATGGCTGCTCCCCTAAGTGCCGCATCACATTGCAGTAAAAATGGCTTACTAAAATCAGGTGCATGAGTGACTGCCCCCTGACACAGTGCGTCGCGAAGCTGTATAAACGAGTTTTCGCACTCTTCCGACCACCGGATTTTGCCTTGCCTATGTGTTCCCCTCAATAGATCAGTGAGCGCCGCTGATTTCTCCGAGAAATTTCTGATGAACCGTTTATAATATGATATCAGACCTATAAATTTACGGATTTCCTTTTTTGTCGTAGGCCGTGGATATTCCTTTATTACTTGCACTTTGGCTTCATTTGGTCTCATCAGACCACTACCAATCTCGTATCCTAAGAACGTAACCGATTTCCTAGCGAACTTACATTTCGCCGGTTGCACGCGTAAATTGGCCTCACGTAACTTTTGGAATACGATTCTGAGATGTTTGCAGTGATCATCCCAGTTGTCGCTAAAGATTGCAATGTCATCCATATATGGGACGGCGAACTCCGCGCAATCTTTCAGTAATGCCTCCATAAGCTTACTGCAAACATATGGTGCATTTTTGATGCCGAAAGGCATCCTGAGGGGTTTATAAGACCCGAATTTTGTCGTAAAGGTGGCATACCGTTGAGCGCGCTCGCTCATTTGGATCTGCCAAAATCCTTTACATAAGTCCGTTGTGGTTATGATTTTGGCCCTCGCAACTGTTTCAATTCGCTCGGCTAAACTCGGAAGCGGGAAATATTCCGTACGAATAACCTGATTTAACTTGCGGTAGTCAATACATGGCCTGGGTTTTTTTCCGGGTGCTTCCACCAAAATCATAGGGGATGTGAAATCCGAATCTGAAGGCTCGATGATACCATCCCTTAGCATTTTCGCGATTTCTTCCTGGAGGATTTTTGTTTGGCGATGTGACGTACGATACGGAGCGCTCCTCACCCTTGCATGTTCGTCCAGCAACTCGATGTCCATCTGAACATTTTTTGTGAGCCCTGGCCTATCCGAAAAGATGTCCCTAAACTCAATTACAAGTTCTCTCAGCCTTTCACTTCCTTCCGGCTCCATTTCTGTGCCTGCGAGCATTGCCTCTACATCGAATTCCTCCGGTTCTAATTTTAAGGCGTATTTCTCTATTCCGTCCTCTATAATTTCACCTATTTGTTCTGGTTCCTTAAATAATAATGAATTCTTATCAAAATATGTTTCTCTTTCTGATTCTGCTCCTACATCCTTATACTTTTCAACCAAAGTATTTACGCTCTCATCTCCCTTCTGCGCCGCGCTGAATTGTTCCGTATTTTCCTTCAACATTTCAGCGATCGGCACCGCCCGTTCTGATTCTTCTCCGTCTGTTACTAGACAGAATTCCGGGAATTCCTCCGACGGCTCATGCTCGTCTTCGCCCGGCTTTTCTATCAGGTCGCCCTCCGCCTCCGGCAATTTTACCTGCGAGTTCCCCGAATTATCTGCCTTTGTTCTGCCTTCTGCCGTAGCCTTACTGCACGTCATAACCATGTTCACAGTTTGTTCTTCTACAAAGCCCTGTTTACTATCCTGCAGAAGTTGATACGTTCTGTTACTTAATAGATAATAACTAAGTTGATTTTCCTTCGGCACTATAGCGGCCCTAGTGATTACATTACCTAATTCCGAATTTAGGCGAATTTCCGCCACCGGCAAATTAATGGCAGTCGAATGAAGCGGCTGTTTGATCCAGACCGATTCGCCCGTATAATCACGATCTGTGACTAAATTTGCGGATACAAGATCAAATGACGCGCCCGTGTCTCTTAAGATCTCAGTCGGCTGCTCATTCACGGTCCCTGTCACAATGTGCTGCCTCAGGAATTCCTTTGCCTCGGGTTCACACACGTGATTTACTTGATTGCCCTGTTTCCGCGGACAGTTCTTAACCAAGTGCGTTGTCGACTGACATTCGTAACACTTGCGGACATACGGTGCCTCGAATTCCTTCTTCGCGCTATGTTTCTCTAATCCATTAGTACTTCCTGCCGACTTGGGGGCCACGTGAGGAGCAACAGGTGCCCTGTTGTTTCCTTGTTCTTTCCGGAATGTTCTTTCCGGCCGGAAAGATGGTAACTGTGGCTTCTTCCACCCTTGCCGCGCATTCTCGTACGCATCTAATCTTTTCGCAAACTCAAGCGGATTCGCAAATTCGGCCCATTTATCCACAAAATGTTCCCGCATATCCCCTGGAACTTTATGCTTCATTTGATCGGCTACGATCAAATTCAATAAACCCTCGAATGTGTTTATTTTAAGTCCCGCTACCCACTCTCTGGCATAGTTTAACAATTCCCTCGCGAATATGCTCCAAGTCGCTCCGTTTTTGCTATGTTTCCTAAATAACTGCCGGAATTTCTCGGCATCAAACCGGTACAGTTCTAATAATTTCAATTTCAGCTCCGCATAATCTAACGCTTCTTCCTGTTCGTCTAAAGTAAGCCATGTGTTAACATTATGCGGAAGTAATCCGATTAAATTAACAACCCAATCTTCTTCGCAGATTTTCAATTGCCTGCACTGGCTTTCAAACGCGCTCAGATAAGACGTGATATCGTCCTGCTCTCCTTTAAACCTACCAATTATTTGGCCTATTCTAATATATTCTCTCGCGTGTTCCGAGCGCGCTTCCGAACGAATCTCCGAATTTGTTTCGCCCGTCTGGGCATTCTGCGCTCTCGCAAGTTCTAATTGATACTCCCTTTCTTTCTCTCTCCTGCCTTTCTTCTAATATTCTCCTATCTTCCCTTTCTCTTTCCTCTGCCAGCATTCTATCCCTCCTATCTCTTTCCTCTGCTAGCATTCTATCCTTCCTATCTCTTTCGTGCTGTTGCCCTAATTCCTCCGTTAATTCAACGGAATAATCCTCATGCTCTACTATCAATTTCTTTAAAATCGGATTCGTTTCCGATCCATCTAATTCTATTCCTAAATCCCTGGCGATTCGGATCATTCCCTCCTTTCGAAATCTCAGTAAATGCGCCATTGCTTTCAAACAGTGCCCTACGTTGCAAAAGAACACACTTACCCTCCGCTTCCACTGCTTGCACGTGGCTGCTTCTGCTGCTTATGCGTGCACGTTCGGCGCTGGCGGATGTCGTGATGAGATGGATGGATTGGCTGCAACTCGTCCTTCCTTCCCGTCCTTCCTTCCTTCCTGTCCTTCTGCTTGAAGTTTTCGCCCCGCCGATGTACTCGCACGTTTTCGTTCGCGTTTTACTTTTTTCGCGCACTATGAATATATTTACGTCGAAACTGTTCCCTGGCTGAGCTTTGCTCGCTCGCCCACTATTTAAACTTTCTCCGGCGGATACCTGCGGCCAAATTTACTTTCACTTCCGCGTGCCGATCCGCTGTTCTGGCTGACTGTCCCGCTGGTGCTAAGCGCCCTACCTGCTGGGTGTTTTGTTCGTTTCTATAGCTGTTGCTACACTGCCGACCGAACCTTGCACGTGAAACGCAGAATTCTATTCCTCCTACGCTCACTAATTACCCATGGACGGATGAAGCCCCTTACTGGCGTAATTATTCTACCTGCCGGTCCTGGCGTGCCTCCGTGTGATGCTGCCTACCACAGACAAACACCGCACATACACAACTGCGTGGTCGTTTAGTAACCATAAACTGCGTACTTGAACCGCTACCTACGCTATACTACGTGGTAATTCTTGAACTGCTGCCACCATTTTACACCTACGTGGTAGTTCGTGATCCGCTGCATACACTACACGTGCGTGGTAGTTCGTTTACCGCTGGCACTATTCTACGTGCGTGGTAGTTCGATAACCGCTGGCACTATTCTACGTGCGTGGTAGTTCGTTAACCGCTGCTTACCCTACACGTGCGTGGTAGTTCGTTAACCGCTGCCACCATTCTATTCCTCCTACGTCTGTGGCGTCTTTGCCGGGGCAAATAAATACAGACGTGAACGGCTTGTAAATATTTAGTATTTATTACAAGAAAGATACTCCGCCACCAAAACACTATATACAATATTTACAAATGAAGTTAACCGTTACAAGAAGGAACTTTCCCTGGTTACCACCACCGCTGGCCCGATAATTAATTACCATCCCCGGTGTGATGCACCAGTACCTTACGCGAACATACATGCGAGTATGCCGCACCTGCTGTCACGACGTAGCACGCCGGCTTCGATTCCCCGCCTCGGTAGCCTATGCATTACCATGCAACGCCGCGCACAACCCTCACGACGCCCTACCGACGCGCTCACCTCTGAAGAGTCTAGAATAGAAGGCTGCTTTCAAATCGGTTTCTGCTTATATAGCCTGTGGCAGGTTGACGGAAGCGCGTCACCCGCAGTGACCGCCGGGGTTTCCAAACCTGCACCCACGACCCGCATTCCTATGTGCAGCCCCGCGTCACTTCCGCCAGGGCTGTCCAAATGGCTACTATAGTACGTTTGTACTGGCGACAGATATGACGCCACATTAGTAGTTACCCAGAAAACCTGAATGTTTAATTTTTCTCTCGGCGAAATCTCTATTAATTATTAAAGCAGCATATTGCTCTGTAGCATATAAATATCATACATGTTTTAAGTGGAGTACAGCTTAAGTACAGAAAAGTACTTGCACTCACCATGTTGGGGAAAATATTAATGTAATGGTAAATGCTATAGCGGTGCCAATTGTGAATGACGTCTAATCCGCATAAGCAACCGACATTAAAAAATAATAATGAAAAATAAAAATAATGAATTACTGGTTCTACAACAGCACATAATTCAGCTGTGCTGTTGTTCGCAGAGAGTGAAACGAAAATGAGACCTGTCCCATTTTTTAAGCGGCCTGCTCCCCAAGAGAAAGTAAAAATATGTCATAGAAATAGTAGTAATTATATGGTTAATAATAATAATAATAATAATAATAATAATATTTGTCTCCATCGCTAACAACCTAGTTAACACAGGCTGCATCTGCGATTTCTTAGTCCTCGAGCAAGATCCGAATTAAGTATACCAGCGTAAGAGCAGAGGAAGCTTAAAAATGACAATAACAATTTATTAACGCCAATAACCAGCATAATCTGCCGTATTCATCAGGGATCTGTAACTGACACGCGACTCCTGCGAGGCGAAGCAGAGGTCCGTTGCGCGCGGGAGGCAAGGCGCTGGTGGCGGCGGCGGCGGCGGGGGAGCGCGGTAGGCACGTGGGAAAAGCCTTCTTCGCCGCAAGGGTGGGGGTGGAGGGGTGGGGGGCGCAGCAGGCGACCGCTCCGCCCGCAACTAATGGGGTACCGAAGCACCGATAATTATTTACGCGGCGACTGCCCGGGGCGGCGAGTGGGGTCAGCGGGCCACGGCGGCCGCTGCCTACTTCTCGAGGCGTGTGACAGTTCGCGGCCTGGGAACAGGCCCGGATTAACATCTTAGGCGGCCCTAAGCCCGGCGAAACTAAAAGGGTCCCTTTACTAATATAATATTGAACATGAGTAATGAAAAGGAATACGAAAACAAAAAACACCATAACAAAATACAATAAATAGTGATAATAGTAATAATAGTAATAATAGTAACAATAGTAATAATAGTAATAATAGTAATAATGGTAATAATGGTAATAATGGTAATAATAGTAATAATAGTAATAATAGTAATAATAGTAATAATAGTAATAATAGTAATAATAGTAATAATAGTAATAATAGTAATAATAGTAATAATAGTAATAATAGTAATAATAGTAATAATAGTAATAATAGTAATAATAGTAATAATAGTAATAATAGTAATAATAGTAAAAATTATAGTTGTTATTATTATTATTATGCCTTTATTAATGGCGAGGCTCAGACCAGAGGACCTGCTCTTCCGCCTAACCACTGAATTTACATACATATAGAGTAGTAACATTTTAAGAGGGAAGGACAAGGTGTACATTTACGTCTGGGAGAACAAATCTAGGGACCATCCCGGCATACCCCTTAAGCGATTGAGTAATCCCAGAAGACCTCAATCTGGATGGCGGCTTAGGGCCGAACATCATCAATATTTATTTAATAAAGAATCTCTACATATGAAAAAGTAACTTTCGTGTATATTTTTGCATGGAATAATTTTTTAAATGCTGAGCCATTTTCGTGTGGTTAATAAATTGTATCAGAAATATAATCTTTGAAGATTATTTATGAACAGCGTATGTATAAAATAGCACAATATAAAATTTTGTTTAAAACTTACCGGGAGCTCCTAACCTTATCCGGCGTTATTCATTTTCCTGATTGCTCATCCACCCCTTTCCTCATCTTCTTCTCTTTATAACGTCCCCTATTTTGCGTTGTTTCACTGTCTTCTTCCTCCGTCTCTCGTTGGTTTAATTTTGTTTTACATTAATAATGATATTCTTTTCCACGTAATGGTAGTAGAATTTCTTGTCACGATCCCGGTTTTTCCTCATCTGTAACTCATTTGTACGTTTCTCCCGTCAGTTGTCATTGATGTTCATTTCACCTCAGTGGCCTCTGTTATTTCTCTTATTTTTCGGCTTCTTTCTTTTCCTTTCGACTTGTGTGTTATCACCCTCGCTACTTTGTCTTCGATTTCCGTGCTCACGTAGCCCTCTAATCACATTTGTCTTTCCTTCGCAGTGGTCAGTTTTCCATCGTTCCGACTTCTATTTCCCTTTTCTCGTCTTTCATCCTCTGTCTCTTTTTTAACGTTGGCCCCTCCTTTTTCGTCATCCCTTTGCTCTCAATCCGAGTCGTCCCATTGATCGCTTCTCATTCCCTTTCCTCTCGACCTCCGTCCTCATTCGTAATTCCACGTTGTTACTCCGATATTTCTTTGCCACTTCTTTCAGTTCTCCTTCGTCAGGTTCATTCTCAATTCGCGTCGTTCGACTTACCATTCCCGACCTCTAGATATCGTTCCACTTTCTTTGTTCTTTCTCAACTCACTTCGTTCCCATCATCCGATCTCATCCAATCATTTTCTCGTCCTTCTTTCTCGTTCAAATCGCGCCAATCTGCTTTACCCTTCTCGCTGCTTTTCCCTTTCTCCTCCGTCTCTCTCACGCTGCGTCTCACTCCCCTTCCCCGTCTCCCTCTCCGTCTCCCTTCCTCTCCGTCTCCCTTCCTCTCCGTCTCCCTTCCTCTCCGTCTCCCTTCCTCTCCGTCTCCCTTCCTCTCCGTCTCCCATTCTCTCCGTCTCCCATTCTCTCCGTCTCCCATTCTCTCCGTCTCCCATTCTCTCCGTCTCCCTTCCTCTCCGTCTCCCTTCCTCTCCGTCTCCCTTCCTCTCCGTCTCCCTTCCTCTCCGTCTCCCTTCCTCTCCGTCTCCCTTCCTCTCCGTCTCCCTTCCTCTCCGTCTCCCTTCCTCTCCGTCTCCCTTCCTCTCCGTCTCCCTTCCTCTCCGTCTCCCTTCCTCTCCGTCTCCCTTCCTCTCTACGTCTCTCTCCCTCTCAGTCTCCCTCCCTCTTAGTCTCTCTCCCTCTCCGTCGCTCTCTCCTTTCGTCTATCTCTTTTTCTCTGTCTCTGTCGCCCAGTGTCATCCCAGCCGTTTCTCGGCGCCTGCTCTCTCCCACCACTCTCCCCCCCCCCTGCCAACTGAAGCCCGTCCGGTCGGCCGTCCACGGTGTCTGGCCGGTTTTTATTTATGGGCGTCATTTCGGAGGAGGCCGGCCCGGAGCGAGCCGCCCCGTTTAAGGGAGATGCAAAACAGCCAGCGGCCGGGCTCCGTTTAATTAGGTAATAGGTTCATTAATCCGCCGTGGGAGTGCGCAGCTGCTTCTCGCCGCCGCCGCACCGAGAACGGCGAGGCAATGGATGCTGAGGAGCGGAGCCGGGGAGACGGAAGGATGAGGGAATTCCAGGATGAGGTAATGGGAAAACGCGCGGACGCTAGGAAGTAGGGCGGATGTGAAAAGAACTAGAGAACAGTGGAGCGGGCTAGCGGAAGGAAGCGAGGACGGGAGGGCAGGAGAACAGGAGGACGTGGGGAATGGAAAATGGAGTGGACGCGAAGAACAAGGGGGACTGGAAGACTAGAGAAAGAGTCGATGTGAGAACGGGACAAAGGAAGGTATTATATATATATATATATATATATATATATATATATATATATATATATATATATAAGTGGCAATAAGTGCAGTAAAATCGATGAAAAGTAATCGACAGTTTTGTGTTCGTACCGTACGTTTAAGGACGCAGTAATAAAGTAAACGGTTGTATAGAACTCAAATCGATGTTATTTGAAAAGAGGTTTAGGTAGGTATATCCCTTCCTGAAGTTACGATTTTAAAGAAAAGGAGAACAATATATTAAAGGAGATCGCTTATTTACAGTTATTGCCGTAGGCTTAAAGCACCCTCGCAAAGTAATCGATAGTGTAATCGGATTTATTTTGTTTGCAAAGAGAAGGGAGTCGCAGGTATATTCCTCCCTGAAGTAATGAGTTCTAAGTAATTAAAACAATTCGATGAAAAGATAGTGGTTATTTACAATAATGATATTACATTTAAAGACGCACTCACTAATCATTCTCTATTATGGCGTGGAGCTCAAATCTACTTTGGTAGACCTGTTGCATTACCAAATCACAGTAAAGAAATATTTTTCTTTATTTAGTTGGCGATTTGTTACAGATATTGAGCATATTACATGACTGTAACTAGACCGAGACTTTAGGGTCATCGCGACAACCAACTGTTTAAATTTGAAAGCTCTGGACTCCTGTAAAGAAAATAGTACGTTCATGAAAGTTTTGAGAATGCAACATGGTCACAATTCGTTCACTATTCTTAACACCGAGACTTTTTCTTCAAATATTGGTGATTCAATACACCATTCTCAAGTTCTCAGCTCACTGACTCCTAGATGCCACATTATTTCACAGTCACTTCTCTCTTATTGGTGAACGTCTGATGGCAGACACAGTGATTCTAAGATTGCAAAGGATACTTAAAATCTGATTCAAGTGAAAAACATTGTCAACGCACATCAAATTATTTCACACGTTCAATTTTCCGCAGCGACTTAAAGGACTTGTATAACAATTTTCAAGAAAATATGTTCATTTACATGCTATTGTTTGCCTTAACGTATTTCGGTATAAATCAATATTGTTTTAGGAAGATGGAAAACAGATGAAAATGAAAATGATAATGAAAATAAACAAAAAGAATTGTTAACTTTTTGAATGTAGTAAAAATTCGCAACAAATGTAAGAAAAAATATAAAAATAACATCAGTTACAAATTAATATTGATTGAGCTAAAATGGAATCGTGCATTTTTCTCACTGATTTCAATCGACTACACGATCTCTCTACTTGGTTACCAAAATCACTAGATTATAGTGTTACCTAACAGAAGCATTCATGCAGATATTAATAAAACAGATGTAAACCCTATGATTAAAACAATTTGTTCGTAACCTGTTCGTCGATAATAGACAGCGTCCTGAAACGAAAGTCTTCGAGGATATTGAATTGATGAGCAAGGGTGTGATCCGTCTTCCTTTCACTTTTAGATTAACAGTAAGTAGACTAATTTTTATTCAACTAGATATTTTATTGACCAGGCCGAGCACATGTAGCAGTTTCTACTTGCTGATTTTCAGTCAAAGCAGTAGAGGTTTGCGGCAAACATTCAGAGTAACTCTTGAATTTTTCTTTTGTATTGAATATTATTCTACGAGTATTCTTGCATTTGAATTGCAAAACGCATCACGTTCTCCAAGTAACGTGAACTACTTTAATGATATTGTTAGTGACCATTGTCAAAACAATTCTTGACATTCATTGCTAGACTTCGCAATCTTGTATGGTTTACACCAGATAAGTTAGTTCAGAACATCAACTTTGATTTGATTTGTTTACTCAAAAATCAGTAGAAACTCTATGTGACGTATGGGGGCAAAATTAACTGCGCACGTTGTTGTGAGTTCCAGAACCGCTTCCCAACATTTGAACTATAAATAGTTGAAAGATAAATAAAAGTTAAAAAATAATCAAATTGAATAAACCGTGAGATTAGCTAGAATTTATAGAAACTGATGCCACTAAAGCGACTCAGAACGGTTGGTCTCAGTGGCGACTTTTTGAGTCATTTAATTCTGTTGAATGCAGCCGCTGACTGCTCCGTTGGGTAGTTTTCTGTAGTTTCTAGATCATTATCAGCCGACTGCAGGAGCAGTACCATAACAACGGACCACGGCACTCGCGCGACTTTTTCCTACGATCATTGTCAAATTTTACGGTCAATATCTCGGCAAATGCAAGAGCAGTATCCTAAAAAACTGGTCATGGTCGTTATTCCTCCGATTTGATTTATTGCCTGAAAAGTGATTACAAGCACATCAACTTATTTATTCCTGTAAGTGTAGTGCATTCTTTCCTCGAGAGGTGGCATTGATTTTCCCCCAGTTGATGGCGACATCTGGTGCTAGCATTCCGTCGGTTAACGGGGTTTCCCTCAACCATGTATCTCCCTCCAGCTGGGCACCACCCCAGCCCGGACAAGCTCTAAGCTTCCAAACGATCGCCCGGCGTGTGTGGTAGAGTAGTGTATGTAAATGTAAGTGTATGTAAGTAATGGGCGAGGATATAACAAGGAAGAGAAAGCAAAGGTCGTGCGCGGTCCGTGTTCCGTTTATTAGGATACTGCTCCGGCATTTGCCTGGTGCTGATCGGAAAAACCACGGAAAACTACCGATCAGAGCGGCCAGCCACTAGAAGTCTCCTGCAGACAGCGCCTGAATTCGGCTAGCTGTCTAGCTAGCGTCGAAAATCCTTCCACCGTCGGGTCTCGATCCTAGTTCTCGATCTCCCGTTTAGAGGCAATGCAGTGATATCAGTTGATGCCCTGTCGTTCCTCATCCGTATTCCCTCTGCTCTCCTTACACACTCACATTTACATTCACATTACCTCACATGTCGGGAGTTCAGTGCTTGTTCCGGCAGGGGTGGTGCCCCTCTGGCGGAGGTACCTGGTGTAAGGAACTCCCATTTCGAACTCATTCTGATCCACTCTGACCATATTTCAAGTGACCCAACTCTCTCTTGAGGATATCTCGCACTTCCCCATACCACTCTTCTGACCGAGAAATTGAAAGCGATGGTCGAAATAAAATAAAATGAAGACCGTGAATGCTACACATAGGAATGAAAATAAAGTTGAAAAGAAATGCCTTCCACGGCCGGAGTCAATAGATTCTGGGATGTCTGGGACAAACACACCGCGCCCTAAACGCACTTGCCAAGCTTTTGGTCGTCATACTGTGACCTTCATCTAATTCCCGGACGAAATGGCGACCGAAACTGTGCCTAAAACGCCGTCTCCATGACAGCCAGAACATCGAAAATAAAGTTAAAATATGTCAATGTTATTGCTTCGCCATTGCTTAAATGTGTGGAGTAAACCAACAAGGAACACCTTCCAGGAAACACATCCGTAGCTCGCAGAATTACCTCCTTTCTTCGGGCCTTCATTACAGCACACGCTGACCAGGCGATAAATCTGAGGCTCCAGCGCCGTGGGATGTGTCACACCTGTGAGTTCTCACCGCGAAGGACTCCCCGCGTCCCCCCACGTTGTTCCACTTCACCCCTCCCTGCTCCACCCCGCCCCGCCCCACTCCACCGTGCTCAACCTCGCCCCGCCCGGCCCTGCCCCGCCCCGACCCGACCCGCCCCGCCCCGACCCGCCCCGCCCCGACCCGCCCCGACCCGTCACGCCCCGACCCGCCCCGACCCGTCACGTCCCGCCCCGCCCCGACCCGCCCCGACCCGCCCCGACCCGCTCCGCCCCGCCCCGCTCCGCCCCGCTCCGCCCCGCTCCGCCCCGCTCCGCCCCGCCCCGCCCCGCCCCGCCCCGACCCGACCCGTCCCGTCCCGTCCCGTCCCGTCCCCGCCTCACCCCGTCCCTTTCCGTGCAAGCCCCTGTCGCCCCGCCCGCCCTTCTCCGGCCCTCCCGCCCCTCCCGTCCCTACGCCCCTCCGCCCCTCACCGCCCCGCCCTGTCCCGTTGCCTCGTCGTCGCCCTCCAGCCGGTAATCGCCTCTCGGATTTACTACGCATCCAAACAACCGCTTAGGGCTGTTGCCTACCCTTTATGGGGTGCAAGTCTGCGCGACGTGCTATTACCCTACCGCAACGCCCGCTCGCATCTGCTCTCCTTGAGCCGAGGCAGTGCGGAGGAGATTTCTTTTTGAGGAGTGGCAGGTTACTTAATTTTCTTGAAGGGGTGCGTTTCACTTCGCAGGTCATCGGAATATTCGACACTTAAAATAATTTCGTAAGTTAAAAAAATCACGTGTGGCTGTTTTTGTCATTCAAATCTTTAAAACCATTCAAATCGTGTAATGTTTCTCGTATAATCCTTTAACGTTTTTTATTCCCCCCCTGCTCTGCTTTAAACATCAAGGTCAATCAATCATTGCAAATCGATCGAGTGAATTTAAATATTGCTCTGGTCCGTGTGGGAGAAGTTCCGTAAATGTTGAAATTTCCTGCGATTTTAACATCATTTGAGAAGAACAACAACGAATGAGTTGGGACATAATGACAACATGGGACATAATGGACAACAACGAATGAGTTGGTATTTCAGAAGGCACAATGACTATTACTGTGGGTGTAATGTTGGTTCAAAGTATTTTATAACAGAATTTTGATTCCCCTTTAAAAGTCCATTTTCTACAGTTACGTTACTGTTTCATTGGTTCAGCGATCTGTAACACAGTAAAAAACCAGCCTTTGAGGATCCTTCATTTTATTACCAATATTAAGAAAAAAAGATTTTAATTTTTAAAAGTTATTAACACAATAGGATTAGATGATGAGACTAATGATTTTGTAATTGTGAAAAACGAAAATGTCTTATTCTAAATCGGCAGTATCAAATGTAATGAAATACAATAGTGTTCCTCTTCTTTACGAGAAATATCTCTGGCTCAACTTAATTGGGTCGCTCATCTTGCTTCTGTAACAGAAAGCTATAAAATGTCGTTATTTTTAATTCATTTTCAGTGAATGAATGTAAATGTATTTCGTGAATGTTCATGTAATGAAATGCAAATTACTCACAAACGCCAGATAGTGTACTTGCAAATTAATAAACATTATGTAAAATTCTGATTTTTTTCGTCAAATGTGTGCGTCAATATGGAATGTATGCATATGCGCGTACACGTCAGAATTCAGTCACAGTTTCTCATATAATGATTTGCGTTTTTATCTCTGATGCTGGTGTACAGTCGAAATTTGCTTAAATACATTTGAACGTTTGAGTTTGAATGGCTATTTGTAATGCAATAATAAAGTAATGCACGTCATTTTAATACGACACAAAGAGATTGTTTTTTGACTAAAGAAATCAATATTAAATATGAATAGAAGTTGGCAAAGACGTATTATGTTTAAAGTATAGTAATAATATCTCAATATATGAATTTATTGTTTGATAAAATTTTTTTAATGTTTGAATTCTTCTAGGATACTTGATTGTTGTTCCTACTGATCCCTGCGTTCCATATTTCTCAATAAGTTCAGCGAAGCTTTTTAAAATACAATTATGATAAAAAGAACTCGTCTACAATCTTCGATATAGTTTGTAAGAGATTACACATTTCAGTGAAAACCTACCTCTGGCTAGATAAGTTGGCATCAGTATCAATTTCTTTAGTTCTAGTCTTTTTATGTTCATACAGCCACCTTCCTTGTCAAATTCACAGGTTGTTAAATACAGAATCGACTTTTTTTGTTTTTATGTCTGAAATAAAGCAAGATAATGAAACATAGCTACTTCCAAATCTATTTCATCTCATTTCATTTTATAATTCTGAAATGTGAAGCAAGACACCACTCATCCCGGCATTTTTGGATCCAGAGACGATAAATTAAGATGATGGGCGAATATGTGCTAAAAGTAGTCACACAAAATTAGTGCCAAATCATCTTACTGAATTAGAAATTTGTATTAATAAGATTGTGAACTCTTATACATTTCAATAATGAGCTTTAATTGCTTCTTTATTATACTTGTATCTCTATGGAGAAACTAAAACCATGGTTAAATTAACGCACATTCCTTGGTGTCGTTGGAAGAATTCGTTTTGTTACTTCTCAGTTACACAGCCTCTATTATTCACACGGCAAAAAGACACCGTTCTTTTCTTCAATCATCAAAATCCTTTGATTGTTTCAAAAACTGAGAAAGACACAGTACCACGGCAAAAAGGAAAGAGAAAAATCACAGTCCTTTGTTCGCGCAGTCGAGTAAAAATGGGGAGGGGGGGGGGTAATGGCATAATGGCAAGTGCATTCGCCTCCCACCACTGGGGTTCGGGTTCGATGTACTACGATGGAATTGCTGGTGGACAAAGTGAGCTCTCTCGGATCTCTTCCCGTTGCCCTGCCTCTCATTTCAGCTCAGCCGCACGATCATCCTCATCAATTTCGTTATCTTCCATTCACTAGATCGTTATTCATAGAACTCAATAACTTTACTAGTTGAGAACCCCTAAACATAACAAATAAATACATAACTAACTAACAAACTAAAATAAATAAATAAATAAATAAATAAATATTTTTTTAAACGACTAAATTGCTGTGTGGTCGTCGTTGCGCAAATGTGGATGTGTGTTGGGTATCGAGGACGAAGTACCATGTGGTTGCGGCGGTTGTCTCATGGTCTCTCGACGGAAGAAATACACGCCCGCATCTCCAGAGGTTCCGCAAGCACATATTTCATACGTAGGGACCGTTTCGTTGCTATAATGAGCCATAAATATGTTGCCGTGCCTGGGGGCATGCTTCGGGGATCGGGAGAGGAGACGAGGGTCTTAAAACAACGCTGCGCCGCCTCCACCTCCCTCTGCCGCCGTGACCTCACCCCCGTTCAGATTGCAGGCCACGAAAACATATTTGACCTGATGTTCTGCCGTCGCGTAGAAGGTTAGTGTACGGTGTCGATACCATCTCCTTGGGGCTTGTGAGCGCCATAAATGTATTGGAGAGGTTCTTTGGACGAATGACTATCAGAATTTATAAAGTATATACGTACTATGTAGTGGTGAAGCAAATAATCACGAACTTACCGGAAAGAAAAAAATCGTTTCGAAGGAAAGAAGAATTGTGTACGAAGTTTCTATCGCTTGAAAAGAAGAACCGTCCGATAAATGCACTGGCAAAATATGGAACGGGGGAGGTGGCTCAGGATAACAACTGATGTCACTGCAGTACCTTTGACCAGAAGGACCTAGGTTCGAGTTCCGACGGTGGCTGGATTTTCGACACTGGCTAGATAGCTTCATCGAGTTCAGTCGTGGTCTGGATAATTATAACGGCCGGCTGTTCTGATTGATTGTTTCACGGGGTTTCTCCTATCAATACCAGGCGAATGACGGAATTATTCACGTGATTGTCCGACAAAATTTCTTCAAAAATTCGGAAAACATTTTTATATCCCTTGTCTAGGGGGAAATACCTGGAGGTTAAACCCGCAATCCAACGTGTAGGTCGGAACCGGATTTCATGTGGGTAGGGGTACTGTTACATGCAGTACTCTCACGGGACTATTGATTAAAGTAGTTGACATACCCATAAGCAGTCAATACTCGCTCATTCTCTACAGACTGATCCTATTCAGATTGTGTTATTCGAAAACAGGGTCACTCTTCCCCAATGTTTGAAACCATCAGCATTTGCTCAACACCCAAATTCCATCGTTCACAATTATGTGTAAACATAGCTTTCCCGCAGTTGTTTGCGCTTCAATTTTATCTCGCCTCAGTAGTTTTCCTTCGTGCTATTTTTAGAACGAATCGTTTCCATTTTGGGTAGGTACATTCATATTATTTGGTGTTCTCAATTTGCTTTGTTAATAATATTATTAGATATTAATGTTGAACTAAAGAGAGAGATACGATTACTTTTGGGAGCCTTCGTACAGAAACTTATTATTCGGTCCACCTCTATTGAAGACCAAAACAATTCTCTGACGTAAAACTTGACTGTGCTCGTCATTCTTCTCTCAATACCCTTTGCTCTTGGACTATCATTCTTCATCCATTCTCCTTCTCCCAACGCCTGTCCCTTTCACCCATTACCCTTCAGTCATCTCTCTTCACCCTTCACCTTCGTTTATCACCTTTCGCACGTCACCCTTTGCTCTTCAGCCCGTGCCCCACGCCCAACGTCCAACACCCGTCACCCATCACCTATCACCCAGTGCCCATCTCTACGTGGGTCAACATCGCCCGCTTGTTTGCTCTCTCCCGGAGGCCGTGCTCCGGCATACGTGCGCTCCTGTCCCCAGCGACGCGAGGTTCATTGGCGGCGGTGTTTTGTGCAGGGCGTGGAAAGGCCCGATCGACCGGTGCCCGTAATTGCCGAGTACGCAAACTTATTTTGCATTCGTCAGACGGCGAGAGCTTGCGTTTGGCTCGAGGCGCTCGGCTCGAGGCGCTCGGATCTTGCAGTAGCGCACGTTTTTGCGCCTGCGAGGTCGTTCAGTTGGACTGTTTAAATCGGTAATTTGTTTTTCATAATTTTTAATTGTTTTCATAATTAATCATGTTTTTAGTGCTTGGTGAAATGAACTTGTTTTTCGTCATTAAGTTATAATTTTAGAGGAGGTTGTAGCCATTTAGTTTTTACGTAATGGGCGACTGAACGTAGAAGTCCGGTCTAATTTTGTAGTGGTGGCCTTGGCAAACAAGGAATACTTGTCTGGATATTGGGTAGACTTAGAAAATTTCGTTCCTGTTCATATTGCATTGTTGTTAAGCAGGAAAGAAATGCTTCTTCTAGGGGTTATAATTACAGTCGGGATATACCAGATTCGCAAGTTGATGTCATTTCTCTGTTTGTACCAATAGCGTTTTACGTTATGTCATTTTTGCAGTAGCATTAAGTGCAGTGTATATACAACTAAAATATGTTTATAAAGTATTGTAGTTGTTTCGTGAAAAGTTGCAATTGATCTACCGATAAACTAAGAAAAAACTGCATGTCACGTATGAGAGAGAAGTATTAAATACAGCATATATATGAAGTAATCTTTGAAACAAAATTATTTTCTGATAAATCACTATTTTGTTACAATATTCGATACATTTCTATGCTAGAAAAAATTAAAAATATCTTCTTACGAAAGTCTGAATAGATGTTTGATTAGTGTTGCGAACAATACATTTTCTCTTACAGAGTAAATGAAATATTCTTTACCTTGAACTATATGTGTAATAATTATTTATGAAAATATAGCATTTTCTCCTTCAATACGTATGTGAACGTATACAAATATGACAAATTTACTTGTATATACTTGAATATACAAGGATGCCATTTGTATGACCCTAGGATAAATCATAGATTTTCACATACACTTCATAAACGTAAGATTCAAATACCAGTTTATTTGCATCCAGTCCTACTGATGCCTTTCGCGGAGAATATTCGATATAGAACCATGTTCCTAACATAGTTCTGAATTGAAGGAGTTCATGAAGCTAGTTTTTTTAACTATGTTAGAACATAGAAAGAATGTTTAGATAGATACAAGTCATCATCGTTAAAAAAAATTGTATATGATTGCACTTTAAATATGTAGGAAAAATCCCCAAATTAGGATGAATAGATTCTCTGATTCTACACGATGCAATGAGTAACGAAATTCAAACAAGGTTGCTTTCTCTATGCTTAATAAACAATGTTTCATAGAAACTTGTTCAGTTCATTCTGTGTTCAGAATTCAACTTGTATATGATTTGGAGTAAGGATCTAAGAATTAAGAAAACTTGTACATTTCTCCCCGTAGTCGTCACAAAGATTTTATCTGTTTTTGACGTAAAGTAAGTAAATAAAATACTACAATTACTGTCTAACAGTTTCACAGCAAGACATATCTTTCCGCAACTTTAAATCCACAAACTCAAACATCCATACTCCAGAAGTCTAGTAGTTCTATCTGGACTATTAACCAACTGACATTCCCAGCCCGTCGACCCCAAAGTCAGAAGCAGTCAAAGAGCTTGGCGGTGCGGAACCATCATCCAGTGCCATAATCCGGCGCGTATTTTGTGCACTGACGCCACGAGCACACCTCGCGCGCTCGCTGGGTGCGCTCTATCCTGCTCCTACACCCCTCTCCTATCGCGTTCTATTTCCCTCGATCAAACTACCCGTGTAAATGTTTGCTAAAACAGTAAGAGTTGCACACACGCACGCGGGAGCCTGTATTTATGACAAATTGACCGTCATCGGGGCGCGTTGTACGCTCGCCCGGGGGCGGGCGGGGGCGGGGGGCGGGGAAGGGGCGGGGCCATTGTCGACCCGGGGTCATTAATTTGACTAATAACGCGGCGCCCGCGGCGGCCGGCGCTCAAAGAGACACCGCGGCGCAGGCGGAGGCGCGTAATTGGCAGCTGCTTAATCCGCCGAACCCACGCGGCCTCCGGCGGTAATCCGCCCCCGCCTCCGCACCCCGCCCTGCCCCCTCCCCACGCCCCCACTCGCTGGCACTCGCGCGCGCGCTGCACCCACCGCTCCGTGCTCTGCACTTTCCTATCCTTCCCGTGCTGAACGCGTTGTATTGAATTGAATTGAATTAATGCCTTATTTTACGTGGCGAGACTCGGGCCATCAGGCCCGCTCTTCCGTCTGACTACGCAAATTTCGCTACTCTCGTTTCCCCAACTAGCGGAGGTATTTCTTGGGCGAGAAACAGGCGATTTTGAATTTAGCTCAGAGGCGTCATTTAGGCTTGAGGATCTTTTACATGGCAGTAAATGTACTAACATGGGACAGCCGGCTTTACTTCCCCTCCGAAGGAAGCGTACGCAGGGTTTCTTCGTCCTTAAAAATCCACGGCTTCGATCGGGTTTGAACTCGCCAACCAGTTCGATACGCTGACCGTTACACCATCGCCGTGTGTAGTACCACGAGAGCGTAGGCTTCCGAGGCAGGAGTCAGTAACCGCTTGGCTGTCCGGGAAACGCTGCAACCTAGGCACTGATGCCAACGTTTTGGGCGCCATTCTGCGACAATACTCCACATTCTTCGTAGTTTCTGCGATCAACACCAGGAGAATGCTGGGACAATACACCTAACAAACGGGCTATGTACCGCGCGCTATCTCTCCTTCCTCTTATTTGTCCTGTCGTCACGTCTTAGACACATACTTACATGCATTTCACTACCACCTACGTCGAGAGTTCAGACGGGAGCGTAGAGCTTGTCCTGGCTGTGTACGTGACCCACGCTGACGTGTAGGATCTCGCCATCGAAGAGGGGCAAGATCTCCGCTACCTCTCGCCATAAAAGCATGCAGTATCTTTTCCGACTAATGACTTGAGCAGTTGACGCTCCCGGAATTACTAACCAATCAAAGCATTTCTTCTTAAGTGGATGGCTTCGCGGGAGGTGTTCGATTCCGTTTGGACCCTACTCCGCTCTGCCCCGACGCCCTTAGATTTAGATTTAGATTTAGATTTATTCAGTCAAAAAACAGTAAAAACTGTATGTGACGTAGGGGGGAAAAGATTATCTGCGCACGTTTTCTTGAGTTCCAGAATCCCTTCCCGTCATTTTAACTATAAATAGTTGAAAGATGAGTAAAAGTGTAACATAAATACGTAAAAATAAGTTTTAAAATCGCAAGATTAGCAGTATTTCAAAAATAGTCCTTTGCGTCCACCCTCACATCAGACCACTCCCTCCCATCCCACTCCCGCACTGTGCGTCTGTCACGCTTTCTCCCCTGTGTCCTGACATTTCTAAAAGCCTTTGCATTTCAAAAACCATTTGCTTCTTGAGTGGCTTATACCTAGCGCCACAATTAATACTTGAGTTAAAATTTAGCTGAATTCGCAAACGATACGGTCCAATTATGATCATAAAACGATTCTCACCCTGTGCCAATTTTTTCTAAAGTATTAATTTTGACTCATTTTCAAACTCTACGTGTGCTTTCAAATAAACCCTTCTTTTTCGTGTAAAATATTTGGTAAAAATTATACTAGTAACTTATGCTTATATGTAGACTGAATTGATTGCAATTTATAAATGAAGGTTTATGGAATATTTCACGACTTTGAACACCTTCAACTAGATTTTGACAAAAGATTGATGTCGAGAAAGCCTCGGTTTAGTGCATCACAATGTGGACGCCCATGAAGCGTCGCGTCAAGATTAAACCGCGAATGCGTTATTTAGACACAACATTTTTCTTTGCCATATTCCTAAATGTGATTCATTTGCTGGGAATCTCATAGGAACAGGACACTAATTAATTTTGTGACGTCATAATTACATTACCTCAATGCACTCTGTACTGTAGATAATGAGTTTGAAACTAGAAATTCGACGGTTTTGTTTTAATCAGCGCAACTTTAATTAGTGCTCGAATTTTACATTTTCCCCCACCTGTAACCCAGGGTAAACAATAAATTATTGATATGTTTTGTCGCTTTCCCAGATGTTATTTTCCCAACAAACGATTTAATCGAATACTAAAATGAATTTTTTTTAAAAATAATGTCCCTATTTGTCAAGAAAAGCACGCACCTTAATATAAAATTAACAGAACTCTTTTCGAAAATTTGAAAACGTTAACATTGCAAATATAAAAGATTCAAGATAAAGATTTTTCTCTTATATTATGTCTGCTGTAAAAATCGATCTTTATAAAATTTCATTCATAACTTATTGAAAAAAATGAATAATTTCCGCCAATTTTGGCTTAAAGTTAATGCAGTTCATAAAATAAATATTTTCTCAAAAACTTCTCCAATTCTTTTTTTTTTTGGTGGATAGAACAAGGGATCTTTAAAATTACACAGGTCTCATATTTGTTGCACTATCTGGATTTTCAAAAAATGCAAAAGTACGACTAGTTGTCTTTCGAAGTTGTAGTCAGTCAATGGACATTGAAACTGAATAAAGATTACCGAACTGAAAATAATCTGAAGAATATAAAGTAAATGGTCCTCACTTCACGATTATCATTTACCGGGATATTGTTCTCTTGTCATGTAAAGAAGAGCTGATGTACGAACTAAACATTGTTCTTTCCATACGTGTACCCCCTCTGTGTTATATCAATGTGTTACAGTGTTAAAATCTCCAGATGTTATTCACCTGAGCAACAGAACTACCATCGTAACCTCTGACAGCATTGTCTCAGTCTCTTTTGTTTCCCTGGCTATCCTCCCCTTCCGTCTCTTATGTTGCAGCTCACAAAGTTGTCCCCCAACACAGAATTCATCCACGTTGTGATACGTAATTTAGCATCCAGTGTTCATCACTTCTAAAGGAGAAGACAACTCATCTATTAGGGCAGAGATAAACCATAACCTAGTTCGTCCTTACTCTGACGAACAATATTGTGATGACTTTGTAAATCATAGATAATGCAAACTTCACGCCAACAATTGCTAAAATACATTGTAATGAGGGTTCGCGTTTTGTAGAGATGCATGTCATTTTGTATGTAAAAGTAGCTTTTCCAAACAAATATGAAAAGATTTAACTGCAAATAATTTAGTTTGTTTGTGACAAATTTTTTATACCGGTAGGGAATTAGAGAAATTATAAAACTTTATGATGTCCGTGTGTTTTTATGTGCTATGAAGCCTTTACTTTGTTTTTCATATTGTGAAATATTCACTAAACAGTGCCTCGTAAAATGTGGCAACTGTAACTTTGTAACAGTTTCGAAGAATTTCTCTAGAGCTCTGCGCAAATAAAATTCTACTGATGAGAATCAAATAGAAAAAGTGTTGGGAGAGTTTTGCGAAATGTGTCGTCCGTTAAAAAACAACATAATTACAGCTTCATCAAGACGGAAACAAATCTGTACATACATTCGGTTCATTGAAATATCGCCACCAGTATCACTAATAAATGTGTATCACTAGTATCACTAATAAATGTAGCTTCACTATACGCACGTTTTGTTGAACTCTCTTTTGCTTGTACTAGTAGGAGTAAAGGTAAGAGCGAGTTACTATTTTGTTAGCAATACAGGAAATAAAATATGCAGTTCGTTTACCGTTGCAAATAAGTTTTTCTATAACTCGGGAACGAAAATGTCTAGTTTTTCAAATGTCGCTAATCTCGCACTTTTTTAAATTTTATTTTTATTTATTTATCTATCTTTTAACTTTTAAACTTCTTCCAACTATTTATAGTTAAAATGATACGACGGGATTCTGGAACTCAAGAAAACGTGCGCAGATTATCTTTTCCCCCTCACTGACATACATTTTTTTACTGTTGTTGGATTTTTTTTGTTTTTTTAAGTAAGTAAATCTAATATGGAGAGGTACTCCACACTATTTCTGCGATTGACAGAGGACTACTGACACATGCCCCAACAACTGAAGGACAGAAATTCCTTCGAGTAAAAATTAAGAAATGTCATGAATTTATCATTACCATCTGTTATCTAAGTTGGCTGTTTCTTAAACTCCGATTGACTATAACAAAGACAGAAGTAAAGAAAAAATGTATTATCAAAAGTTGTGTCCACAATTTGTATTCTGCATAATCGCCGAAATGACTCAGGCATTTGAAAGCGTCGGCTGCCGCTGTCGGATTCAAGTATGTAAGGGAGACGCCAAGGTACATTTGCAACGTTTCGGTCGTCAAAGTGCTACCTTAGTCGGTCTGGATGGCCGAGGTCGTTAAGGCTCAAAGCACGTAGCTGCCTCTGTTCGAAGCATCGCGGGTTCGAATCCCGTCTCAGACATGGATGTTTGTTATGTCTTCACGTGTTCTCCCACAGTTCCCCCTACGGTTTAACAATCACAGTGGTCACTATATGACCAAGATGTTGAGAAACGACCTTAAAAAAATTAAAGAACTGCAACCTTCATGCATTTCGTCCTGAAGAAGGTCGCAACATGACAGCCGAAATATTGGGAACCGTAAGTAGGACAAACTGTGTCTCAGAGCCAAGAATGGATTCAGACATTGTCTTATCTCTGGACAAGCTTTTCGATCCTCACTTCGACGAACGGTGCAATCAGTGACGTGAGGTGGGTCTGAACTTCGCTTTGGAGCTCTCATTAGTGAGGAAGCGTAGGTCTCGTAGCCAATCCTTCAATTCGAGGTAGAGAAAAAAGCGGATGATCAAGAACGTCCCATTATCCCCAGAAGTTTATTACAGCAGTAGTGTAAGGTTGGACGGCATGAGTGAAGGCATTTCCAAGTGCCAGCGTACCTCTTCTTTTGATTGAATATTTACACCATATATTCGGCTGTTTCTTTTGTAAATTTCTGCTGCACTATTCCCTTCTTGAAGAAAGCGAATAACACTTCGCTGCTCACCTTGGGGGAGCCTTAATCGTACCAGCCATTATCATGACCTTACATCTCAGCTCGAATTGTCGATAAGGCATCGAGGGATAATGATGAGAGAATTGACTGGATATCCCGGTATCTTTCTAGTTGTGAAACGGATTCATGTCTTGATCAGGGGTGGAAAAAACAACTTACGTACGTACATTTGTCGTATCAGCTTTAGAGATTCTACGTAAATGATTTACGATTTTAAGAGACTTAAGACTCCAAAAAAAAATAGTCCAATGAATTAGTTTTTGTGTTGGCATGAAAAGTTTATTAGCGGTAAAGTAGGCCTAGAGGCAATTTATAATAAAATTTGTATTGTAAATTATTGTTTATTTTGTTGTTCAAAGAATTGTGTACCCCAGCCGGGAAATGAAGCTGAATCTCCCGGTACAGGTCCAGTTGCACTTATCCACTTGAGCTACAGAGACAGTCAACTCTTCGAACAGCCTTACACATATACGTGGAAATAAGTTTCTCGTTTCGCAATTGTGAACTACCATGTAACCACATTGCATCATTTAATCATTGTATTAATTATGTTTTTGACTATCAAAGAATTGACTTTCTCAGCCGGGAAACAAACCCGGATTTCCCCGTACATGCTTAGTTGCAAATTTTTGTTATTTATTACAAAATTTAAAAATACCTTAAAAGACCGGGCATTAAACCCATTAAACGTACACATCCTGACATTCACAACAGGCAGCAATCCCTTCACATCAACCCCTCGGCGAAGAGACCAATCACAAAGTTTGAGAAAAACCCAGGAGGTGGAAATCTACGGCCAGAAAACGATATTTATTTATTTCAAACAGAAATCAGATTAAGTCCAGAAGAGTATTTAGTAACGATTTGTTATTTATATCTAAATTAATTTATATATGTTGGGTAGATTTATATATTGTTCTTGCTATTTCCAAGGCAGATTCAATTGAATTTTAACGTTAAAAATATTACTGTAAATATTAAAAATCTTCTACAATATAAATTCAGTTACAGAATCAATTCAAATTCAATTCATATTTTCAATTACAGAGAGCTATAAATTTCGAGTGTGATGAAACGATTTTCGTGACCAATCCTTTCATTTTCATTCATACCTAGTGCCGTAACCGTGTGAGTCTTCTTGTGAGTGGCCAAGAGTGTCTCGCATCGTGACCGCATTTCACCAGACCGCCCGAGATCACCAGCCGAGTGACGGATCTTGCAAAGGCGAAGGCAGCGGCGCCGCGTAAGAGGGGAGGCGGCGTAGGCGGAGGTGTCGTGCTGCGCGCATCTCGCACCGCTTCGTCCCCGCCTCCACGCGCGCCTCCGCCCCAACCCCCGCGCCCGCTGTGGCCCGCGTGCTCACGTCGCAATCCATCATCCGAGCGACGCCGCCGCCACCGCCGCCGCCGCTGCACCCAGTTCCTGATGCCGACCTTCCTCCGCCTCATCGTCCCTCCTCCGGCCGTAACCTCTGTTCGCCCGCACCTGAAGCCCGCGCTTAGATCCGCTGCCGCCCGCCGCCGCCCTCCCCACCTCCACGATCCCGCTTCCAGCTTCCTCGCCTTCCGTTTCCCTGCGTCACGTTTCGCCGCCTCCCCGCTTTCCGCTTCCTCGCTTGCCGCTTCCCCATCTTTCGCTCCCCCTCTACCCGCTTCCCCCACCCGCTTCCCCCACCCGCTTCCCCCACCCGCTTCCCCTCCACCCGCTTCCGCTCCACCCGCTTCCCCTCCTCCCGCTTCCCTTCCACCTACTTCCGCTCCACGCGCTCCCCGTCCACCCGCTTTCTTATCTCCCGTTTCCCCACCTCCTGTTTCCACATCACTCATTTTCTTACCTCCTCCTTCCTCACCTCCCGCTTCCCCACCCCCCGTTTCCCACACCACACTTCAACATCTCCCGTTTCCCCACCTCCTGCTTCGCTACCTCCGCTTCCCCTCCAACCGCTTCCCCAACTCCTGCTTCCTCATTTACCGCTTCCCGTCCACCCGCTTCTTCATCTCCTACTTCCCCACCTCTGCTTTCCTCCTTCCCCACCTCCCGCTTTCCCACACCACACTTCAACATCTCCCGTTTCCCCACCTCCTGCTTCGCTACCTCCGCTTCCCCTCCAACCGCTTCCCCAACAACCGCTTCCCCAACTCATGCTTCCTCATTTACCGCTTCCCGTCCATCCGCTTCTTCATCTTCTACTTCCCCACCTCTGCTTTCCTCCCGCTTTCCCACATTCCGCTTTCTCACCTCCCGTTTCCCCACATTTGCTTCCCAACTTCTCGGTTCCACGCCCCCTACATTACTGCTTCCGGTTCCATCTACCGGTTCTCGCCCTCATGCCTTCGTATCTGCCTTCAATGCGCTCTCGTTTCTCCGTCTCAAATTCTCCAGCCCCTCTTGGTTGCTCAGAGGCTAGCGTCTCTGCAGCCCATCTATTTCATGTTGCCTTTCCTTTCGCCCCTGGGGAGGAAATTATTCCCCCTTCTCCAGTGTCCTCCAGCTCGTTGTTCTCGTGGCTCTATCTATTCCGAGTTCTCATTTTTATCCTTGCCCTTTCTTGTCTCTTTCATACGCAACTCAACTCTTATTTCTGTTTCACTACTCCGTAAAATGCCTGAATATTAAAATTTGAAGAAAGGCGCCCGCTGGAACCAATTCTACATTCTGCCTCCGTTTTATTAAAGTTTCATTTCTCATTGCATTGTTTCAGTTACTTTTCTACTTACAGTATGTCTCGAAATTTCTTTTCTGTGCATTTCATCTTTCCTGACATCCGCTTTAATTCCATTATCATATTGTCAGCTATCTAACATCTGACCTATGAACTCTCACTATCATTCCCTCCTCACTTCCTTATATATACGTGTGTTTACATTCACTGTGTCAAGTTAGAATAAACTGTTGTAATCATCTGCTCATTGTTTCAACCTCTAGCACTTTCTGCTTACACTCTTTTTAGTTCATGCAGTCTCGCCTCTTTCTTTATTCTAACTCCCATACTCAACAACCATAATAATAATAATAATAATAATAATAATAATAATAGTAATAATGATAATAATGATAGTAATAATAATAATAATAATAATAATAATAATAATAATAATAATAAAATTCCATTACAAATAATGTGTGTTGCTTATTTCTCATTGTTTATCTCATCTGTGCAGCAATCCTTCCCCATCCTCTTTGACTCGTCACAGCATCATTGCCAAGCACCACCGCGATGATTCACTTGAGCGTCACCACATCTCCAGCGATACCGTCGTAGCCGCCACCTCCTCCCTTTCCGTAGCTGCCTTCCACCCCCACCCCCCTCACCTCGCGGTCCCGCGACGCGCGCGCTCCCCCTTGAAAGATGATCTCGCGCGGCGCGGCGCCGCGACGCGCCTTCCTCTGCATTCGAAATTTCCGCCGGCGGAGCGGATGGGAGCGCGGTGGCGGGGCGGGGCGGGGCGGCGCGAGGGCAGGGGTGACGCGAGGCTGGGTGCGACGCGCGCCGCCACGGCGCTGGCAGCGGCGGCGAAGGCTCAACGCGGGACGACAACCGCGACCCCCTCGCCCAGATCCGCTCAGTCCCGAGCCCCGCGTCTGCGGCGCCCACCCTGTTCTTTTCCGTCCGAACTCCGGGCCTGCCTATGCCCCTTGCTCTCTCCCGCGGCCTCCCCGCCCCGTCCTCGCGCCGCCCACCGGCTGCCCCGTTCTCGCTGTCCTCCTGCTGCTTCGCCCTGCTGCAGCTCCATGACGGTCTTGACTCCCCCTGTCACAGCGCCGTACCAACCCTGCTGTAGCTCCCCCACAGTCCCGCTACATCCGCGACCCAACTGCGACGCGGTCCTTAGCTAGCCCCACCCCATTCCTACTCCAGTCCCGCACCAACTTCGCTCCAGCTCCATCCTCACCCACCCCACTTCCTTACCATAGCTTCGCCTCACTCCCGTCATAGTCGTCATAACCACAGCGTTCCAATCCCGACACGCCAGTGTTCCCGTCCCACTCCCCGTCCCGCTCCCCGTCCCGCTCCCCGTCCCGCTCCCCGTCCCGCTCCCCGTCCCGCTCCCCGTCCCGCTCCCCCCTCTCGCCCCCTCACCGTCCTCCTTCCCTTCCCGTCTCCCTCCCTCTCCCGTCCCCTTCCTCCTCCTTGTATTACTCCCCGTACCTTTACACACCTCGCTTCCCTTCCGCCCTTCTCCTCGGCCGTTCCATCCGCATATTTCCCACTCCATTTTTACACCGCTCGCCTTCCCCGTTCACGTTGTCTTCGACTCTCCTCGCCTCTTTCCCGGTCGGCCCCTGCCCGTCATCACTCCCCGTCTGCACAGCCGTCCCCTCCGCACCCCGAGTCTCCGTCCCCGCCGCTCCCGCGTGTCGGGCGAGGGATTCGCAGCGCACGCTCCACGTCCGACGTCTGCGCTCACGCGAGCCCCGCCGGCCTGGCGGCGGCCTGTGAAATTAATTTTCCAGCGCGAGCGGGCGCTCGGCGGGCGCTTGATCGAAACCGCACTAATCGGAGCCGGCTATTACGCCCGTGCGGAAATAACACACATTAATGGACTTATTTTTCGGTCACGTTTTCCGTTCGGATTCCCGTCCCTGGCTTGTTGTTGAGAAGCGGCGCTCCTGTGTTAAGTGATTAAGTGTACTATAGTGTTTGGATCTGAAGTACTGTATTCATCAGGAGGTTTGATTGATTTTATTTCACTTTCACGTAAAACTTGTTTTAACACGTTGGAAACAATTTAACCTAAATTATCAAAATAACACTTACGATAATAGTACTTTTTTATATTCTTCGACAATCGGTGACAAAATAAGTCCATAAAAATTTGTTTCAAAGTTCAATAGTTTACTTGAACAAGATATTGTCCCTTTTATACATGTAAACTTCAGAGTAATTGTATATATTTGTACCATTATGATGTAACCAGCCGGTACAGTACCGGTTAAGTGCCGTAATCTTCTAGTTTAATTTAACTCAATATTAAGGGTTTCGGCATTGGAAATGTATGGATTCTGTGCTAGTTCAAACGTTCATATTGTAAAATTATTTATATACCTTTTTGCTCTACATAACACTACTGTTATGTGAAATTGTGTTCTGTTATTTGATTTAATAATGCAATAATTGCTTACTTTGTTACAATGCAGAACGAATTTCTGATCAAAATGTATGAGTTACGTAACTATATTGCCATAAAGTTTATATTTATTAAAGTTATTTCCTTTAGCTTTATTTCTTGATATTAATCTTTAAGAAATTTCTGCGATACTTCTTCATACAATACTTTTAATATTAAAATATTTTTCCTTAATAGTAGGTTACATTTTGTTCCATGTTTTATACGAATCCATTCGTAATAATTTATTAATGTATTACATTTACCGAAAAATAGGATACCTAAACGGCTTTACGCTTATCGAATACAAATTTTGTAGTCTGTAGTTCATCCTCAGAAGTTTAAATGAGTTACTTTAAGTAGTGCGTGAGGAATTCGAAAACTTTGAGAACTTTCCAATATTCTTGTTAGCAAAACTTCAGTAGACACATTTAGTTTTTGAAAACTATAAGTTATTATTAAGGAACGAGATTGATTACAAGTTTCTCACTGTAATACAATTGTGCTTATATTTTTTTTTCTCAGTAATGTGCTATTAAAGAACTGTTTACGTTCAAACGCAGCGTAATGGAGTTTTATCACTTAGATATTTACATTTGGGTACCTGGTAATCAAAACATTTTCGTTTTGTTAGGCTAGTCATTTATTACTTGTTTTGTTGATGTAACTGGCGCAGTATTTCATGCACTGTTTTGTTTTTTGTGTTTTGTTTTTGGTAGAGTTTTTTGTCACGGGAATATAAAAGAACATTCATTAATTTGAATGGGACCACTTGGCATATGTTGGAGGTAATTTCAGGCCCGAAACTGACATTCCCTGCAAAGGCACCCGTTCAAAAGTATGTCAACCATCAGGGAATGAGTGAATAAATGACTTCATGACAATTGAAGTTATTAACTACACTGGGAATGTATCTAATTTTTTGTTTGCTTTGTCTTACAAAAAAAATTAAAAAAGATTTTTAACTCTAAAACGATTTGACATCAGCTAGTATTCCTTATATACACAGGTAAAGTTATATAATAGATTACAGATTTAATTATCACATTATTTAATGCCAATATATTTTTTAAACGTTCATGCATACGCATGCGTGTCCATACCTTGTTTATTATTTATTTTATTTTTATTATTATTTTATTTATCGTCAAAATCGATGAAGTATATATATATATATATATATATATATATATATATATATATATATATATATATATGGTGGGAGGAGTGAAATATCCGCACGTTTTCTTGAGCTGCGGTCTATTTCCTTTGCAGCTCACCCACGAAAACGATAGATTCTCTAGTTTCGTTGGCTCCTTAAACTTAATCTCATCCACACTCACATCCCATGTACCATATAACAGCTAATAACGCTACTTTTTATTATTTATTTTTTTTAAATATATTTTTTACTGAACGCTTCAGGACAATTTTTAATTGAAACCCTTAGTAGCACTTCCTGTTGATTGGGTATCGGCTTGTAACTACTTTATTCCGAAGCAAATCTTAAAATTACATCGGTTGCGTTCTCATATCGCTTTTGAGCGCGGAAGGTTCTTTCGTTTCGCTGCCAACTCGCAAGCACTTCTCTGGTTTCTCTCGTATGCAGCTCACACCCACAATACAATAGAGTCCCGAGCTTCGTGTGGGATCTCGAAACGCGCAGTCTCATCCATATCCATATACCTCATAAACGGGGAATAAATGGAGAAATTAGCCGGTGCGCCCCCGGAATGATGGACGACGCGACGCCGTATTCAGCGCTTTGGAATGGATAAACAGGAGCGGCGCCGCCGTAAAAATGCTGGGCACGCGCTTGTCAGCCCTTGTCGAGGTAACGAGCCTCGAGCGCGTTTGGTGGCCACTGCGGTTGCGGCGCGGTGGCGGCGGCGGCGGCGGCGGCGGGGGCGGCGGCGGCGGCGGCGGCGGCGGCGGCGGGGGCGGGCGGCGGCGGCGGGCGGCGGGCGGGACAGCGACGTGCACTGCGACCAAGTAATGTCTACCTTCTGAAAGAAAAAATGTTCGGGAAGGCCCGCGCGCCACAAAGCGGATTCAGCGAGTTTAACGAGGTTGTGAACGAGAGAGATTTAGGAGATTTTGCAATGCGATTGTGAAAAACGTGTACGAACGCCTTTGCTCCTAGGTTGAATGAAAGTTCGCAATGTAGAATGATTTCTAATCAAGCCTTCTTATTAATGCTTGCTGTTTCGCTAATGGAAATAATGTCATTTATGGAAATAATAAAAGGCTAAACAGCGAGTAAAAAGTACCACTTCTCATAACCAAAGCTGAAATGAGAGAAAGAAGACTCCGATGATGGCCACAAATAATATCCAAAATAATTGTGATTTCAATTATGTTCAATAGCGTTTGTTTTTTCGAAGGAAGAATGCGAGATGATACTGTACCGTGATTGTCTTTGGTGAAGAATACAATGAAAGAGTAGAATTTTATAAAACATTGTGTATTTACAATGATTAGATGGCCTTTGAAAACATTCTGCTCTTTGTAAATAATTGTTGTCAAAGCAAAAAAATGTTTATACGGGTGCCCGAATTCGAGAGGCCAGTTGGGCTGAGATGTTTGATGGGAAACAGTGGTTGCCACTGCAGCGTCCTTGCACAAGAGATCCTACATTTGAGTCGCGACGGTCGACAGCGTGGGTAAACATTCTAACGATTAATTTTAGTGCATTAAAAATATGATGGACAGTGCTAGAAGCGTGTGACTGCAAACATATATTCAGTACGAGAATACTTGATTGAAGTTGAGGCAATTGATTTAGGTGGGTCGCTTCCCCTTATGTGCAGCCCTCTCTCCGTGACCACGGTCGCATATTCCCTTCCCAATACAATGAAGCGAAAGTTGCACGCATGCTCCTAGTATGCGGGTAAGAAGAAAGTGCGGGCGGGAAGAGCTAGTAGCTTTCAAAATGCATTTAACCCGCCAAAATTTATTGTCCGTTTTGTAGCCTCATTCCGTTCAGTACTTAGTGGTAATCTCAGTGCAGGCAAAGGTTGAACCAACAACCGGCTGCTTGGCTCAGGGTAGTTGCTCAACTGATGTCACTGCAGTGCCTCCGACCGGGAGGTCGTAGGGTTTGAGTTGCGGCGGTGACAGGATTTTCGATTTGCCAGAGAGCTAAATTGAATTCAATCCCTGTCTCTAAGAGAGTTCTAGCGGACGGCTGGTCTGATGAATAGTTTTCCTTTGCCATTCCATGGCTATTCCGTTTCATTTTTTCGTTGCATTATCCCAACAAAAGGGCGACGGCACGCGCTATCTTTCTTTCATCTTCCTTGTCGTGTTCTTAAACCTTACTTACAAGCGTCTGGAGTTTAAAGCTTTATCCGATTGGGGCGGTGAAGCCTAGTTCGGGAAAACCCTAAGGGGTTTCTCCCACCAGCGGACATGTAGGTCGGCGCAGGATCTCTTCATGCAGAGGGGAAGGACAGAGACCTACCCGTCTTAAAAAACCCACACTTCACTTACGCCACCAATGACTATAGCTGCTCACGCGCGGAAGACACACAAAAAAGTCAATCAACTGCAACTACAAAAGAATCTATGAGCGCTTAGTTACGGACTCATTCCGGGAGGAAGCTGCGTGGGCATGGGAAGTCTTAAAATGTTATATGGAAGTCTATAAATGTTATAAATTGAGAGTTTCTTAATGCTTTAGATTTGAAAATGCAAATGATTTTTAATCAGCATGGATTAATGAGGATACCATTGATTGTCTTTATCGGGTCTGGCCCTGGGGCGCGTGGGGCTCAAAAAGAACCGGCTGGGTGAGATCGGGCTCCGGAGGTCGCACCCCAACAAATAGGAACTAGTGGTTCTGCAACAACACATACATTTTGTACTATTTGTAACTTTTGCCATTTTCGGAAATTTACTCGTTCAATGACAATGAAATCTGCGAAATTCAAGCGTCCTTTGGTCAATCCGAGGAAGATATGTCAAGAATGTGAAGCCGTTTCTGACAGTAATCTTGCCTATATTTCAGGCGACACCTTCTCATATTATCGAAAACACAGTACAAGACGTGATTTAAGAATCTAATTTCTTAGAACAGATTTTATTAATATGAAAATCTCTGTCTTCAATATTGAAGTTGTACAGTGTCAATATTTTTGAAATTTTGAAAATACGGAGAGACCGAAAATGGAGCTTGCGCATTTTTTGTAATCATTCTTCGCAATAAAAGAAAAAAATAATAAAATTTGAAACGGTGTTTTAGAATATAGTGTAAAACAGTTACTTTTATTTCATTCAAAACTACGGAATTACTCATATGTTCGCTAAATAGTGCATGACGTTATGTTATGACGTGTCTTTGGAGTAGATATTTCATTCAAGGAAAAAGTACATATTTTCAATATGAAGTTGAATATGTAGTAGTGTATACTCGAGTACATGCGGAGAAATTTGAAGAATGGGAATGAGACAAATTCTAGGTGGGGGGACTACCAATTAGAATATTTACTTTGCTACTTAGGAATACATTGAATATTTCCGGTGGAAGAATTTTCCAAGTAATTACTACAAATACACAACACAAGCAATCAAAGGAATATTACAATACTTTCATATTACTAGATACAACTTTTCAAGAGAATTCGCAGTTTGAACAAAAGCGCGTAAATTGAAAGAGTAATCGACGAAGACATGATGGTCACATACAGTTTAAGTAATATTGCCTCTTGTATTATATTGGAAATGTTTGTTGTCAATGTATGACAATGTAAAATATCAAACTAGTACAAATTATACATTTTTGATTCGAACATCAAATATTAGGAGTAGCTTGTAGGGCTAATAATGTATTTCACTTTGTTACGATGTAATCACAATTATAGACTTTTGCTAAACACAAAATTATGATACTGAGTTGATTTATTTGATGTTGACAGCAATAAACTAGTTTTTCAGTAACTAAAGATATGTTTAATTGAATTAGACGGTTCTCTCAAATTCAAAACGTATTATTCTTTAAAAGATCATGATTGTTATCTAATCTAATTTCTAACATATATTTATAATATCAAATCAACTAACTCTATTTATTTATCATTTACGACATCGAATAAAAATATTAAGCACTTTGCATTCCATTTAATAAGACACATGTTAATCTCCTGTTTGCCCGCAATATATCAGAGACGTTTACTCCTTGATTGTTGTTGATACCTCTTATTCAGATTCATAATGGTGGGAAATGGTCATAAATATATGTGCTGCTAAGCATTACACTTCTTGTAATTACTTTTATTCCATATTTATGTTAATCTTGATGAGAGATATTGCTCTAATAATTTTCTTCGTTTTGCTATCATTTGGAGATTATAACATTCCTCGTCAGCAATCAATTATTAAATTATAATTTTTTTGTCAGAATTACATAATAAAGTTCGAAAAAACCCACTGCTTTAAAATATTATTTAAGAGTCAAATGAGCATCAACTAAAAAATTATATATAATGGTGGGTACAAAGGGGGATATGCAGCAGTGTTAAGAAGAACGTAAATGGTGAGTTATGGCTCTTGTACCTTAAAATATGGAAACTAAGCCATTTAAATAAGTAGGCAAATGATTTCACAGCATGAATCATTGCATTAGACGCCCCGGCATTCAATTTACGCGCTGCGTCGTGCAACGTCAGTCTTCTCCCCTCCCCGAAAAGCTTCCTACTCGCTACTTTTTGCAATTTCGGCGCTATCGCGGGCAGACCGTCGGCTCGTAAGTACACGATGCCCACGGGAGCCAATTCAAGCTGCAGCATCACAAGACTCTTTATATATAGTTCGTAATTATGAAACTTCCAAAAAGTCTAATATCTCCACAAACATATGCAAACGCAGATTAACAGTGAATGTCGATTGCGAATTTATATGTACTTACATTTTTTTTTTTTCGTCTTTCTATGTTCGCTTCTAAGAATTTTCTAACTGAATCATGACTATCCTAACAAAAATGAAAATTTTTTCGTGACATATTATTACAACGTTTGTACTAATATATGTATTTGGCTTACATTTGACATATTTTGCATTGCTTTTTTATTATTTTATAATCTTGGAATATATTATCTAGAGTTATATAATTAATTTTCAAAAATACATTTTATAAAAGCCGTTTTGTTGCGACACGAATGTGTACTGGGGTGATACGTGAAAGCGCAGGCACGCCGTCTCCGAATTGACCAGCGTCTGCACTGCTTATTCTAGTATGCTGCGACAACTGCGCGTGAGGTCTTATATTACATTAAGGTGTAGAATGTATGAGTGATATGGCGGTTCTTGACCTTCAATCCCAATTTCCGAGAAATATTGGTTGTCGCCGACCAGTAGCACATCGAAGAGAATAACATTGCGATAACCTTTTTCTCAACTTATTGCTTGCACTTGCGCGAAGGTTATAGGCATAGTGCATTGGGACTGTGCGTATAAGTGTTGCATGGAATAACTTTTAATTCGCTGTCACCGCTAGCCGAATTTCTTAACCACGCTCCGTGAAGTCCCGGAGGTTAAGCAATTCGAGCCATGCGGATTCATGGTTGGGTGACCGTCAGGAAATAGCGGAATGAAACGGTTCCGAGCCCCTAGCCGAAGGGATAAAAGGCATTGACTGACTACGACTGACGACTGGCTGACTAGATTAAAGGGAGCTTAGGTTTCCGCGGCCGGAGTCAGTATTTAATTGGCTGTTCGGGTGACGCCGCGTCCATGGAAAAAGGTGTTTCGGTCGCGACTTTCCTCATGGCGTGGAAAAATTAGATTAAAGGAGGATTTTTCCAAACGTTCGACGCCAGCAGTTGGCTACAGTATACCGTCGTTGCAAATTGTAAGATAATTTTACGTTTAGAGTAGTTTTTATTGTTCTCCCTGGTTTGTGGAATTTACATATACCTCTGATGAAATCCATAGAGATATTTCAGAACATTTGCATTTATTTGTCAGTATTTATTTTAACTCTAAACGCTTTAACATCGCGTCATGGTTGTTGGTTGAATGTGTTAAAATACTCTTTATATAGTTCATTTTGTATTATATACTTCACAAATAGTTCCTTTTTATTTTTATCGTCAGACTTCTACTTGCAATTATACACATATGTGTAATACTGTATGATTGCAAACTCATCATATTGTTTCTGCGTATCATAAATGACGAATAAAGATCTGTAAATGAAAATCTGTTTCGCTATATGTATTATTTCTGCTTCTAATTTTACATTACCTACACACTTTTTTGCTTCTTTCTAAAATATGAAGATGCCTAATTTTGGGTTACCGCCATTTAACTATTCATAAAAAATGCCTATCTTCCGAATTTTTTGGCAATTATAATTATGACATTAATTTAACTGTTTCATTGTAGAAATGACAAGTGTCATTTTCTGGTGTAATTGATATAAAAACAAACTCTTATATGCAAATATATAGCCGATTTCAAAATATCGTGAACACAAAAGAGCGAGTAAAAGAGCGCCTGGCAACACAGGTTATTATTTCTGAAGCTCATAAACCTCTGAATATGACACGTATTGTTAAGGCTTGAATCACGTAACATTTAACAGACAGGAACAATTCCGGAATTTCCTTTGTCTCTTGATAATTCTCCTAAAATGAGGTATGAAACACGCTACGTTTAATTCAGCGACGTATAAGCGGCAAGCATTTTGCACTTACGCACACACACACGCACTCTCCACACACCCCTCTCACGCTCTCTCACACGCACCCACCCCCACACACACACATACACACATAAACACACACCCATCCACTCGTCCACGCACATTTATTTGGAGGCGTCATCAAGTTCCATTGCAGAAGCAAGCGATCCACCAATTCATTCTCGTCAGGCTTCCAGTTAGATACGTGAAACCGGTGCGTTGCCCCCCCCCCTCCCACCTCCGCCCTTCCACCCCCCTCCCCGGTGTCCCATCGCTGACGGATGTCAGCATCCATGCATACATTCAATTCGCGCCTGCATATTGAATGCGCTCGCCGCCGCTTGTTCCTCTGCGCTTACCCGCACGTGCATGCTTCACTTTCGCACATGAATTCCGACAATCGTGCATGCATATGGACGCTCTCGTCCATTTGTGCGCGGGCGCGCTGTCCGCGGGCGGCCGCCCGGTGCGCCCCGACACTTCCACCTGTCGCCCAGCGGGCGGTGCGGGCGGCGCGGGCGGCGCGACGGACCCGCGCACAGTGGGCCGAACCGCCACGAAGACGGGGCAAATGGCGGGACACGGGAGCCGTATTTTTTCTATAATAGCTGCACGAAAGAATTCCTTTGGAGTAGCGAGGCCCAAGCCATGTACGGCGGGTTGCATTTCTTCGATAGATGGAAAAGGCCGACGACGCAATGAGTCCTTCATTTTATCGAACAATGCGAAGTCCGAAGAGGCCAATTCCAACGAATGTACAGGGTGGGGAGGCTTCGTAAATGCCATTGCTGCAAATGCGTTTGTTGCTTTACGACTCATATGCGTTCTCGCATTGTGTGATGAAAAAACCCTTCAATAGCCCATTCCCGTGGCCGCATCTGCTGTAGCGTGCGTCGTAGTTTTCTTAGTGTTTTGCGCTGGCTATGGTAGTTAACACTCTGTTTAGCGGGAAGCCAGCAACATTATGTCTTCATCGCAGACAATTGATACCTTGTCGGGGTTAAGAATATAAATTATTATACATACCTGTAATAACAATTTTATGAATGAAACGTGTCAGAATGTAAATTCGAACACGTTCTTTTAGTAAATGTTGTAATAAAAATATTCATAAGTTTTCGATCAGCTGGCTTATTTTCAAATAGTAATTTGTAAGTTAAAAATATAATAATTGAAAGTAATTAATAAATTGTATAGCTATTATTATGAATAAAGTTTTTCAAACATTGTTGCTCATTTTAAAAAAAAATAAATGGTCTCCCGTCAAATATTACAAATAAAGCCGCGTATGTAAAGGACAGAGTTAGGATCTATGAATTTTCCTTTATTTTATGTCTTTACTTATTAATTAATCTCACTGTATATTTTTTTAAATAAAGTTTCAAAAAAATTTAATACATAACACACATATTGGGCAATTGTCACTCTAATTACTACTCTGCCTTACTGCGGGAGACTTGCCCTGAGCAATTCGTAGGGTCCTGATCAGATGAATTCCCTTCCACAATTGGTTAACAGTGTTCAAAGACTAGGTCGATTTATGTGGAATTTGTGTTTGACGATGCCGGTTCAGGTCAGTTTTCTAGGTGATTTCCCGTTTCCTCTGCCTATCATTCCATCATTGCTCCGTCATCAATTGAATCATATCAACATCATCATCCTCGCCATTCATCCATTAAACCCGCGCACGCGTGGCCCAGAACGCTGAGTTGAGGACCATTGAAAAAGTATACTTGCTTAATGGAATCAGTTCTTCTTCTGATCTTTCCTTCAGCTTTATCTTTGAAGCTATACGCCTCTCCTTTAACTCTTCACTAATTATTTGATAGAAGAAATGTGAAGGTAGATAAAGATAAAAGGTGGTTTTATTAGTAAACGTTCCTTAATATTTGGTCATTATTACAAAATTGAAGAACGTTTTACAGCATTAAGAACGAGAATATTCATACTTGGACAATAGAATGTTCCATTCTGCTCACGAAGAAAATTCCCGTCTCTACTTCTCGCTTTCTCGTCAGTCTGTTATAAAGACATTAACGATATTACACGAGCAGTAGAGTGTTGAACGATAATGCTATGATCACGAATTCTGCGATTGTATCCGACACCACGGCAGACTTCGTGCAGCATTTCGGCATCAGTAATCGGCTCCCCACGTACATTCGAAACATTCAGGACAACTTTCTGAGGTACTCGGCGCTGTACTGGCGCCGTGAGGGATCTGTGACATTATGTCTCACGGTAGGATAAGCATAGAAATAAAACAACATTCATTTTTGTAACTTCTAGTGGTAAAAACGCCGTTTAGCGTAGATACATTGGCGTATCATTGAGAAATATGACCTTTTTAATCAGAGAGAATCAATTTCTCTTTAAGCAGAAATTAATTTTTATTGAAATATATTTGAAAACTATTGTAAAGGATGTTTGTGTGTTAAGGATGTTTCGTGAATTGATCGTTCACAGAATCACGTAAGCACGTTGTAACTTAAAAATTACCATAATAATCCTAAAAGGAATCCATGTTTTAAGAGAAATCTCAGACGATGAAAAGTTTTATTTTCAAGGCTCAAATTATTCATTTGTCATGAACCTGATTTCTGTAATTAATATGAATATATCTCAATTTTTAAAACTGAGTTAAGACAATCATTGTTTGTGTTGTTTTTAAAACTTTATTTGAATTTTTGTGTGTATAGTGTTTTAATGAAATGAAACAGCTTGTCGGGTTCTATTTAGTTATGGAAAATTGCGTTAGGGGGAGCGAAATTGTCGAGTTTCAAAATGTGTCCAATCACGCTCGTTTGTACTTTTATTCGTAATTTCACCATGTGTAGTAAAAGGGTAGGGATTTTGAAAGTCAAGAACACGTGCGCAAATAGTACTCCCTCTATACGTACATAAAGTTTTACTGTTTTTGTTGCGGAAAATAAAATAAATAAACTTCCACTAGTCAAATATTAAAGATGCTTTCCGCTTGATTGAGGTTTCCGGGTCCGTCAACTGTTATGGTCATTAATCCTGATAGCTTAGGAAATGTATCTTTTCATGAGGTGGCAGTTTTCGCTCCCAACGGATGGTGAGATCCGGCGCCGATCTACACGTCATGTTACGGCTAATTTCCCGTTCAGGAATCTCCCCGTCTCAGCGGGGCAACGCTCTAGATGGAACATGCTGAAGGCCATGGAATGGTCTCCCGATATGTGTGGTAGTGTTGTGCACGTATATGAGTGTGTATATGTGAAAGAAGAGGGAATAGGATAAGGAAGATAAAGGAAAAATCGCACACTGGCCTTGGCTCGTTTCTCATTGTACTGCTCTGGCATTCGTCTGGCATTGAACGACGTAACCATGGAAAACTACCGATCAGAGGTGCCGGTCGCCAGAATTCTCCTCCAGACAACAGCTGAATTCCACCTAGCTAACTAGCTAGTGTCGACAATCCGCTCCTGCCGTGATTTGTACCCTAGGACCGCCCGTGCAGAGTCGCTGTGTAATCAACGGTAATAGAGCTAAACTTAGCCGCTGATCGTTCTGGGAAAGGATGCCCACAAATGCGCCTTCTCCTATTGTGCAGACCATAAAGCACCCAATTCCGGCAATACCGCAGCCACCGTCTGACCTCTTGCGCGCTCTGTTCTCCGCGGCTCCGAGTATCTCAAGCTCCAAAGCCTTCTGTCATCCGCGGCTCTCCGTCATGCGCTTCCCCTCCCCCGCACTTCCCCTCCCCCGCACTTCCCCTCCCCCGCACTTCCCCTCCCCCGCACTTCCCCTCCCCCGCACTTCCCCTCCTCCGCTCTTCCCCTCCCCGTTCGCAGCGCGCCGCTTTTGTTAGTCCCATTTCTCTGGCTGTTCACATCGCCCTTTGAGTTTGATACTTCTCTGCCTTCCGGTGCTCCGCAGTCTCGTAATTCCTTCGCCTCAGCCCTTTCTCGGAGACCGGAGATGCGGCTAGAGTACTCGCTATCACCTTCTCCTGAGCTTCCAATTGTGCTCGTGATTTCGATGGAAAAGGGTTTGGGAATGTTGTATGGTTTTATGTAGAGTGGAAATTCAAGATGGGCCAAGAGTAATAATTAAACATGATTAAAGTTGAAATAATTTATATTTCTAAATGCATTACATAGTAACTTAATTAATATTTCATACTGACAATAATTTGTAGTTGTTTGGGGTGATTTTTTAGGGAACGTCAGTACTAGTTTAACAGAAGGTACTAATCTTTTGAGAAGAGAAACTGTGAAGTGCGTCTTCTCAAACATCTCAAAGTGTTTTTTTTTTATAAAATTACGCCAGTAATAAGGAACAGAAAGCAAAGAAAACCTACGTATCAGAAAAGCGTGATCAGACGCTAATGACCAATTTGCCGGTATCGGGGGTGAAAGTTGCTTCATTTTTTGTGTTTTTGATCCAGACTAACTCACAGTGGAAATCCCAGGAATGGTAATGAATACAAAACCATGTACGTAATGCCACACATTCAAAACTCTCGCTAGTGCGCGTACACTCAGCTCTAAATGTTTATTTGCCAGTGTACTAGTCATATTTTTGACCTCGCTATGTCTCTCTCTCTCTCTCTCTCTCTCTCTCTCACTCTCTCTCACTCACTCACTCTCACTCGGGGGTCTTTGACCGATCTTACAGTGTACCTTTTTCTTCAAACTATCAAGCAAATTTTCAGAAGGGCCCTTCTCTATATCTAGATACTATATGTAGCTTTTCTCACTTCTTCCCTCTCCCCAAACTGCAAGCAGCTACAAGAGGATATCCTGTGGACATAACTGTGATAAAACGATCGCATCTGTTGTTGAGGTTGAAGAATGTACTGTGGGACTTCCAGACCTACGTTATGCAATAGGTACGCATAGTATTTACATCGCTCGCTCGTTTTCAAATACCGGCGAGACACCGAACTTGACATGAATTGTACATGGGATTTATATATTACCCTAAGAATGTTAAAATAATAATTTGTCCTATGCATTTTCGTAGAAAATGTGGCAAAAAAATTGTTTTTCAGTTACGTCCCCGCGTAGACATTCCTTACCCCAAGATAATCCCAAACCTAACCGTGTCATCAAGTCGTCACGAGTTGTAGATAGTGAGGAAAACACGGAATACTGCCATTTTCCGCCTATCACTGCTCGAAAGCAAGAAAGTCTGAAAATTGCGTCGTTTCACAAGAATTGGAGAAATCGACCTCCTAGTGTTGCTAGGGTTGGAAGTAGTGTTGTTTTGTTACGAATCTTAGAAGAAACGTCGTACATACAATAAGTTGAGTGAATAGCTATAACTCATTTCTGATACTGATATATAGGTGTTACGTACCTGTCGCAGAGAAATAACGGCTCCAAAGCTTTTCATACCGCCCACGTACACCATCTGAATCACTATTCATTTCATGATCATTTATCATTTACTATCATTTACCATTATCCTTATCCATCAGCGGCAGACGACATATCACCAATGTGAAGGGAGAGAACATGTGAAGGTGTGAACCTCCGCCCCCGCACGCTCAGGCAAGTGTGTCACTGCCAGGTCGCTACGGTCTGTGAGAACGGCGACGGAACGCAGGCACACAATCCAAGGAGGTCGTATGGTCCCGTGGCAATTCGCGAGTTAAACCCCTCAAGTCAGAAGGAATGCCGTGATCCGCTCTACGCAGGCGGATGGCTCATTGCAACAACTTTTACCGCTGCAGCGTCTCTGTCCGGAAGGTCGTAAGGTTCGAGTTCCGGCGGTGGCGGATATTTGACACCAAGTATTTAGGGAGGTCAACTTAATCCGCTGTCGGGAGGAAAACTCTAGTGGTCAGGTGCTCAGATCGGCAGTTGTACGGGTTTTTTCGTTGATCAATGCTACGCGAATCTTGGTGCAGTGCCCCGGACCGCGAGCAATCTTTTCTTCCCTGGCCATGTCCTCTCTTCTTCCCCTTATACTTTCGCTTGCACTTAATCCCCGCTGAAGGAGATACCTGAGGGGAAAACGCCTAAAGCGGCCGTGTATGTTAGCGCCGGATCTAACTTTCCAAAGGAGAAATAAGACCTCCCTCTCCCAGTTGTAACATGCACTACACTCACGGGACCAACGATCAATGTAGTTGACGCGTTATTCCCCCGCCGTCCACCGGTCGCCCTGCCACCCACTACCCACCGCCCTCCGTCCGCCACCCTCCACTACCACCCGCAACCCTCTGAGCTTTACGCCGAGTTACATTACCAGCACCCGCGGGACATTACCGGGAATTTCTCCTCGCGCGCCTCCCAGGAACGACGAAGTTTCAAAGGAAACACGTGGAGTAGATTTGCACAGGTCGTAACCCGTCGCGGAATATTCTTACTCTCCTTCTCGATGAATTATTAAACAGCGTAGTTTCCCGCTTCACGTTCGTTTGCTTTGGCTCGGTTTTGATTCTCATCTGGTGGATGTGTTCTGTCGGCCTAAATAGCGCATATTGCACCGACGGTATGCACTCTGCGCTTGGGTGGGGGTATCGAATCCCGCGTGAAATATAAATGCATTCGCATTGCGGTGTCGGCGCGGTAGGCAATGGTAAACCACTACATACGCAATCGACATATTATGGATAATCATCATTTCATTATCGCTTTAGAAAGTCTTGTACCAGGCTGTCTTATACGTATTCCTCAATTGATTGATTATTTCGTGGTTCTGGGCGCGTCAACGCCTAGCGTCATACTCCCGAAAGTATAGTGCATGTTTTATCACGAATGGTGACGATATTTCCCCCTGCTAGATGGTGAGAAAAAGTGCCGGCCTACAAGACGGCTTGCGGGGTTTCCACCAATCAGGCATTTCCCACCAACGGGGCACGAGCGCAGCGAAGAAGCGCTAAGATCCCTACAAGTGGTCTCCCGACATATGTGGTAGTGTAGTGCATATAAGTGTGTGTAAGGAGTGAGCATACAAAGGAAGAGGAAGGAAATATAGCGCGCGGTCCACGGCTCTGTTTTTAGGTTACTTGTCTGGCAAACACATGGGATTAAGTTGGAAAAATCACGAGAAAATACCGATAATAGCAGCTGGTCGCTAGATTTCTACGGCAGACGGCGAGCGAATTCGACCTAGCTATCTAGCTAGTGTCAAAAGTCCTGTTACCGTCGGGACTCGAACCCTAGGACCTCCCGGTCAGAGATGTGGGTGAACATTTTGTTGGCCATATCGCAGTATTATTTTCCTTACATGATGGTTTCTATACGCAAAAACATATCAGTTTTCGTAATGTGTTCTATCATAGGTAGAGATATTCGCTGCTTGTTCCTTAATCATTTCTGTGCAAGGGAAACTTTGTAATTGTTTGCACACTATACAACGTCCGAATCTGTATTGAAGTAAGATAAAAACTTACGAAAAGTGAAAGAATCTAATTGAAAATTTTCCCTGTTTTATATATTAAGTACTTGGCGGCAGACATGTCAAAGCTGACGATATTCATTTCCTACAAAATGAACAATATAATAATTGCTTTCGCGTATATTGACATATTTACATTCAAGAAGATCCTTCTATCGCCACATGACGTGTAAAATAACGCATTCCGCGCTTGTCGCATTTTAGTACAGGCGTCAAATTTCACCTCAATTCCCTTATCATCCCGCCTCGTGCGACCAGATGGAGCAGTCGTAATGCTGTGGGAGCAGGTGCGGCTCCCCGGCCGAGACGCATAGCAGGCGGCTGATGGGAATATCTAACGAGAAAGCGCTAATCAACCATAGAGGTTTTGTTTGCGGGGGCGGGAAGAACGCTGGCGGGCTCGCCACTCGATTCCGGCAACATCGCTGCTCAACTGCTGTGCGTCCTCCGCCCGCGGAGGGGGCGCGCAAACGGGCGGTGCGTCCCCGCTATTTCGCCGCCATTTCGCTTCGCGCGAATACATGATGCATTCATGAAGGGCGCGCAAGGCGACGGCGGCGGCGGGGGCGGGGGCGGTGGGTGGCAGGGGAAGGAATAATGCGGAGCAAGTTGCTTGGACGGCGGAGGGGGAGCTGTGTCACAGGGGGTGAGGTGAGGGAATGGAGGTGGGCCTGCGGGTAGGGGTGGGTCGGAAAGGACAGGCGTTACAAGGAGAGGAGAGGCGAGGAAAAACGAGGAACGGCTGGATGGTATAGCATGGTATAGCATGAGTTTTGTTGGGCGGAACGGAGCCTGATTGGGCGGAGTGAGGGGAACGGACCAGAGTGGGGTAGAGCAGGGCGAGGAAGAGCGAGGCGGAGTGAGGCGGAGTGAGGCGGAGTGAGGCGGAGTGAGGCGGAGTGAGGCGGAGTGAGGCGGAGTGAGGCGGAGTGAGGCGGAGTGAGGCGGAGTGAGGCGGAGTGAGGCGGAGTGAGGCTGGGCGGAGCGAGGCGAGGCGGAGCAAGGCGGGGAAGAGCGAAGCAGGGCGGAATCTGGCGGGGCTGGGTAAGACGGGACGGACAGAGGCGGGGCGCTCCGCCACCGGGAACGGGGCAAGGGACGGCGGCGAGGCGGGCAAGGGACTAGACAGATATACCGGGATGGAACGACGGAGGGGGAGGGGGACGCGGATCAGAGAGGGTTGAGGAGAGCGAAGGGGGTACATGTCGAGGCGTAACAAAACGGAGCGGTACGGAGCGGAGCGAGGTGTGACAAGAAGTGAGAGTAGGAGAGGTGGGAAAGAGAGGGCGGGACGTGGACGGCGAGGATCGTAAGGATTTCCTGGTGGTAAGGGGGCGGGAAAGGAAGCGGGAGCGGTGCCTGGCGCCGGGCTGGTGGGCGGGTTGTCGGGGGAGGGAGCGTAGACGGGTCGTCGTCGTCGTCGTCGTGTGGAAAGGCTGTTCGGCGGAAGGGGCGACAGGTGCTCGAGAAGAGAGCTCGAGAGCTCGAGCGCCGCGTGCGTTCCTCGCGCCTCCACCCGCAGTATTCATGAGGCGTAAGTAGCGACGGCGCGGAGACGCGGCGCGGCGGCGGCGGCGGCGCCGCCCACCCTCCCGCGTTGCGAGGCGTCGCGCTGCGTCGCGACGCGTGGTGCCTCGCCGCCGCCGCCGCTCCCGCCGCCGCCGTCGCACACCCGCTCGCCCCCGCGCTGTCGCTCGCAGTTGTTTGGAAGCTCGTGGGAAGTTTCCTGTATAAATTACGTTGCCGATTTCCGGTTCAGTTGTGTTTCTTTATTTTGTCGCGAGGGGGCCATCCGTTGGGTAACGGTCAGATTTCTCGCTTTCCGCCGCTGGGCCCGGGGATGAGTGGGTGAGTGGGTATTTCATGTCCCGCGTCCCAAGTCTTGTGAATTTAGTGCTTGTTATGCAGCGCAGATCTCACGCGCTTACTCGTACGGGAAGGGCTGTTGCGCGGTAGGCACGTTGGTAAAAAGTATTTCTTCTTTTGAAAGATACCTTTGGCTTTCCTTCATTGCAGGTGAGTACTTTCCTCGTGGTCTCTCTGTGGACTTGTACATAATAATAAATGAAACAGACGTCTACAGCATGGAGGACAGTCGGAGATGATTATTTTTTGCCAAGAAACATATGGTGGAAATTTTAATATAACGAAGTCACACATGTAATATGTCCCCCAGATTGGTAGGCAACTCGTCCTGCACTGGAGTTTGGTAGGTACACGAAGTGTCCGACAATGTCAGCACGCTACCTTCCATATAGTTGGAGATTATTAAAACATGTAACTTTGCTATATGTAGTTACCTATGACATGTAAATTGACAAAAATATTTCATACCCTGGAAATTTGTAACATTTGTCCAGAGACATCTGTGCCATTTATTATTATTATTATTATTATTATTATTATTATTATTATTATTATTATTATTATTATTATTATTATTATTATTATTGATATATTATTAAATCACGACTTGACGTATGAAATATGTGTATAAACTGGTCTGACACCCTTCCAAATAGTTGGAGATTATTAAAACATGTGACTTTGCTATATGTAGTTGCCTATGACATGTAAATTGACAAAAATATTTCATGCCCTGGAAGTTTGTAACATTTGTCCAGAGACATCTGTGCCATTTATTATTATTATTGTTTTTATTATTATTATTATTATTATTATTATTGATATATTATTAAATCACGATTTGACGTATGAAATATGTGTATAAACTGGTCTAATCGTGAATTTACGTATCGAAAATACTCTCCTTGACTTCCTGCAACAACCGATGCTAATTGATTTCAAGTTCAAGGCGTGTACATTAAATTTTCTTTCAAACTTCCGTAGGCTTTGCTATATCAACTTGTCGATACCCCAAATTTGCTGTAGAGAATGTTTGAATATTCTCTAATATTGCAGCATTAATTAAACAAATTATCTCGCAATTAACACAATAGTAATGAACACACTTTTAGAAAGCTGTATTGTAATACTTTTGGGGAACATTTTGTAATTCTTATAACGACTTTATGGACGTTTTTAAGGACTGCAGAGCTACTGTGACTCAGCGGAATACGTCACCTCATCGTCCATGAGATACTACTGAAACAAAATACAGAGAAAAATCTGAGGAACAATTATTGCAAATGCTCTTTGGTATTCAGTGTGGCAGTAATGAATAAGTTCATTAGTATCTAGTGAGTGTTTGCCCATGGCGAGTAGTTTAAAACTTTAATTATCTGTTCAGTTACCCTGCTAGTTTTAGACATTCCTAAACAGTATGAATATGGAAAATCAAAATCTCTGAAACCGAATAGGTGTTATTTATGTGAATAAATCTGTTACCAGTGATCTGCTAAAGTTGTCATTACGAAATAAAGCCCGATTCCAGATATAATTCTCAATGCCTCCTCACAGTTTGCTTCTTTGATATAGTCGATGAATCGAAGTAATGCAATGACCTCCATTAGATCGTATCACGTGGTTTGAATGAGAAACAGCCCATTCACGCCCCTGATCTCGGTAGCCCGGAGGACCATGAATGGGACCACCTCGGCTCGCCCATTGCTATTCGAACGCGTTCACCGCAACTGAGCTTATCAGATTTGAGCAGCCACCAGAGCATTCCCTCTTGAAAGTAAACGAACCCGCCCCACCCCTGGGCGTCTCTAATTACCTGGAACACGTTCACCCTCCCTCTAGAGAACTACCCGTTCCTAGCGCGAACCCTCGACCCGTTCTTAGCGACCTCCTGAGCCTTCCCACTTGAGTTTTCCCCACTTCAAAGTTCACGGATTCATCGGGAGTATCCAAGTATATAGTAGTCAGGAGCCTCGCATACTTTACTCCTAATCGGGAACACACTTTCCCAACTGAGAGAGCTGAATGTTTTCTGTTTTTATACGTTTTCTATAAAGTGCAGCGCTACTATTTATGTCGGAACTAATATTGAATTGACGAGTATGATACAGTGATTCTCTGGAGTTGGTAATCTAATTTTTCTCTTCAGCTGGTTTTCCCTGAAAGGCTCATTGCTAGCGCGAAGTTCACCTTGGACGCTGCCCTGGAGCCCAGTTTAATGTCCCAAGATAGTTTCCCATATAGTGGGATGTAATATACAGTATATGTGTATGAAGAGAGTGACAGAGGGGATCGTGAAGTAGAGAGAGAGGCTGGGACGAAGAGAGTGCAAGATGAATCTCACTCCGTGCCCCGTTGTCTAGGACATCGCTTGTGCATCGCTTGGAATTGACTGGAGGAAGTGAAAGTACTTTCACTATCACTCATAAACAGTAACCAATCTCTGTTCTTGCTTGCCATTTTGCTATTCTCTGAGCAATGACACTATCTGGGTCTAAACCTATGACAAGCCGGTCAACAAAACGACGGGAACAAAATGCAAGAGTTGTTTACTTCATTAGGCCGATATACAGCAAATAACACCGGCGTGAGTAATCGACATCGCTATGCCTGAAGATCCGTAGTTGCCTCGGAATCCTCGAATTTTCGAATCCCACCCCGCGCATGGATGTTTTTGTGTGTGCATGTTGTCCTTGTGAGTTCCCCTTACAGTTACTCCGACGTTAAAAGCCACAGTGGTTCTTGTGCGACAAAGCAGGTAAAAAGCGACCTTAAATAAATACATTTACAAAAGTAACTAATGGACGCCGTTGAAGTTTGTTAACTGAGGCGATGTGCGAGGTTTTTAACCAAGCGAAGATTTATATGTGTTATCGGTTCTGTAAAGCTCAATACTTTTCGTAATAATACATAATTCGTAAAACTTGTAATAAGTAGTAAATTCGTAGTAGTAAGTTAATAGTAGGTTTAATTCGTAATAGTGAATTCATAAAAATAAGAAATAACTTTACTTTTAATAGCAGTAATCCACAGTTTAATCCAAAATATTTTGCTAGAAATAATTTGTTTTGATTGTTCTTAACGCTCACCCGCCGTTAACAGTCGAAAGCACAATGTAACATACAGCAATTGACTGCACTTTTACCACTCTGCGCATACGACAACTCGAAATCGAACTCGAAATGATAACGGAACGTGCTAATCTGCGGGATTTCGCGGGCGACATCGCATGCTAATCGGCCACCGACATCGAATTTGTTCCCAATTCTGGATGCAGAGTGTTTGCTAACTCTATATATTCCCATGATGCAATATTAAGTTGGTGGCATTATTCTGTGTGACATATATTATATATATCACACACAACATTTATATAATATATATATATATATATATATATATATATATATATATATATATAATATATAATATATATTACATATATATTATATGAATTTATGTATGTATGTAGGTGTGTAATTTGTGTAACATGTAAGTGTATTTATCTACATGTTGGAACATATATATATATATATATATATATATATATATATATATATATGTTCCAACATGTAGATAAATACACTAGAGTATTTACATACATACACCACACTTTTCAGTTGTGGTGTATGTATGTAAATGCCATCTACATGTGCTATGTAATGACGAAGATAATTTTTTTGTATTGTTTTTATTTGCAATTGTAATTGTACTTTCATGAGCTGCATTCTCCTTCCGGACATCATCTGACCAATTGTAGAATAAAGCTTATATCAATGAATGGTTTTGAGAGCTCCATCAATCTCGTAAGTCGGGCTCTACCAGCACTCAAATGCTAACGAGTGTATTCAGTGGTATCTAAACATACATTAATTTCCTATTAAACGTTTTTTTTCTCAGTGGCTGAACCCAGTGTACATTATTTAGTTGCTGAATGGACAATTTTCATTAGCCACCCTTTGTTGGATTCGATGTAGTTTGTGAACATGCTTTGTATGCAGGTCACAAAGAACACATTTCACTCCTCATTGAATTTCCATTTACCGTTCTCCAAATACTAAATATTTCCAATCCTGATACTACAGATCAGAAAATGTTTGTTTCAGAATCAAAAAAACTGTTTTTTACGGAAAATAATGGGAAATTACGTCTCTGACGCCTAAAAGTGGCAGATTAGCTTCCAAATTACCTTGAGTTACTCAACTGCGCATAATATTCTAGAAATAGCAAAAACCGACACCTGAAATATGAAACGTATATTAATTAATTTTACTAGCTCGCTACCACCACATTAAATACAATTGTGTTCACTGTTGCATTGTTCCCCGTGAATCACGTAGCCTATGGTTGGTGTTAATTGCATGGGAATATTTTACCTTTTCGGAGATTCTCGAGAATATTTGTCTTCTTTCAATTTTTAGCGATCGTCGATTGTGTCTTTATAAAACAATGAAGAGTTTTAAAGGTTATAAAACAATACATTGAATGGAAGAGGACTTACAGAATTATGACGACTTGTTACCCTTGAACCATTTTTCATTCTTGTGATGTCTAAAGTCCTCAATAAAAACGTAATATTCAATGAAACCAGTAACATTCACACACTTTACATGAGATAATGGTCATTGAAACATGTATATAAAAAACGATTGACAATTGTCTTCCTTCTCTCGTATTGAGTGTTCTCTCAAGATACTAGGTCAAAAATGACAGCGCGTACAGGTCATCGATCGGAACTGTTGCAAACTGCTGTGTAACACCCACGGTTCAGCTTATCAGTGCTCGTGGCCTCAGAAGGCCCTGTATCAGCCCGTAAGCCCTGGCGAGGACCGTGAGACATCGGAATTGCCGACGTTCGCCCCCAACTAGCGTGGGAGGGACTCGGTCGGCTCCTCCCTCCTCGTCCTTCTTTCTCCCTTCTCGCTCGTCTCCCATTTCTCATTTCACTTCCCTCGTCCTACTCTCTCCTCCCTCTTCCCTCCTTCTCCCTTCCTCCCTTCCTCCCTTCCTCCTCCCTCCCTCCCGCCTCCCTCGTTCCTAGTCCTTCGTTCCTAGTCCTTCGTCCCTAGTCCTTCGTCCCTAGTTCTTCGTCCCTAGTCCTTCGTCCCTAGTCCTTCGTCCCTAGTCCTTCGTCCCTCAACCTCATCACTCCTACCTCGCCCCTCCTCCTTCCTCCTACCTTGCCCCTCCTCCTTTTTCGTACCTCGCCCCACCAGCTTCCTCCCTTCTCCTTCGTGCCTCCTACTTCCTCCTCCTTGCTTCCTCCCTTCTTCATCATTCGTGCCCCGTCCCGCAAACTACGAAAGGAGGTTGAGGGACAAGGGACGAATGATGGAGAAGGAAGCAGAAATCACCCTCCACTCTCCACCCTCCACCTCCTACCTCCATCCTCCTCTCTCGCCCTTCCCCTTACTCACTCGTCTCACCCTTGGTCCCTCATCCCCCATCCCACCTTCCTCTTCCCTCCTACCTCGTACCTCCTGCTTCCTCTACTCTCCACAGTTCTCCTGCCCCCAACTACGTCGATCGCGAGCGCAGACGGCGGCGGGCCGGAGAGCTGCCCCGGAAGGCCGGCGGTCGAGTCGAACAAACGGCTTAACCCGGGTAATCCCGGGACGGCTTCAGGCAGACGGGGATCACAGCCCGGGCCGCGACCCGCTCGCGCGCCCCGACGCCCTCGCATTCCCCGGTCGCCGCCGCAGCCTCCCCCGCCCACCAGCGCCCACAAAGAGATACACGCACGATAGGCGTCGCCAGCTCCCCGTTGACTACACGCGCTCGCCGCCGTTCCCTCCGCCGTTGCCCATCCCCCGTCATTGAGACACGCACGATAGGAGTCACAAGCTGTTCGGATGGTGACGCACGCGCTTGCCGTCGCTGTCTCCATTGTGTACTATCGCCCTCACGAAGACACGTACGAGAAGTGTCTCTAGCTCCCCCGTTGGCTGCACGCGCTCGTCGTCGCTCCCCCCGCCGTTCCCCGTCGCCCGTCATTGAGACACGCACGATAGGAGTCACAAGCTATTCGGTTGGTGACGCACGCGCCATTTCTACCTCCATCGTGCACCATCGCCCCCATGAAGACATGCGCGATAAGTGCCTCTTCCATGGCTAACGCGCTCCGTCCGTTCACTATCGCCCACGTTGAGTCACGACGATAGGTGTCGCCAGCTGCCCCGTTGGTGACTCGCGCGCTCAAAAACGCTACCTGCACCATTCCCCATTGCTCACTTTGAGACACGCGCGATAAGTTGCTCTTCCATTGCTGACGCGCTCGCCGTCGCTACGTCCGTTCACCGTCGCCCACGTTGCGTCACGACGATAGGCGTCGCCAGCTGCCCCGTTGGTGACACACACGTTCACTGTCGCTACCTCTACCGTTCACCGTCACCCACCTGGGGACGCATGATCGCCGAAGCTCTCCTTTTCATCGTAGGCCGCATGGTAACACACGCACACGTACGAGCCTTCGCTACCCCGTCCGCTCATTCTTGATACCATCAGGTCGCTTAATGACCACCGTCTTCATCTTTTCGTCATAGTCTCGTCCTCACTTCTGTCCCTCTCTATGCCTTTTTTCGTCTCCCATACGCGTTATAAATCCGTTTCTGTGCCTATGTTTGTCACCGTCGCTGATTCCACACCACTTCCCATCTCCATCCTCATCCGTTTTCCTATCCGTATCTCGTACCCGTACCAACTCGTTCTCAGAACCCACCCTCTTTCCGATTTCTTCAGTCTCTTTCGCCGCTTCCGTCCTCGTCGTCTTCATATCTCTTTCCCCGTTCTCATTACTCCATGTCCCTTGTTTCAGTTCTTTTCCTTAAACCACAATAACAATCCCAACCTCATCTCCATGTCAATTATTATCCGCATCTTTGTCGCCTCTTTGGTCACTATTCCCGATCCAACTCCCATATCAAATATCGCCTTGTCATCGTCTCCTTTTCCGCCTCTGGATCCATTTTCTTTCTAATCTTTACACACAACTCTCGGTACTGCTCGAATCCCCATTCCCATTGCCCCTGTGTCCGTCTTCGACTTCCTGCTTCTGTCAATGGCCCCAACATAATCAAAGTTTTCACTTCGCCCCCGTTTACTTCGTAGTGTGTCATCTCAGTTCAATGATACAATTCTAATCCACATCTTTAACCCCACGCCAGTTCCTAATCCGCCTCGCCCTCATTGCGTCCTCTTCTCATCCGCACCTCATCTGCGTCTCGTGTTCACCTTCTCCCCTCCTCGAACCGTCCTCATTCACACCTCGTTCCCTGATCGTTCACAACTCGTTCCCACCTCGTTCTCACCTCGTTCTTGCCTCGTTCCCGCCTCGTTCCCGCCTCGTTCCCGCCTGTTTCCCGCCTCGTTCCCGCCTCGTCCTCGACTCGGTCCCGCCTCGTACCCGCCTCGACGCGTCCTCTTCTCATCTTCCCTCGTCCTGTCTTCCGTTTCCTTTCCCCTTTCCGGCTGCATCTCACATTTCTATCCCCATCACCGTCTCTGTTCCCGTTTTCGCCTCACAACCGTTCCCCCTCCCTGACCTCGCACCGTCCCAATTCGCATCTGCGTCTCCAACTCCCTGCCCGTCCCTTCCTCTCTCTCCTTATACGTTTCCTCACCCCCACTATCGCCTCCAGATTCCAATGCCTCTATCACTACCTCTCCTAGCGCCGCCGCCGCCGCCGTGCCCGGTGCCCGGTGCCCGGATGCCGGCGAATTTATCTGCGCGGGGGGGATTAAACGCTCTGCGTCTTTGCAGGTAGCACGCGCCCCGCTTCCGTATCGGGCCCCGGGCACGCTGCGTCCCCTCGGCCGAAGGGCGGATCAAACGGAGTTATTTCGGGGGCGATGGGGTGGGGACGGAGGCGAAGGCGGGACACATGACGGTGCGGAAATCTCCGGCCAACGGGGGCTTTCAGTTGGATTGCTACCGAATTTTCTTCGTCGTAAAAGCGATATTGGAATCATGATCCGCCTAACCAATTGATTTCAATTTCGCAGTCATGGGCGATAAATTTGTCTGAAGACAGTGTAGGTGTTGTAAGTTCTTTTACATGGCGTGGATTTATGACGTGCGCCCGAAGTCTCACTTAAGTTTCGCGATAGGAATTTTTATTGCGTGAAATATCTACTCCTCGGAAAGAATCGCAGATTTACGGCTTAATACGTTCCACATAAATGTCAGTTTCCACGACCTTTAAATAAATATTAAGTGTTAAAAAAGGTTCTAGTATTTTGGGAGAATGTTCATCTAAAGCTCTGATTTGACCTGTTCATCGAGATCTCCATGCCATACAAATCTTCTGTTTCATTAGGTATTACAACTGTGGTACCTTGCTTTCTGTGCACTGTATAATCAATAAACGTCTTGCTTGATGATTTATTCTGATACTGAACATTTCGAGAAATGAGGAGGACCCCAGAAAAAATGTTAGAGAGTTATAATTTGAGATCTGATTGAGCATAGAAACTTTGGTCAAGCGAGCAGCATGTGATACTGAAAATCTTAGTCTTGAATTACGTTTAGAACGTTTTATAAATCATAAATTTGGTTATCTCACTATTTAAAAAAAATACATTTTCAACCAATAATTGAGATCTAATAAGATACTTAGTACGTTTTTTAATGCTGATTTTCTTTACATATTTCTTCACATTTATTCACATAGTCCACAGTTTTCCTTTAATCGCAGATTCTACTGTCAATTACATTTAAATTAAGGTTTATATTGCTAAAAGTAGTTTTTTAATAAATTCCAGAGTTTAAAATAAATAAAAACATGCATTAATTTAATTGTGCTAGCTACAAATCATCTTATTTATCACTTAAATTATGATTGTCTATAATAAGGTATCTAGATAAATTTATGTTACTGTCTCAAAAAACTGATTGCCTTAAAATCTGATTTGGCAACTTTATCAAGATAACAAATAACCTTGCCCTATCATTTCCTGAATAGCTAAAAATATCTATAATTATTGTGCGTAAAAAGCATGCTCGAATTCGTAATGGAAAGCAGTATTCAGTTGTGCAATGTTCGAGACTAATTATGTCGAGGCTTGGAGTTGAAAATAAATGGGAATTTAGACGTTGGGAAAAGCAGAGAGGCGGAGAAGAGCTTTTGAGTATATTTCCCTTTTGTATTCAGATCCTCTGTTACATTTTTATCATTTACGTAACGCAGGTAGGCCGCACACTAATGTTACCTAGGAAATATTTTGCTTTTGTCTTTCTATTAATTTGTTATTTTTTCTGGAAATAAAAATCGCGTATCTATATAAGAGTACGATGGAAAATAAAAGTAGCACCCCGACAGTTACGACCAGTAGCTGACAAAAACTCTATTATACGTCTTACTATGCTTCGGAATATGCATTTTAACATTATTTAGTACTATTAGCTAATTTTTCTAATCTACATCTTTGGTTGGTTGTTCCGGGTTTGAGAAAGCGAGCCAGAGGACACAAAGGTCTGTCTGTTTCCAGAAACAATTGTTGCTTGTCTCCTTACCCCGAAGACCTTGCGCGGTGTTGATAAAAATATTTCATTTGCGTTCCAACAACTTCACTAAATCAGTGCTTTCACAATTTTTGTTTGTTTTATTTTCCACTTGTTTCACCACCATCTGTAGTTTCATTTTTGGGTGATTTGGCTTCCGTCGATGATTTATTGTTGTATTTGTGAATCTAATTCGGTTGCTGACCGGTTTGGCCGGTTGTGTTTCAGGTTTTCGTTTAGGTGACTCAACTGTTAAATCGGATACTGAATGGGGATTTGATTTTCTGTAGCGCAGTTCCTTCTTGATCCCGTGCTCTAAAAAGTCACGTACATCAGTATATCATTCTTTTGACGAGTCGTGACGTTTAAGTATACGGCTTTCTATTCTCGACTTAACACGGCGCTCTGAGGATATCCTTGCCCACACTGCATCTAGAGAGAATGCTTGAAATTGCGAATCGACCCAGTGAGTTAGACGCTATGTTTTCTTAGAAAAGCATAGCCTCCTCACGAGAAGACAAGCGACAGCTGGGTCTAAAATGTTTGACGTTGATGTTCGTCGTCATTACCATCTCAGAGTTACTGCTCGTTGTTCTGCCTCGTTTGTCAGACTATTAAGACTGGTAATTCTCCTGTTAAAATTATTTAGAATAATGACTTTATTGAATTAAAAGTTTTGTTATGGGTCTCTGATTTTTCGTGAAAATTTAATTCGAAGTAGCACCGTGTTATTTTATACGGGTAGAAATATAATCGGTTTTATTTTCCAACGTATGTGGCATCTCTTCAATTGAATGACTTTTTTCTATTCACTTCCTGATGGACATTGTTAAATTTACCCTGTCCACGTAGATTGTTCCCATGTCTCGTTAATTTTGCCGTTTATGAGCGTTGCTTTCTGTTACATTATGTGTCAGTTCATGAAGTATGAGAGAGTTCTTTGAATAGCGCCACGCTTCTGTAATTATCGGAAAACGTTTACCGCTGATTTTGGGGTTGACAAGACAAAAGGTTCCATACGACTAGAAAGTGTTTTTGCATATCACAATATTACCTGCGTTTATTCAAAATTGTTATTAATTATTATCACCGTGTTTATGAATTCACTATCGTAAATGAGAACCCCATTATGTCTAATATTGATTAAGCCCGAATGTTAACGGTGACTTAGTATATTTTTATTATATTGTATATTTTTGTAAGTAATCATTTCCAAATGTCCCATGGATATAAAAAATATCGCATCATAAGGCTTGGTGTTAGTGAAATAGTATGTACAAGAGGAATTAATAATAAATAATGATAATAATAATAATAATAATAATAATAATAATAATAATAATAATAATAATAATAATAATAATAATAATGTTTCTCTGTATATTTGTGTGTGTGTCTGTTTCATTTCATCCTCATCATCATCATTTCACCACATCCCCCAGGGCTTACAACCTTGGGGTGTAAAAATGGAATCAGCATTAAATGCTGATCCCTCCAACCCTCCAATAGAAAAGTAACGTGCACCTACCCCGATAATTGTGACTGAGCCCTGCTGGAATGCACATATCGCGTAGCCCAAAGATGGCCGATGCGTGAAACAAAAAAGTTCTAGTTATTAGCTTCTTGATTGTATTATTTATTTTTAAGGATTGCAATCGAACCATTTTTTTGTGAATGGAACACTATTTTTTTACTCGGTTAGATAGGTCTTGAGTGAAAAGATCCAGAAGAGTTTGCACAACAAATTTCAAGCTTAGGTGAAACACAACAATATGCGCACGGCATCGTCTCTTGGCGAAAATAATCTAGCCTCAATGTTGAAACTGAAGGATTCGTCATTGTCATTCAGAAAACAGAAACTTCCCACACAAAAGCGATTGTCATGTGAACGGAGATATGAGTGAAAATGACCAGACTGCCGGACAAGGTCGAATCCCTCTGTACGTAATTACGCTGGGATTTCAAGATCCAGACAGACCGTTTAAGGGAAGAACCCCGCTAAATCGAGATACATGCTAAGTTAGTGGTTTGTATCTACGGAGTATATTGATGGACAGGTGAGTGATGAGTGTCTTGACAAGCATAATGGAAGGAAATTTCAGAGCAGGCTTCCAAAGTTGGTGCAAATTCATGAGATCGGGAAAAAGTAAAACTATATTTATCAATAAGATGGGATATCTTCGCATTCGCACTCATGCTCCCTGGAAAATTGGTCGAAAATCACCTGTGAGATAGGGGTCCTGCACACAGGTGCATTTTGAAGTATTTTAAGACTTAACAATATTCTATAAAAAGTAACAATCAATTAAGGAAAAATTTCAATGACTATTAGATTATAAATGCAAAATAATGAATGTAAACTTCTAGTTAAAGTTGAAAATAAAATAAAACATTTTTTAAAATGTTTCACGAAAAATTCACATGCAATGTTTCGTACTCCTCGTGCGTGATGACAGTATTTTTAATTCCATTACATTTAAGGGCAATTGCGATGGAGTGCAAAATAATGATTTTTTGCCGTATTTTAATATCTTTTTCTGAACAAGAATACATAATATTTTGTAACTTTTCGGTCTATTAAGAAGCTATTTACAATTTAGCCTTGCCTCTTCACATTCACCCCCTTTTTGACGTCTGCTAGCGTCGTGTCAATTTGAATTGGCGCGCAATTTTCGCCACAGTAATGTTTCCCGTCTTTTCGTGGAATGCAGTTGGCATCCCTTTGAGAGTGTCATGGATATTCTATATTGTTTACAAGTGGATTTGGAGGGAAACAAGTATATTTGTTGGTATTGGCAATTAGTTGTCATTGTGATAACGGCAGTGCTGGCGCGTTTTCCTGATTAGTTTATTTTTAATCAATGCCACAGTTAAAGTAAATCGATAAAAGAAAGTGATATTAAAATATGTTTGCTCATAAAAGTGAACACAACATTTCGGTGACTCAATTAACCTGGAACGACCATCTCCTGCTACTGAAGAAGGTGCGTCACGAAAGAAATTTGCTTGTGTGGAAGACGAAAGTGAAAATGTTTGTGCAGAAAGTGTTAGTAGTTAATAGAAAGGCTTGGTAGTTTTTGTATTAGTTTGGATATCAGCGTCTTATAACAGTTACTGAAATCACCTGCCTAGTGCATCGAGTGTGGCTAAAGCTATTCATTTTTTTAAGGATAGATTCTATTGATTGAAAAGTCTTGGATGCACGGAGCATCATGAGTCTTAAACCAGTTTAAAAACAAAGCTGAGCCTTCACAAAACTATGGCACGTCAATCTGAGACTATGTTTTGCATTGATTTGTATAGTTTATGGAAGGATAAAACCAGTGAAATATTTTGTGGGATTATGAACTTTCCTTCATCTCTCATAAATGTTTCATTTTATTACAACCAATTTTTGACAGCTATGGGAAATGCTGCAAACGTTTCAACAAATCAGGGTAGGAATAAATTTTATTCAATAACCATAACGTAATCACTGAAGGTTTTTGGGTAAAAATGGAGTAACATATCACTGAATAGTTTAGTCACTACGTCGTTAGGGACAGGTGACAGATGAGCATAGTAGAAAGTCTTAAAGATGCCATGTATGTGTAACAAATAAAATAGTGTAACCAACACAATACGAAAAAGAGAGATGAATATGCAAATGAGAAGTTGTAAGGTAAGTTTTATAACACGTTCGTTTTTAATTTAACGTTTTCTTAAAAAAAGAAAATATTTTTTTCAAAATTATTTTAGAATTTTGTCCTTTATAATTTAAGATACATTAATAATTTCTTTTGTATGAACTAGGTGTCTTTTGAATATGTTGGATAAATAACTGTAGTCTTACCATTGTCTAAAAGTTGATTTGTATTTTAATATCTAATTGTCAAATGATATACGTAGAATATCGGCTCTATGATTTCAAGTTATAAGTATTCCTTAAAGTTTAAAAGAATTTCGGCTTTTATCCCTTGCTGCCTCCTACGTACGTGAATTGACGCAAGAACATTGTTGACGACAACACGAATACCAGCAAAATCGCGACGTGTACGAGTATAATGGAACACATTTGAGGGAGAATTGTTGATTTGGTACGCGTGTCCAAGTTGGTACGGAAGCTCCGGCCTTCGGCCTACGCAATTAATGTAAAACATCATTCAGTCTGTAGTACGTATATTATACATCGCATATTATGCTAAAATATTTCTTTGTCGAACAATTATTTACGAGCAACAAAAAAATAACAGCTAATTAATGCAAAACCATTTATATAAGAAAAGTTCTTACGTTTTATGATGCATATATTCAACAAATTCTTATAAAAGTTTGAAAAGTATGTTTTTGCAATTCCTTGTTGGGTTCACACCATAAAAACTCTGCGCACATCAAAGAAATAATCATGTACGTTTGAAATATAAGAAAGAATGCTCTTGTATAAACATGCTGCCTGTGCAAGAAAACATGAATCGTTACGATTTGGTAGATCACACTTATCTTATTTTTTATTAAATATTTTAAGAAGCATTTCTAGCCATTTTGTTATGTAACTTTTTATGCCGAAGGATGGACGAGCCAAGCAATTGCATATTGTAGCGATACCGATTTCCTCATACAAATTAAACAAAATAAACCCGGCCGCCCCGAGTTCTACTGGGAGAATAAACAGATGGCGACACGCGCGCAACCCCGCTTATCGTGACAGCCACTTGCGCCCCCGGCCCATTACGAAGTTGTTATGAGAGCTGGTGTCAAAATATTAACTGAGGGGCGCGCGGACGCAAGAACATCTGCGAAATCTCTAGAACGCCCGCTCGCATTCGGGGAAACCCAGAACGATAATTCTTTCACCGGACAACGCGCCCCTTGCGCAGGCATGGCCGATGTTCTAGAAGGAATAAGAAAAACACTGTACACTCACAGATGGCACAGAGAGCGGAAACTTCCTTCGCTCCTCCCGTCACGATTGGTTGAAAATAGTGTACTGCGCCATTACCTTTGGCCAATAGCGACGCGACCTATTATAAGGAGCTGGAGCACACGAGAAAATGGGTAGGGGTAAAAGTTTACTTGCTACGATTTCGATTTACAAAATTTCAGAAGGGGCTTAGCAGTCGGGACAGAAACTTCTCTGGGGGGAACTATTCGTCGGGGAGAGGCGTGTGTGCCTCTGAAATCATTAGGCTGAGAGCAGTTGGGAGAGAAACTTCTCTGGGGGGGAACTATTCGTCGGGGAGAGGCGTGTATGCCTCTGAAAACTTTAGGCTGAGGGCAGTTGGGAGAGAAACTTCTGTGGGGGGGAGCTATTCGTCGGTCAGAGGCGTATGTGCCTCTGATGGACTTATAAAATTTCTGCGTGAGCTATCATAAAGGGCTGAGTAGTGTGGGCAGAGAGACTTCTCTGAAGCGGGAATCAGTCGCGGAGAGAGGCGAATGTTTCTCTGAAGGAGTTCTAGACTTTCCGAAGTTGTGTTCGACAATTATCATAAGAATCAGAGAGACGCATGGTTGATTACTACGCTCCTGAGATCGAGAGAATCCCGGCCGCCCCGAGTTCTACCAGACACTACCAGACGCCGCTCAACGCCGCCAGACGCCACCGCCCCTTGGTGACGTCACGAGGCGGCTGCTCAGCTGTCGACAAGGGAGGCCATCGGCCTCCGCTGCATTCCTTTGAAGGACGCTAGCCGCCCCCCTCGACCGCGCCCTGCCCTTCTCGGGCGCACAAAGACCTTTTCCCAGGCAGTATCACTCAAGGGCATTCGCCCTGTGTAACTTTGTAATGCGGTGCCGCGCTATGGCACATTGACTTGTAATTTTTTTTCACCATTGTAATGTTAGTTATAATTCTTTCTAGTTTTAAGCTTTACTCTGAATTCTGACCTTTCATTTTCTTTTCTTTTCATCTAATTTTCTCATTTTTTTATTCAATTTACAAATGTAACTTCCCTGGGGCATTCTTTTTCTTGCCCAGGAATAAAAGTAATTTTTTACCAGTGATCAAAGTGTTTGTTTCGTACTGCCATTGTATCTGTTTAACAATTCCTTCCATCACCGACTGAGCTACAACCGGACCGCTAACCGGGCATTCTCTACCGGTAGTGTTACAATATGTTTAAAACATATTTTTATTATGACCTTGGGTATCACAAATAAAATTACGTTAAGACAGTGACAGAAGTCGTTTTTATTTAACTATTATTAACTTACTGAGGAGAACTCTAGAAAACACACCTCATTTGTGATTGAACATTATTCATTAATACTAGCATTTGAACAATTGGTGATGTTGTGTTTGAATGCTGCATTTGAACAATTGGTGATGTTGTGTTTGAATGCTGCATTTTAAATGAGTGAATGAATCTGTGGAACAAGGTGTTTACTTATAACATATAGTGATAATAAAAAAAACACCAAATTTATTTATTTTAATCTATAAATTATAACATTTAATAAATTGAAAATGTCCTAAAAATACGCCTCGCAGCTGATAACCCGCAGAGCAATCCTAGCTTTAAGTGCATAACATGCATCATTTCGGCTGCCATACTGCGACACCTACGAAACATTGAGGAGTGTGCACGAGCGAGTTTCTAATCAAAATCACGACAAGCATATTTCTTTTCGATGTGCCGCCGAGAGAATCTTCTCGAAGTACCTCATCCAAGTGTTCACGCGTGTTCTATGAAGTGGCTTGGTTTGAGCTTCTGCAAGTACCAAACCTATCGGCTAAGTTTAGTTCATTGCCATTTTCTGCAGCGAGTCTGAATGCGAAGTTCTAGCGTTTGAGCGCCGACGTCGGGTTTTCGACACTTGCTCTATGCCTAAGTCGAATTCAGTCGCGTTTCTCCGACCAACACCAAGTGAAAGCCAGAGTAGTACCCAAAAACAGGCCTCTTTCCTTCGTCTTCCTTGTCGAACGGCATGCAGATAAACCTGGAGGGGAACTCGTCCACAAGATGAGGTGTAGGTCGGCGTCGGATCTCGCCATCCAACGTGGAAGGAACCCGCCGCTTCCAGGAATAAAAAAATACTTTACTCACGGAACTAACAAACCTGACAGTTGAAACCGTATCCGTTAACATCAATCAAGTGCGAAGTCGCCGTTGCACAATCTAGTCCTCCCCACGCCGTCACGGGAACTCGCCATCACAGTCGAAACATTTGTGAACCAGCCTTTCGAGTGGAACACAAGCGTTTGCCATTAACATCCACGGTCGAATAGCATCGATCACCCTGAACTAATTTCTTGAAAGGTGAATATTTGAATATTTTCGCAAAAATTGTAGTCTGCGACGAGAGGTCCTTGCCATGTTCCAAGTCCTCGATTGGTCGAACATTGGAGACTGGTCATACGGATTGTTCGCTTGGCCTATAGAAGGAGGTCGATGTAGTGGTCTGCGCCCTTCCTGCTCTGGAGGCCGAGAGCTCGACCGTCCGAGGCAGCCCGTAGCGGGTTCCCTGCCGAGACCGTACAGCGTTCTGTCGATCGACAGTAACTCACTGCCAGACTCCGTTTCGGCGAACTGCGCGTACAGAGACCGGGCCGCAACTTTGGAGTACATATCGGATGCTGTGTTGTAGGAGAAAGACGGAATACCAGATTTTAATTGAAATAATCAATCAGAAATTTTCTTTTTACAAAATTGTTAATGTGTTTTCCGTGTGTATTAATTAGGAATCGAATGAAGGCAGTTCGCAGCCTTCGGCATGTTATGGTTCTTACAATGTTTCCTATTATTACAATGAAATTATGGCTTCCTCAACATCACGCCACCGCTCCGCCTCCATCGCCCACTGGTGAAAGGGGCGCTGATCGGCATTTTAGCAATGATATTTGATGTATTGTTCCCATTTGGACGGTATAACACTAAAAGACTAAATACAGTCGACTCCAGTTATAGTGAACTTCTTAGGTAACATGTTCACTATATCAGATTGTGTCGAAATTAAATGGAATTTCTCCACATTTATTTATTTTATTAAAATACAGCACGAACAGATAATTTCAATATTTTTATTTGTACGTAAAAATCAATTATTTTTAATTGTTTGCTTCGTACATTTTCATTAGTCTTCTCCAGAGTTCGTTCTCTCTCTATAGGTGATTCTGTATGGTAATGTAATCTTGGCGCATTTCAATGCCTCTTCTACTGATGGAACACCGTCCCACTTTACGAAGGCCCTTTCAATCGCAATCTTATAAGATCCTATTAATTTCCAGGAATTACTTCCTTCGTTCCTATAGCCGAGATTCAGGGTCACTATAACCGAATCTTCTTATGATTATTTGTATGTAAGGGAACGGGACCACTTCACCAAGGGTTCACTATATCCGAGTTCACTATAACTGGAGTTGACTATGTCAGAAGCAAGTATTGTAGTTCAGCATCTGGGTCAATGATACCCATCGTGATCAGGTTTTTAGTCCAGTGTCCCTGTTCTTTTGATCAAATGCTGAAATGGCCCCCGTTGTGTGGCTTCTGGACACATATATAGTTTCGTTTTCTTGAGTTCAGTGAGGATTGTAAGTAGTTATTCAAATAATCGTTCTCCCTGTTCTATCTGTAGTAAGTCAGATTTTGTAAGAAAGGGCATGATAAGGGAAATAACGAAAATCGTCGAACTTGACTTGTCATTGCAATTTATTTTACTACACCGGAGCAAATATGTTCAGACCAATTCTTACCAAAACGCTTCTTACTTTCTATATTCATTATTATTCATTCAATTTAATTAATACACACATACCTACTTACATAATCGTCAAATTCTGAGGCCATAAGGCGGCATATATCTTACGTTCATCCTGTCTTTATATATGAAAGGTATCCATGAGTATTTATAGAGTTCGTGGATGACTTCCTCAATGTCTCTTGTAATGTGGTTTCAAATGATTGCTTTCTGATTGTCCCGTTAGATGCTGATTATATTTTTGACAATGCTCTCTTCTTAATGTTATGCGTACCGCCTGAGCAGATGATGTGATAATATGAATGAATAGAGACGAGAGGTTCTCGATGCCATACACTAGATTCGAACTCGCAGAACGTGCCTCATACATCGAGCTAAGATGGCTAACTCGTTTTACATGACTCAGCACCGCACCGTATAAAGACATCCTATTCACTCTATGAATAAATATAAACTTGCTCAGCGATCTGTTTCTCGCCATGCAATATCAACTAGTGAGTGGATGGCAATGTTGTTCTGTAATCAAAACCACGATTAATTCTTAGATAGTTCTTCATACCTCTCTATTAACGAATTTTCGCATTCTCACTCATCTTCACAACGGTATTACAGTTATCTCAAAATGATGTGCTGATTTTTTTTTTAATTTGTCATTGTCGATTCACGAAGAAGAACATTAAGACATAGTGTTACTTTACAGTATTTTTGCTATCTTCCTAGAAGTTCAGGAAGGTGTACTATAAGAAGTGGAAAACTATTTTATACTTCTTCCACATGAGATTTAAATTGATCCAAAATGTTCTCCATGTTATTTATGCCTATTTGTAGGAACGTTTGTATTCCATAAACTTGATAATAATGCATTGACACATTCTGGCAATATGCTGTGCATCAAACCTCGCAGAATACAAATTAATACACACACTCGCGAAATATATGAAGGTATGGATACCAATAAATAAACCGGTATTTTGACATACGTCTCATTCGCTCTAATAAAAAAAATTACCAATGGAGGCTTCCCAGATTTACACAAGGAATGATATTGTCAATACTCAATGCAAGCGTGTAAATCTCTCTACACTTTTTAAATTACCACTCACAATAAACATATTTCTGTAATGGTGTATTTACACATTATCTCTCTCACACGCACACACACATATACACATTCACATTCGTCCCCACTTTTAAGGGCATCCCGAAGAGAAGGGAATCGAAATATCACTGAAGAAATAAATAGCATTATGTCATGAATAATGCCTTAAACTTTAATTTACCCTACCTCGGAATATCGTCAATAGAAAATAAATGTAACAATAACGATAATAACTAATAATCACTAATGATAGTAAAACATTTATTATCCATGTCCTACCGCAGTACTATACGATGTCAGACCATTTGAACCTTTTTACTTTCCTCTATAAGTAGATGTATACGGAGTAACATATGTAGTATAAAGAAATTAATGATATACTGGTAAACATCGATGTTGAGATTTCAACGAAAATACAAGTTTGTGAGTCCCCTGATAGCGAAAATGTGTTGTTTTTCTTTTCAAAACGTCCGTCCGTCCTTCCTTCCGGCTGTCCGTCCGTCCGACCATCCACACGTCCGTCTGTCAGTCTGTGAACACCACTAGCGCCTAAACCATACATAGGACTTTTTCGAAAATGAATATTCCCTTGTCGATCTGGTTTCACTACATGCGCTGCGTTCTTGTAAAACTTTCTTTATAATTAGGGGGTAGTTTACAAGAATGTCCTTGGACATTTTTTTGGAATTTTTTCTTTCAATATTTTGTAAGAATACACTTATAACGGTGGCAGAGGCACTAATAAATATGGCCCGATTTTCACGGTTTACTCTGGATTTTCAAAATTGCAAAAGTATGAAAGTTTTTCGGCGTCCTCCTACAACTACAAAATTGAAGATAGAGATTTTGCCTGTGAATGAAACTTTTTGTCCCTAATTAGTTCTTTCATTAAGATTTTGTACATTTTTTAAAACTTTTAGTAGTTTTTGCGCAACACTGCATGCAATATTTACAATTTAAAAAAATACAAAAACAAGATTTTCTCAAATACGGCTCCAAATGTTTTCTCTAAACTTTGAGCAGGGATAGTGCTAACTGTACATGTAAGATGACATAAACGCAATTTAGCTGTATTCGTTTGTTTATTCAAAAATTACAAAAATGTATTTTTTGTTTTATCTCTCACGTCCTTATTTTTTACATTAGCGGCAATTTGTTCACATTATTGTATAATGTGTACATATGTTTTAAATGTCTTATAAATGTTCTCGAACCTCGAAAATGAACTGAAAATTTCCCATTTCGCAATTCCGAAAATTCCGCACACAAAATTACTATAATAGTTATTGAGGATATTAGTATCGTAAAGCGTCTGATTATAATACGAGATTGGAAAATTGCCAAACGAGGCAGTTAGGCTGAGTTTGGTAGCCATTTGAGTACTGTAAAAGATGTAACGACACGAATATCGTAGAACGTTTTATCCACTGTGTAAAACTTTGTTAGATTTAAAGTGAAATTTCATTCTACGCCTTCAATTAGTATTCGCATTTTTTCTCCCAAAAGTGGCGACAGTTCTCAACAAGGAGAACAATTGAAACTCACTTGGTGTTTACTTCTTGATATAAGTGAATATAGTTGATTTGGAAATAGAAATAGTAGCAACTGCTGCATTAAAGACATAGTTTCCGAACAAATCATGAAATAAATGTGATCGTGAGTATTTAATTTTTAAAGATTCATTAAAAAAGGACATTCCATATCTGAAGAAGCTTTGATTGTTTACTTTACTGGCAAGTAAGAGAAGGAGAAATCAAGAAGTATTTGGTCTCGCTACTCTATGTTAAAGAGTACAATGTCACTTAATGACAATATTCATACCAAATGTAAATGTAAGATTTCGCGGCTCGAGTCCATGTCTTTTTGGCTGTCCGGGTGACTCTGCGTCGTTGGCCCAGAGGTCGACGTCTCGCCTGTCATGTCGCAGACTTCCTCAGGACAGTGACACAACGGTGTTGCGGGTCCGATATTATATACCAAGAAGCGAAGAAAACATGGATATCAGTACGTTTACTCAGTTATTAGCGTTTTTAAAGAGGAAAAGTGTATGATAGAAGGCAAAGAAATCCAAGATATTGTAGGAGAGTGGTAAAGTACGCCATTACTTTACCGCACTAGTCTGTAATGAAGTACAACACTAAACTGGTACATTGGAACATTACCACACTAAACTGGTAAAGTACGTTACGAAACTGATTATAATAGCAAATTGTTTCACTTTGCGTAACCAAAGTGGATAAAAAGAGAATAATATTTACTGCTTACACATTTATTTAAGTTAAATTATGATAAAAATATTCCTGGTTCATAAAATACTAGTAAGTTCGAACAAGTAAAGATAACACATACTTAAGATTGTCAGTGTCATTTTTTAAGGACTTCATTAACTTCTTAAATCCACTATTATACGATTTCTTTAAAATCTGATACATAAAAATCTATTGTGGCGTCATATCTGTCGCCAGTACAAACGTACTATAGCAGCCATGTGGACAGCGCTGGCGGAAGTGACGCGGGGCTGCACAAGGAATGCCGGGTCGTGAATGCAGGTTTGGGAACCCCAAAAGCCGGCGGAGGAGCGCTGGCGGGCACTGCGGGTGACGCGCTTCCGTCAACCTGCCACAGGGTATATAAGCAGAATTCGACTTGAAAGCAGCCTTCTATTCTTATGATTCTTCAGAGGTGAGCGCGTCGGTAGGGCGTCGTGAGGGTTGTGCGCGGCGTTGCATGGTAATGCATAGGCTACCGAGGCGGGGAATCGAAGCCGGCGTGCTACGTCGTGACAGCACGTGCGGCATACTCGCATGTATGCTCGCGTAAGGTACTGGTGCATCACACCGGGATGGTAATTAATTATCGGGCCAGCGGTGGTGGTAACCAGGGAAAGTTCCTTCTTGTAACGGTTAACTTCAATTGTAAATATTGTATATAGTGTTATGGTGTCGGAATATCTTATTTCTAATAAATACTAAATATTTACAAGCCGTTCACGTCTGTAATTATTTGCCCCGGCAAAGACGCCACACTATTATAAATAATTGTTTCCGAAAAATTGCGAATCTTCGTATACCATGACAAAGGGTTTCGGCTAGGCCACGAACTTTATCCACTACGAGCAATATAAAACATCTTTCAAACTGTCCACTTGGTATATTACTGCTATAGTTACGGATTATCAGGGCAGTTATCCATAAATCTTCGTAACTTTGAATTTTATCTTGTTGTTGCTTTGGGGTTCAAACGCAGTAACATTATTGGACTACAATTGAACTCCTATTTGTCTTGTGCCCTTTCTATTCAAAGCGAGAACTTGACTTTACAGTTTCACAAAAATAGTTTTAAAAATGTGGATTGTGGTATTTTTTACACGAGCTCCTTTACTGTGTTAATTTAAATTATGATTGAAAGTATGAACGCGTGTTTTTAATAAAATTTTATATCAATGCAATATTGAAATGCAAATATTAAATTCTGTTTAATTAGAATCTGTCTTCTTCGGGAAAGGAGTTAGATTTTGGCTCGTATCCCTTATCGCGCTACGCATGAATTAATCGGGTTACTACCGCCAGAACTTATCCTATGACTCTTGAACTATGAACAACTATACTCCCTATTTAGCTCAATCCCCGATACTCGACGTGTCGGTCGGCGCCAGATCTCGCCATCTGGCGGTGATAGAACACCGCCATCTCCCGTGATAAAAACATGCACTACTCGTACGGGACTAATGCCCTTATCAGTTGACGCGCCCGAAAACGCCAAGCAAGCAATCTAGTGTGCTCAAAGAGATCGTGCACTGATTCTTAAGTTCTATTAATGGCCACAAGCAAAACAAAGGGCCATCTCAGCATTTCATCAAAGAATGATAGAAGCGGGACGAAAAACCTGATCGAGATTCATTATTCATTAACCTAGAAGCTGAAATACAATACTTGTCGCTGTATTATGTCTTTTAGAAGTTTCTTTCTCTATTGACAATATACGCTTTTGGTTGCTATATGCCAAGTAGTTTTATATTAATACTCGTGTATTCAACGCCAAATAGAATAAAAACTTACGTGATGTTTGCAGCGAGAAATTTTAATTTGTCATCGTTTTCCATTAAGGATTAGGCACGTTGCTTTTTCCTGTCGTATTTAATCACTTTCTTGGCCTTCTATTGTTTTTATAAATTTTAGTTCAATAATTAATAGTTAAATATTTATGTGGGCTTGGAAAGTCTCTCCGCAATGACATCAGTGGCCAGTGAATATGGTGGTGAATATGACTGGTGAATAGCAACAGAAATAATGTTGGTAGCACGAACTGCAGAGAACTGCACTTGAAATAAATGAAAACGTAAGATGCGTACTCACCACAGTCATAACAGGTGCTGGAAGTGTTCTCCCCAACAGTTGTGTTCCAGTGAACTTGTTGCTACCAAAATAAATTCGATTTTTAATAGGAGACCGTGATTCTGCTCAGTGCAGAGACACTTTCCAGGGGCACTGTAGTTAACTGTCTAGAAACAAAGAATGATCTTATCTCAGCATTTAGTGCATGAGTCATGGTTAACTGAACAGTAAAAAATGAAATCACTACTTTCACAAATATATCACTATTGTTAAATATTATCCTTTACTTTTGTACTATTATTTTTTTTCGCTTTTTATGTGCATCTGCATTTACTAGTAATTTAAACGATTTATTTCGAAGCTTTGCTACTTTTGATTAATTGTTTCCTTGCATTGGTGAATTCTACTACTCAACATTTTGAAGAATAATGAAATGAAAATTCTTGAAACTTGAAAACAACGTTACTGAGAGAGGTCCCAAAATACCGACCCATGCTTGAACGAAATGCATATCTCCACACGCAATCTGACCATGCCATTCTGATGGAATATTGCATATCCAACGGCCGACCTGCATGGATATCCTGTGCGGATAAACACCTCCGTAGGAAGCTTTTGGCGCGAAAACCTGGGCTAACGCGGTAAGAGCGCCAACGATGGAGCGCATGACCGCGCTTATTACATTCTAGTCGACCTTCATCACGATCATCAGTCCATTTAATCATTATCAGCATCATCGAATTGATTGTATCGTAATAATTATCGTGATTGAATTACTCCAGCCCACGCTCTCAATTTCCGACATCCAATTTTCGCAGGCCACGCATTTGCGTTTCCAACTACGCAGCGGGCGCCGCATCGGCCCCAGTTCTCCCAGGGTGGCGCAGATCAGGGGGCGGGGGGGCCGCAACGGCGTCCCCCTCTTAATAAGGACTACATTGCATTATTCCGCCCGGCCGTCTATGGGCAACCGCCCCCTCCCCCCCCCCCTCATTCCCACCCACACACCGCGCAACCTCTCCGTCTCGCTCGCTGTAACGCACACATCCCTGGCGCGCTAACGCACACACGCGGGCACTAATAAAACGGGCTCTGATTTGAATACCGGCGGTGGCGGCTGTGTCGGCGGCGACTGCCCCGCCCCGCCGGCCCGTCCGTTAATGGCGCGGCGCCCGTTCGCGGCCGGAGAGGCTAACGCAGTTACCGTTATTTCGCAGCCAGGTAACGCGCGGGGAGAGGCGGAGTGCGCCGCCCTGTACTCTGTGTGCTCTGTACAGGGAGGGGAGAGAAGACGCGAAAAGGAGGCGGGGAGGAGTAGAGGGAAGGTGGGGTGTGTAGACGGGAGGTGCGGGGAAGGGCGGGCGTTGTGGAACTTGGCGGGACTTGCTTGATTGAACAGATGAACGTGGGGGTTGGCGGAAATCTGTAGGAGTGGGCGGGGTTAGTACGTGGGCTCCAGGTTCGGTAGGATATGTTGAGTTGGGCTGGGATATGTGAGTATGCGTAGATGAAGTGGGGATGAATAGGAAATGCAGAAATAAATTGGGTAATGTATTTTTGTCCGGGAGACATGCGAGTGCACTTGGAGATGGCTATGTGAGCGCGGATATATGATGGTGTGCTGATGATGTTGGACTCTTTGGGAGAAGCGGCAATAAGTGGAGCAATGTGGGGGATGGCAGGTTATGTAGCGATGAGTGAGAATATGTGGTGTGGTTTTGTAGATGTTGGAATCGGCTAGAAGGTGTAGGGTTGTGCTGGGAAGATGCGGAGCTTAGCGGGAGATGCGGGTCTAAACAGGGAGCTGTGAGCAGGAATATGTAGGAGAGGACGAGGAAGTGCGGGTCTGGTCTAGACAGGGAGTTGCGTGCATTGGCGGGGAGATTTGGAGGAGAATAGATGTGAAACTGTGAGGGGGGAAATGCGAGGTAGGACGCGGGGGTATGAAACTAGGCCGAAATTTGTAGAGTTGGATGAGAAGTTGCGGATTTCGGGAGTGAGGTAGAGGGGGGAGAAATGTGTTGAAGAGCGTTGTGGGCGGGCCAAATTTGGAATTTGCGGAATAGAACGGGTCTAGGGTGGTTGAAGCGGCAATGAGCGTGCCAGAGCAGAGCGGGGCGGGGCAGAGCATTACGTGGCGCGCCAGAGCGTGGGGTGGCGTGGCAGAAAGGAGTGGACCGTTGCGGAGGATGACGTAATCGGGTTGAGCGTGGCGGGGATGAGCGTGAGGCGTGGCGCGGATGAGCGTTTCGGTGATGGGTGTGGCGGGAACGGGCGTAGTGGGGGTGCGAGTGGTGGTAATAAACGCGGCAGGAGTGTCCGTGGCGGGGACAGATGTGGCAGGATCAGAATCGGCGAGGACGAATGTAACATGAATGAGGGTGGAAGGGATATGTTTCGGGGATGTGCGTGGCGAGGAATATGCGTGATAGGGATGTACATGGCGGGGATGTGCGTGGCGGGGATGCCTGAAGCGGGGATGATCACTTGATGAAGTGTGGATGAGCTTGGCGGGGACGTTCGTAGCGGGGACGTTCGTAGCGGGGACGTTCGTGGCGGGGACGGCCGTGGCGGGGACGTTCGTGGCGGGGACGGCCGTGGCGGGGACGTTCGTGGCGGGGACGTTCGTGGCGGGGACGTTCGTGGCGGGGACGTTCGTGGCGGGGACGTTCGTGGCGGGGACGGCCGTGGCGGGGACGGTCGTGGTGGGGACGGTCGCGGCGGGGACAACGGTCGTAGCGGGGACGGTCCGGGCGGAGACGGTCGTGGCGGAGACAGTCGTGGCGGAGACGGTCGTGGCGGAGACGATCGCGGCGGGGACGGTCCTAATGGCAATGATAGAGGGGTGGAAGTGTGAGGCGGGGAGGGAGGCGGCGCGGGTAGAGCGTGGCGAGGAGGTGCGCGACCGGGAGGAACGCTATGGCCCGACGGGATGTGGCGCTCGTGCTGCGCGGCGGGGGCGGAGTTTCGGGGTGGGCGCGCTGCCTCGCAACGCGTGGCCGCGCAAAGGGGCCGCGGCGTGGCGTTACGTGGCGCACTATCGCTCTGTTATCAAGCGAGCGTCCAAGCGCCGGTTTAGTGTCCGCCGGCCCGCCTGCTCGCCTGCTCGCTTACGAGCTCCCTCGCCTCGCACGCGGGCGGCGGGGTTGTTCTCTGAGTTAAACGCCCTTCGGCGACCCGCGTTTGGGGGTTACGTTTATGAGGCGGTTGTGAGAGGAAGAGCGGGAGTGGGAGCGTGAGCGGGGATGGGTGCGGGGAGGTCGGAGGCGCGCCCGTGGCAAGAATGCTCGCGCAGAGGTCATCTTGATTTCTGTTCGGGGGGACGCCCTATCTCCAACGCTCCCTACGTGAGTCAGGTTACCTTTGTGTTCGTCTTGACTATCTTCATCATCAGTCCTTTGTTGTGCGTTATGTAGTTTGGTTATTACACGCGTAAGCTCGTGCCCGAGGCCATATTTTGTTTGGACTTGAGTTTCAATTTAATGGTTATGAGGTATTCTAATAGCTAACACTCTGCGTGTATTGACATTGTGAAAACCGAAGTTTTCTGTGTTATAGCAAAAATTTTAGTTTGTATGTTCTGAAGTAATGCCGAAAACCATTATATTGTTTCTACACTTACTAGACTAAAAACAGGAACAAACATATAAGAATGGACAATTTGTCGATCCTCAGACAAAATTGAAGTAGCGATAGTGGTAATGGACACAATCATTTATTCAACATATACACATTAATGGGTTTCATGAATTGTGGACACGAAGTTTCGACTATTATCTCAAGAAAAAAATATTTGTAACTTTTTACGTTTTTATAATTTAGACGATATAGTTTTACAACAGAAAGTATTTTCTTGTCTCTTATATGTATCTTATATGTGATTTTGTAGTTCGGCGATGTTGAATAGAAACACATTGTAAATTGTGCAGAAGAGTTTTGATTGGAATTTGTGTAAAGATATCATACTTACGTGGCATCAGGGGTTGAGTTAATGGAACATTAATTTTGAAATATCTGTAACGTATTATGCGAATTACGTCACTAGAGACTCTCAAAGGCATTGTTATCTCGTCTATTTTTTTAGTGTTTCCTTTTTGCTTGTAAACCGGTGATGCCTTAAAAATGGTATGCATGTTACAGTGAAAATTTGTCTGCTAATAAGTCTAAATATCTTGTAAATGATATTCTTCCGTAGATGGGAAAATCTAATTAAGAAAGTCATCTTCTCATTCTACACCTTCACTTTATAATCAGCAAGTGTTACAAATGTTAGTCACATTTTAAGGACCTCCTCCTGCTGTATTTCGCAAATGACTTATCATGATGATAGGCAGCTTCCGTTTATTCAGTCAAACGTTCATGTTGAGAAATGTTTTAGCGTGAAATGAAATGATGGAAGGGAAACTGCTGTAAATTTTTATCAAAATTAAAAGTATCATAAGATTGTTTAAAATTATTATGCAACTTTGGAATGTAATTTATAAAGCTTGTCCTTAAAATGATTTTTTACATTTAAAAGAGAATCATATATATGGCGGTGGGAATTTAAACATATGTGCATGAAAATATATTTTTACAAAAGCCATAACAAATATATGTGTACTTCCCTTTTTTCATTTTTTCTGGAAATCTTAAACATATTTTACTGCTATTATTCAAAATAACTACATAAAAATAAGATTATAATATAAGTTATTGAAAAATAAAATCAATAAATACATTTAAATAAATTGAAGCTGCTCATTAATATGCGACTTCGTTGCAACTAAACTCTCGAAAGCTTTCCAGGACAATAAAAGATTAGGCACAGATACATGGCATTGTGGATTATTTGTTGTTGTTTCATCATCTATATATTTTTCTGTTTTCATACGTACTTCTGATTTTTGTCCAGAATGAGACTCATCACGGTTCTTAATTTACCGGGTCTTATTATTAATCAATAACCTATTCTTTGTAATTGTGATTGCATATTTCTCAGTAAAAGCAAATCATATCATTCATTAATATATATTATACATAACATGTATTCTAAAGTATATATATATATATATATATATATATATATATATATATATATATATATATATATTGCAATGAGTCGCAATTGCACATCGCAAAGCGACCCCTTGCGTCGCGCTCTTTTAAAATCACTCCAAGCGAAGGGCGCTTTAGGCACAATTATTGCGCAGCTGCGCGCGCCGCCACCCCAAGATTCCCCGGCGTTCGCCCGCTTCCGAAAAACACCCCCTACGATCTTTGGTGTGTGGGCAATAGGAGACTGACTCCCGGAACAGTCGTATTTAGAGACTCGGGGACAACTCACTAGCTAATCCCTAAGGGGCAATAAACCATGAATCTTCGTAGAAGGGTCGCCGACATGTGTCGAGTCACGTAGGCACTAGATGGATAAACAAACAAACAATAAACAAACAATTACATGTTAAGAAGTAAAGATGTGTGGTCCCCTTAATAGAATCACAGAGCTCGGGTGATAGAATGTTCTGGAAACTTTTGAAGAAGCCAATGAAAAGCTTCGCCCTAAGAACATGACAGAGCTCTCGCATCTTGCAAAAGGGGAGGGGACGGAAATCGAGTGAGCTTATGGCGCTAAAAATGAGATGATTATTAGAGAAAGAATCTCGACAGCGATCGGTCGGATCTTAGAGAGACCAGAGTTCTTGATTTAACGGCGACAACAGCCATCCAACGGGCGATCACTGTTCTTCGCACGATCCTACCACCCCTCACTCATCTTCGGAATTCATTCCGGATTCCGGGCTGGGATAATTGGACCAACACCCTGAAATTATCCGTGAGGGTGTGCAGCCTGACCGTTCGGCTGTAAAACACAAAACGCGGTCCAGGCGACGTGTGACGATCTGCTACCCGCGCATCAAAACCGACTCTTCATTTCGCGGACGGCCACGGATGATCTCCCGCCCAGCCTGATGTTTGACATTCGCGAGCGCTCCGGCCGACTACAGGGCGTTTCAACGGATCCTCCGCGGCCGGTATTGGACGTGGAATCCTTTCGGAGTGAAATAGCGACATTACAATCATTATCCTGCAAGTGAATTCACGCCCATAATTATTATCAGCCAGAGGAAAGCTCAGCAGATAAGTATATGTGAGAGACAATTTATCCATAATAAACGTGTCCCCGCCATTTTGTCGGGTGGTAAGACAAAGAAATATAGCCTGTGTATTACTTGTAGTCAGTCAACCAAATGCACTCCTTCGACCCAGGGTGCTCACCCCTGAGAAGCTCAACGCCAGTGGCCAGATAGCAGGTAAGGCATGCCCTTAGCGCCCTTTAAATAAATTCAGCGCGTGCACCCTGCTGTCTGAATGTGACCGTCGCACCTTAAGTGTGACGGCAATTCCCTCCTCTCCTTTTGATAGTGTAACTCCGAGGTTGCATTACAATATATATATATATATATATATATATATATATATATATATTGAAACGCGGAGCGTTTCTTCAATTAATTAGAAACACAGAGCATGTTATTCTAATTACGACCATTTTGAACCGCGCGGCAATAGCGGCGAGCAACGGACGGGGACTAGGGAACGAATCAGGCGCGAAGGCGGCGAGAGCGGACGAGACAACGGCAGTTGGGCAGTGTGAGATAGAACGCGAGAGAGGTCGGAACGATATTGGTGCGCGCGGTAAAGAGGACAAAAATCAACTTGACTAGTGTAAGAAAAACTATTAATAAGTGAATGAAACGTAATAGTGGCAAATGTTGAACAGTGCAAGCCAATGATCGTGTTCATAGTATCAGAAACAGTGGAGAAAAGGGGCAGAACTATAAATCGCGTAGCCGGTACCTGCATGGGTGGTAGACACGTGCTCGCATTGTGGTAAATAGACAAGTGGAGGAGAATCGACGAACTGTGTTACAATAAACAGCGAAATATATTGCAAGGACTAGACGAACAGTAAGCTAGAAGTAGTGCATACTCCACTGGAACGACACGTGCAACGGTTGGCGTCAAAGCAGAAGGATTTGCGCAACCGCCGCCGTGGGCCGACGACGCGGGAGCCCGCCCTGCCAACCGTCCGAAGGAGCGCCGAGCCGCACCGAAGGTCACCGATCGTCGCAGCCGTTGGAAATCATCAGAGAACAAACTACATATTCTCGGTGTCCGAGGTATTGTAAAATCTAAAATTGTAAACTGAGTTTTGGTACCAAAACAGGGAATAATTGTATTTAAGGCAATGTGCGAAATGTGTGATTCTAAAAATAAATCGTGTTTTTGTTCAGACAAAATTATAACTTTGTTTTGCCAATGTGTTGCCGAATCCTTAAGAGACCCATTCACGAGATAAGACACCCGTCCTTTCCAAATTTCAATGCAGTGAAAAGTACCGCCAACCAGGTACGTCACAATATATATATATATATATATATATATATATATATATATATATATATATATATATATATATATATATTGTATTTCCTTAAATACTTACATCTGAAGAAGCGACCAAGTATTTCGTTAGATTATCTCTTATTCACAGTCATATCTATCAGCGCATCGTTGAGTGGGAAGTTCTTAAGAAAAGTCGAAAAATCTACATTCTTCTGGGTCTTCGCCCTAATGGCATATTCGTAACCTAACACAATCACTTAGATTTCGCATGAAAACTGAATTAGTGATTTTTTATATTATTGTATGAAACAAGTGATTTTTACCTTCCCATTTCACTCTATATCGTACGCAAGATGAACTAATGTTCCGGTACAAAAAAAATGCGTCTTAATAGAGAATGTTAATTCAGTCACCATTTATAGGATTCTCGCCATCTTTAGTGCATTTGGTTTCTTTCGGAAACCTTTTGAAAGCATCGCGATAAACGAGGAACTTGAATCAATCCGAAACCTTTGTTGGCGTCGTGAGTGCTTTATTACGTGCTTCCAAACCAAACAATCCATTCAGTATTTGTATCTTCCCTTTTCAAAGCCGCCTACTCGACATGACATATTAAACAGCTACAATTTGCAAGTACGAGATTAAAACCTGCAAACGATCGTGCGGCAGAATATTCAATATGAGAACGTTTGACTGTCCAAGGCGAAAGCCTGTAATCCGATTTGCGATTGCACTCGGTTACTCAATATTCGGAGAACCCTTATCCCTCGGGGTGTTCCCCTCTTTCTCTATCTTTCTATCTTTCTTTCTTTCTTTCTTTCTCTCTCTCTCTCTCTCTCTCCCTCTCTCTCTCTCTCCCTCTCTCTCCTTTCGGCTAAATTGCCCCATTTCTCCCTGCTCTCGTTTCCATAAGCCCTCTCTTAGAACACAGATACGCGGCCCACTTCCCGAAGTGGACGTTCCGGTTCATCGACATCGCTTTCTCGGTCGCCACCCACCGCCAACCACCAACCACCGGCGCCGCGCTCTGGCTCCATCTTCGCACCTTCCCCGTAGCCCTAACGCCCCCCACGAAGCCTCAATGCAAATACTTCCAAAGCCTTTTCCGCTTTTTAACAAAACCTCTAAGACCCTGAAGACTCGTGCAATCTGGCAGCCCATCTCGGCGAAAGAGCGAGAGGGTTAAAAAAAAGCGAGTGCATAAAAGTTTGGAATATGTCCGTAAAGGATGAAGGCCATTAAAAACTTATTAGAAACGCCCAGGGAACGAGGGGCGCGGGAGTCGTAAAGGGAGGGAGGAGGTGTTGGGGAGAGGAGAGAGTGCTCCTGACCTGTGCAGACGCCTTATGGGCGGGTTGGAGAGCGACCCTAGTTCCCCGTTCGTCTAAAGGGGCCCACATACACTCGGAATACGTGACAGTGTTTTCATTTCCGGTGTATTCTTTCGGCCAAACGAGCGCCTGTGACCTCTACTTCGTAGGTATTAAGGGACTACTCACGTATTCGTGATTTGCCTATTACGTTCTACCTGACCAGAACAACACGAGCCTCTGTAGCTACTACTTTGCGGGTAGCACGTAAGGGTCCGTCACACACACACGTTCGGGGTAGTAACGTTCAGGGCCCGAGCAATGTACGCTTCAAGGCAGGTAGCGCGCCCCGCCACCCTGGCACAAACGACCCTCCTACAAACTGGGGTGACCAAAAGAGGGGAGGCACAGATAAACCGCCGGTGTGCTGAAAACATGAGACGCGGTAAAACCGGACGGGCAAAACTGTGCACCTGCAGGAGACTTTGAAGGAGGTAAAAAATAAAGTGAGGAAACATGGATTGCGTGAAGAACGTTTAAGAAAATGGTGCAAATCTCATATTCGTGAAAAAAAACCTAATTTTTCGAAAATTGCAAAAACTCATAATTTGTTCGACGTTATCCTACAACTACAATAATGGAGATAGAGATTCTGTGTCTTAATGAAATCTGTTTCTTAAAGATAGATTTTGAAATTAGATCATATACAATTTTTCGAAAATTTCAGTACTTTTGGCGTAATTTTGCATGAAATTGCGGGCGAGAAAGGATGTGTTGTTTTAGCACCACTAGTTATGTTCCAATTCCCCGATCCTCATAGGAGACGGAGGTTTGCACTTAATAATTGCTTGCAAAGTATCACATGACATTGATAAGTGCCGTCCCCTGTGGAGTGAAGTCTATTGTACTGGGTTTCTTCTCTCACGTCCCAGATAAAGCGAAGGATTTTCGAAGAGCGGAATATTCTTAGTATGCAATGTTATTCTTGTGTGTTTAAATAACCCTTGTGCTGCAGAAATATCTCTAATAATCCTCCCGTCGTAACAAGATCGCAAGTTTTACCGACCGACACTGTTTAGACATCATGAAAAGACACATACACGTGGCGGATGAAGTGATTTATGCTTTGGAGTTACAAGGGTCGTTAATCATACCTGTTCGAAATAATCCTATTACTGCAGCGAGGATATGCATTAGAGGAGGACTGTATCGCAAGTACGGGTCGAAATACGGTCAAATGGCTCACACAGTTATACAGAACGAGAAGAAAATTATATGAAAGAATAAATACTAATACGTTAAACGTTACTCGCCGTACGTCCGGTCCTCTTGCACTTAGACACCCATGTCCCTTGAGGTATAGAATACTAGAAATGGAGGATGAAAATCAACAAGAGGAAGCAGCTTTGAATATGTTTTTCTCCCATTCACAGAATTCCAGTGGCTGATTTTACTTTTTACTTTTTCGTCTACTAGGAGTTTACGTAGAGATGCGGAATTAACTGAAGTGAGAGTAGTGAAAGTGATTGTAAATGTTCCGCTTATGGGGATCTAATAGCGAAAATATACATTAATCGCATTCTTATATGTAGTAAATTACTTTCTAAAACATGTTGTGTAGTCATTGTCATAATTTGGTTTGTGCGTCCTTGGTACCGAAAAATTGGTTTAGAGAAAAGTCTACCAGTCCTGCCGGCGGGCCGGCCTTTGTCAACACTACTACCGAAACCTTTCAGTCAATTTTCCCCAAAATTCAAATTGCCTCATTCATCACAACAAACCCTAGACCCTGCGAATTATGGACATATATTTTGATCTTGAAGATTCTTCATATAAAGACTGTACGTTTTCAAAATGTTCTCAAAAACGGATCCACTTTTTTTGATTAATTTTTTCTACAGTAGAGCAAATGACGCTTAAAAAATTAGAAGTGAATGAACTAAACATTGATTTTTTAAGAGTTCAACCTTTTTCTGCATCTTTCTACAACTATAAAATTGAAGATTATTTTCTGAAAGCTATTTCTTCTTAATAAAATCTGTTCTTTTAAGACAGATCTTTGAAGTTCTTGAATTTTTAATTTTTTTTTGTAATTTTGCGTGAAATAATGATAATTTTTTAAACAAGATTTTTTACAATCTGGTTCAAAATTTTTTCTTTAATTTTTTTCTGGAATGGAGCAAAGTACGGTTATAAAAACAGGAGAGACCATTTTGTGTGAACAATATTTCCAAAGTTTCAAACTACAAAAGTACGATTTTCACTATAGAGGTTTATTTTCTTAATGGATTCTCTTCTTTAAAATTAAATTTTGATAAGTTCATGAACCTTTTAAATAAAAATAAAAAATGTTCGCGTAATTTTAGCTTGATATTAAGGTAGTTTATAAAAAATCTCAGAAACAGCTTCAAGTTTTTCTCTATTTTTTCTCAAATATAGCTTGCACTGTGAAAGCAATTCGAGTTAGGTATTTGTCGCTTAAATTGGCTGTTTTTCAAAACAATTGAACTGATTTCGTATTTGTCAAAGAAGAAATTTGACATCACTCATATTCGTCAAAGAACAGTATGTGCTGCATGAGGAAGACGTATAATCTACGCACGCTGTTTTAATGATACTTCTCAGTAAACATCAACTCAAGATGTATATTCTGATATATTTCTATATTATGAAGTTTGGTAGTATGCTTTCGAAGCATTGTCGTAATTTGTATTACGTATTCGTAGTGTTTATAAGTATAGATATTTTGGGTGCGGAAGGGCTGTGTGGAAGTTTATCTCTAGAATAAGACGATCGTCGACTTGGAGCTTAAAGAAACGAAGAAACTGAAAGCTCATTAAGTAGAAGCGACCTCATAAAACTTGGAAAAGGGTGAGAGGCGAAAAGAAAAAGAATACGATTGTGTTTGTGACATAAAGAAGAATGCGAGATGCATCGAGATGATGGTTATCGATCATTTACGTAAGACATCATACGAAATGACATCGGATTTTGATCAACTGCTAGAGTGGTTTTATTTACTTGCAAATTTTCTATTACAAAACAAATGATGCAAAGTATTATAACGAATATTAGATTCAGCTGTCAATTACATGTTCAAAATATTATCTCAACCTAAGCTATTGCTCGTAGTTTCTTCTCCATTTCATGTTATTCCAGGTAAAAAATACGTGTATTTCAAATCCCAGAAAAAGCCTTTCAAAAATGTTATTTTTCGATTTCTTTCCTAGAAATTTTGCTGTTGAGGTAAGGATTAAAATTTCCTTTCTATGACTTGCATTACACATTTGTTTAAATATACTATTTCTCGTAGATCTTAGAGTTTAAACCAATTTTTTTATCTTAACCGAAATATCATGTATCTAAAACCCATTAAAAAGAAGAAAAAAGAGAAGCGAGAGAATGTACAGAAGAAAAACCGTAGCTGATGGTCCAGGTCAGGTTATGAAAGCTGAACTAATGGAACGCTGAGAGCAGCTCCCGATCCCTGGCTCTCTAATTATTTTCCAACAGCAAACGGATTGGAGATGAGCCCCGGATCTGCTCTTTCCAGGCAGACGAAGCGAGGACGGGCGTCAGAGGCCGAGATCCTCACCGAAGAAGCACGTCCTCGCCGAGCGAAATTTAAAAATAGAAGCGTCCTCCTTAATCCTGCCGGAGTTCGTGCCGGGAGGGACAGTCGGGTTTCAGTATCGCTTGGGGAATTTGCGAAGGCGGTGGAGGCGAAAGGGGAAGAGCCGCTCTGGGCGGTGGTGGTTGGGAGAATCGGAGGAAAGCGAAGGGAAATCTGAGGAGACGGGGGCGGTGTTGACGGAGAGGAATTGCGTGACTGAGGAGAGTGTGCTAGGGACAAAGCCAGATTGTCCCAGGGCATATGAAAGTAAAACTGAAACGGGGGAGCAAATTGAAGGAAGGAAAAAAGGAGAGATGGAGAAAAATCATGAGAGCATGTAACTGGACAATTAAAAGTCGGGTTTATAAAGATTTCAGATCGGTATATAGTAGTTTAATGGCGTTTATTAATTTAAGATTTGAATTGAAAATATAATAAATCATAAAAAAATATATTTATGTACGAATGGCAATGCATCTGAGGCGCTGGCAGTGGAACTGAGAATTGAGAATGGGGAAGCTCGTGAATGTGAAAAAAAAGTATTGCGGAAGCCAATTGCCCCAACGTACGAAGAATTGGACTAAGGTATGAAAAAACGTAGTGATAAAAGAGAGACGAAGTAAAAGAGTGAAGTGTTGCAACGTATAACATACAAATAGAGTCTTATTGAAACAAAGATAAACTGTAATTTATAAATGTATTCACATCAATGAGCGTCGTCAAATTTTAAATTTATATATTAACGTAAGAGAATGGAAGAAGATTCAGTCAAAAAACCGGTAACAAAATTGAGATCTAGTAGTCAAAAAGCAACGATAACAAAAAATAACAAAATACAATTGCTTTGGAAGGGAAACTTGAAGAGAAACGTATGTGAGATAAATAATTTTGAGATAGTTATTTTCTGATGATGTTCAAACCGGTTGGGAAAGTTTGAAAAAGTTAAGACGTTCGAGAAAAATCAGACATTCATTTTCTTCGAAAAAATAAGGATACTACCGGTTAATATATACCGCAAATCGATACTGTGCGAAATGTTAAAAAGGGCTTCCGAAGATGAGGAATAAAGAAGATTGAACTGAAGACATACTTGAAGACAATAATTAAGAAACTGTTCAGATTATGGGAGTCGAAAGAAGAACTTTGATTTGTTCTCATTCAGATGCCTTAAATGAGAATGCGATGCAATGTGAATAGAGGTACATTACAATTCTTTGCGCTTTATTAGCTGTCGAAGCAATAGTATAAATTAACAACAGATCACTCAATTTCGTCTTCCGCATGTAGTGTATCTAAATACTCATCACTCCCTCAGTTTTTGTGACTACGTAATACTTGATTGAAGAAAAAAATGAAATAGAAAAGAGATAGAGTAATATAAATATACATTGAGAAAAATGAGAAAACCTGAAACAGTGAATTATTCCTATTAATCTATTGTGATCACGCCATAAATTTACAAAATTATTCACGCAAAGAAACTATTTTTCAATACATGTTATGTACGATTTTCTTCATTCTATTTCTAGTTATTGACTGAAACCAATTCTCTCCCACTCTGTTATGAATATTGTTCACGCCAAAACGAATAACATTTTGAGAGAAGTACATTATGTGAGATAATATTGATAATCATTGTTTTTTGAGTATATTTTGTGAGGCAATTTTAATATATTTTAATAACTCAAGATGTTTTTTCGGTTTAACAATTTATTATCGATAGCTGTTATAAATGAGGTCCCGCATTATCTGACGTCACTATTTTCATCCATAAAAAGTGAGTTAATTTTCGTTTTTTGAAATATTTCTTTTGGAGACTCATTCCGTCGTCTCATAATTTCCAGGACGTAATTTAATTATGATAATGTGAAGTTCAGGCTCATTAATTTACCTTCAAAACCATTTAATATTTATTACTTCTATTCATATTATTTATGCTCTAAAATTAATATTCAATTTTTTTTGTGAAACATATTTTCGTTTTTCATATTATATGAGAAAATATATCCACTTCGGATGGTTGTTACTAGGTAATATTTTTCAACAGCTTAATTTCTCGTGACATTCATATGATGATTATTTTCTGACGAAAAAACAATTGAATGAACTTGTAATGTGCATCACCATGCAATACGAAGAAATAAAACAAAGGTAAGGTTAACAAATGTTAGGTGAGAAATAATAAATCGACCGAGAGGAATAAAGAAGAGCATGAACATTAGTTAGATGTAGCATACCATGTATACAAATTACACCGAGACACTACTGCAATTGTCAGGTTTGAGACAAAACGATTTAATAGCTTGCACATACACGATTGATTGATTGATTGATTTTCTGTATTTCCGGGATCGTCTACTGCTATAGTAATTAGGCCCACTAGTCCCGTGAGTGAAATGTGTTTCTATATCGGTAGATGGCTGAGTTCTTTTCTGGCTGAATCTTGAGATCCGGCGCCGACTTACACTTAGGCTTTTGGGGTTTCTCCAACAAGATATCTCCCACGAGCAGGACACAGTCTTAGCTGGGACAAGCTCGAACACCCGACTTGTCGCCCATGTGTGGTAGAGTAGTGCATGTGAGTGTAAGTGGTTAGGTGGAGAATAAGAGGAAGGGAAGATTACCTGTGGTCGGGATTGTTTGGATACTTCTCCAGCATTCGCTTGGTGTTGATCGGAGAAACCACAGAAGACTACCGATCAGAGCAGGCCGCTCCTAGAATTCTCGCCAGACAGTGGCTGCATCCGACCTAGCTCTAGAGATAGTGTTAGAAATCCCGCCATTGTCGGAACTGGAACCCTAGGATCCCTCGGTCAGAGGCATGCAGTGACATTAGCTGAAGCCCTGAACCACCTCAGACGTTTTGAGTTTTGATCGTCTTTTTAATGGCGATGCATGTTCTCGTGCAGTCATCAATGAACATTAAAGACTGGCTCATAATTGCCATTGGCAACCGGCAAGTCGTCTGCTGATATTTCTGCCTAACACCAAACATCTCTTCGAGATGAGTTATCTTAAAGAGAGACGCGATATCAAATATGCCACTGGTGAAACGTCGTACCACATGAACATTGTCAAAAGTGATTTTCTTTCCCCGGTGTAAATGCTCTAGAAGTTTGTAATATTTATTCTGAACCGTACAGACGTGTTAACAGAACAAATGTATTAGAAAGCAGAATAACGAATTTCGTGAAATGAAAAATGGCTGGACTGATACAAAATTTCTTTTACCTCTGTTTCAAAAAATTACAAAAATTAGAGTTCTTACTAGAGGTCAGACGTTTGGCAAACTGCCTTTTTATTTTTGTTACTATTTTAAGACTTAAAACAATTGGAATCACATACCTGTACTATTGGAGATTTAGATTTTATTTTCCTTTTTTGATCTATTTTCAATATTGTCTTTATTTTTGATGTTTTCTTTCTTTTGCGTCGCTATTTGCCCTATTTCTCCTGACACCCATCTCGTCGAAAATGTACCTGCAAGCGTGGACAACACAAGAGCACTGTCGCCTTTGGTCTGTCTCTGAAATCGGGCTGATGCCTGTCAAGATTGTTTGATTTCATTATGCTGGTATATTTTGTTCGCTCACGAAGAATCGCATCCTACTATTGGGTACACGAAAAAAAGAGCAGTTGCAGTATACCAGTTTCGCTTATACCATTCAGTTTACCATTCGTTTTACCATTCAGTGTTTCGCTTATAGATGAAATTGCGAAAGAATTGGTGGTCATGTGCAATCAAGAATATAAAGAAAAGAAGTTTCTTTCCATGTAAATGCGGATGTAAATTGTGAAGTTAGATTAAAAATTCGCATGATTTCAATTATTGTTCACAGAAAGTCCTTTTTAAGAGTCATTTTCCATTGCATACATACGTTTTCCAACCCTGCTTTCTCTAGAGAGAATGTTTCGTTGCATTACTAGTTTAATAAAAGTATATGCTTGCGATTCTGCTTGCCAAAAATACAAGAATGAACTACTGACCTCTTAGTTATTGCGATGTAACCTCGATCCCTTCAGTTATTGTATGAACGACATAAAGCATTTCAGATTTGCTAACGTATTTTTCTTCTCGACCCCTTAAAACATCTCGGTATACGTCTATCAGTCTAGTCTCGTGTTGTGCCTTGTCAGGAATATTTATTCGAATGGAAATACTGTATGCGAATAAAAGAGGTCCGGCGCCTGTGGCCTCTAAACCATGCGACTTTTATGATGCTCCCGTCCTCCGGCCACGAAAATAATGGAAAAAAATACACGAAAGCGGGAAAAATAGTACCAATTGTATGCAGAGGCTTCGTCCCTCAACACGTTTTTTTACTCGACCATGACATGAACGCGCTTCGTCGGTCGATGCGCCAGTCACACCGCACCGTTCTGCTCATTTCTTAAGCGTTTATGGGCGTATTTCTGAACTCTGCGTATCGCGCGCAAGCTACCTTCGAGGCCCCGGTAGCACGTCTCTCCTCTGGCCGAGCGCATGAATTTCAAAACATTTGAGGAGGCCGTACGTCAACGGAGGACCGGTTTCAAAAATTCATGAACGCAGTCTGGATGTCGCGCGTCATAACGCGTGCCCTCCGCCCCGCCCCCCGTCCTCCCGGCCTCTGTCCCCGTCCCAAGTCCTCGCTCCCGAGCTCACACAGAGCGTCCGTTGCGTCGTTGCGCCAGACTTTGTGGCGCGGGGTTCGCCCAGCCCACGGCCCGGAAAGTGCGTAAAGGGCGTGGGCGGGTAGTAGCCGCCGCCTCACAGCTGTCGGTAGCAGAGGTGACGAGGCCGCGTCCCCGACGGCGTGGAGTTTATGTCCCGGTGACGCATCGCGACAGCCCGAATGGCCGCAGTGGGCCGCGACGTGGTTCTGAGTGGACAATGGTCTCATCTTTATCGGGAGGACTCGCCTTTCTCGGGAAGGCTCACCGTTTTCGGGAAGGCTCATCTTTTTCGAGAAGGCTCACCGTTTTTGGGAAGGCTCACCGTTTTCGGGAAGGCTCACCGTTTTCGGGAAGGCTCACCGTTTTCGGGAAGGCTCACCTTTTTCGGGAAGGCACGCCTTTTTCGGGAAGGCTCACCTTTTTCGGGAAGGCTCACCGTTTTCAGGAAGGCTCACCGTTTTCAGGAAGGCTCACCTTTTTCGGGAAGGCTCACCTTTTTCGGGAAGGCTCACCGTTTTCAGGAAGGCTCACCGTTTTCGGGAAGGCTCACCTTTTTCGGGAAGGCTCGCCTTTTTCGGGAAGGCTCACCTGGGAGGATTTGTATGCTTAGTTAAGGCCAGTGCGCGATATTTTGACAGGTTCTAAAACAATTGAGCATCCGCAAAGAACGCGGTGCTCTTTGAAATGTATTCTTTCGCGAGCTAGATGAGCCGAGCGCCAGCTGAGCCAATGTCAACTCAGCGTGCTCAGCAATGTTACAATATCGTCACTAAACAATTATTGTGAGAATTATTCAATCCATGCCAAAAAGCAGATGAGAATGTGTATGAATGTGAATAAGTCTTCGTACGTATATCAACGAACGGGCCATAACGAATTATTAGAAACGGGTTTTGTTTATTTTCATCACGCACCTAAACATCACCGCACCATCACATACCTAAATTCGCCCTGAACAAAATGTTATTCAAAGTATACATGTAAATAATATTTATTAGACAGGAAGCATAAAAGTGTAGTATTTAGCATAAGTACATTTATGCGAAAAATCGTCATTTGGTGGAATAACAAATATGGGGAGTATAACAGCTCCAGTAAGTGATCGTTTGTGAAGAAATGTGTATCATATTAAGCGTTGCTCACCGTCCAGGCCCGCCAAATTTAGTTTCCCATCATTGAGTGTAAAAAACGCTGAACAGAACATACTGCCCGGGTGGAGCAGTACTTCCACCAAGGAACGCGCCTGCAAAAGCGGATTCGCTGCCTCTTTCGCGTAAGAATGATTGACGCCAGCTTGAATGGTGTGGCTTGACTGTTACGTTCTCCTCGCAATTTTGTAGCCTTCAGCACCCCTGGGAAGTGCAGGGTCGGAGAGGTCAAGACAGTTTGTTGTTTATTTTTTTGTCGAAGACTGTCGTAGCGGAGAATTCTTTTCAGGCAGAGGATCTGGAACACAAAGGAGGAGAAAAACATTCTTCGCTCCTATTCGCGCATGTTCCTTTAAGCATTTTTCTTCGAAGATGCCGAGCTGCATATTCTGTTCAATCGTGTGACCAATTATTCTGACGCTCACTCATACCAACCTAAATTGGGAAACGTAGCTAGTGAGTAAGACCTAGAAATTATTCGTATTCGTTTCACAAACGTTGGTTAATTTCTTCTTGGGTTGTGATACTCCCTGTTATTCTTGTCTTGCTGCCAAATGGATAATGTTCGCACTGAATCAATGTATTTCTATAGCTAGAATGCAGGAAAAATACACTTTAAAACTTCTTTTAAGATATATAAACATGCTAAATATTTGAATGATTTATGTCTGCTGTGGTTAAACATTAAAGTATTCCCATTAACATTTCCAGTATACATTAAACACACACACACACACACACACACACACTAATATTATTGAAATAGTATACTGTACTAATAAGTGTGTATTTAAAAAATTAAACATACTTTTTAAATATTTGATATATGTTCATTTAGACTAATACTAAGTACATATTAATTTTTGCAACTGAATATATAAATCGTTTACGCTGACCTTCAAATTTTCTAGAAGGGAATTTACTGTCATTTTTTTTAGTAAATCTGGTTGAAAATTTTCGAGGGTGGGCAACACAATTTTGTGCTTTGGAGGCCCCGCTGTAGCTAAATCCGACTCTGTCAAAGGAATGTTTTTTGTAATTTTAAGCAAGTTTGTACGTTTACATTCATATTGACTATTGTATGAAAAGATGGAGAAATCAATTATGGATATGTGATTCTGTCTTGTTTCCTTCGTGTGCTTGAGGTAAATGATGGTGACAAATGTATCGACATGAATTACACCATTTAATTAGTATATGCCTCATTGTCCTACATATATTTTTCTACTTCAAATTTGTTTTTGTTCCTCATTTCTTTCGTACTGTAAACAGCAAAATCTACATCTTCTAATTTGCAAATGTATATTAATTTGAATTATAGATTTTTATTCGGGAGTTCATGAGTTTTTCTCTTGCTATTTAATTACCACCGTACTGACTGGAAAATGAACCTCGTCTTAATTTGCAGGGCCCTTGTCAAGGGAAAATGCGTTCTCGTGAAATTCCGGTACAGAAATCTGGGCGCAGTCCCTGACCGAATGTGATTAAGAATAAAAATGTTGCCGGTTCCTCAGCCAAGGACGTTGTCTCCCCCCTGACCGAAGAGGATTTCTAATCAGGAATAGTAGCAAACCGATGGTTCTTCAGCTAAGAAACCATCGCTTCCATGACAAAAAAGGGTTGTTTCGGCTCTGAAAAGGGCACAGTGAAAGATTGTCAAACCATACGCCTTTCGCAGTATCCGAGGACATAGAGTTCATCTAAAAGAAGGAAGGGGGCATCAGCCCTGAAGAAGGTACCGAGAAGAATTGCAAAACAGGTCGGCTCTTCAGCTAGGGATGTGGTATCCCCTTGATAAAAGAAGGGCGATTTCGTTTTGAAGACAGTCCAGAAGGTAAAGGTCAATTCATATTCCGTTCAGACGCGGAAAAAAACAGATGTCAAATCCATTTGTATTGTCATTTATTTCACTTTGAGATTCTCACGCGAAGGCGGCGCTTTGGCGGCGGCGATGGTGTGACGGTTAGCGTACCGGACTGTTATACCCAAGCTCGCGGGTTCAAACCGCAGCCGTGGATTTTTAGGGCGACAAAATCCTTCGTACGCCTTCCTTCGGAGGGGAAGTAAAGCCGGCTGTCCCATGTTAGTAGATTTACTTGCATGTAAAAGATCCTCAAGCCTAAATGACGCCTCTGAGCTAAATTCAAAATCGCCTGTTTCTCGCCCAAGAAATACCTCCTTTCTCTGCTCTGATAGGAGCGTAGCGAAATTTGCGTGGTCAGACGGATGAGCGGGCCTGATGGCCCGAGTCTCGCCACGTAAAATAAGGCATTAATTCAATTCAATTCAATTCACGCGAAGAATGTTATTTCATGCAGAAAATAGTGTCGATCATTTTCGTGGAAAAACGCGTTCTGTGTTCGATGACACAGAAAATGTTTTCTTTCTTGTAGTATATGAAAATATTAGTTCCTGGTATACGTATAATAGTCAGAATACTTTTTATGAAATTCTCTGATAACAAAATAGAAGTTTTTCTCAAAATATCTGTCCGTCCATCCCTCCGTATATGAAGTGTTTTGTTGCCTTATAAAAAATTTCACCCAAATTAATATTCCCCTATTGACCTGTTTTTGGTCGCAGCCCGTCGAATTTGGAGCTGATCATAGTTTTGCGGGATTGACTTAGCCCTTACTATATTTTCAATGATTCCATAATCACGGGCATGTTTAGAATTAGTTTGCGAAACTCAATGTGCAAGGTGATCTTGTAGCTTCTCACTCACAAAACCTGTCTTCTCATTCCACGATTCCTAGAGGCATTTAATTTTTTTTTTGCTCGAGTGCCCACAAAATAGTATGAGTCCGATTTTCTCCAAAACCTTTGATTTCCTAAATCATAAACCATAAAAATCTAGAAAATTGTAAATTTAAATATTCCACTTTTCTTATACTGAAGACTTTTTAAACTAACTGACGATATATGATGATAGCAGATGCGGTATTATGTTACCTAACCGTTAAAAAATACAACAAAGAATATGGTGCGGTAGCACCACTAGTTTTCCGCTTTAATGTACCTGCCCAAAACTGAAAGATTTGCTGATGTGTTTGGTAAAAGTTCACCCCTTGAGCACTTTGGCGCTGCAGGCCCCGTGGCAGCCCGCCGTGCGCATTGCTGGAGAGCAGGGTTTAGGCGCGAGGGGGTGCAAAGGGGACGCGCGACCGCCGGGCCGGGCAGTCGTAAAACGGAACGTTTACGTGTGCGGTTCCAGCAGCCGCCCGAGCCCCTCCCCGCCCTATCCTCGTCCTCGCCGCCCCGCCGCCCCCGCCTCCCCCGCCGCCCCCGCCGCCCCCGCCGCCCCCGCCGCCCCCGCCGCCCCCGCCGCCCCCGCCGCCCCCGACGCCCCCGCTGCCCCCGCCGCCCCCGCTGCCCCCGCCGCCCCCGCCGCCCCCGCCGCCCCCGACGCCCCCGACGCCCCCGACGCCCCCGACGCCCCCGACGCCCCCGACGCCCCCGACGCCCCCGACGCCCCCGACGCCCCCGACGCCCCCGACGCCCCCGACGCCCCCGACGCCCCCGACGCCCCCGACGCCCCCGACGCCCCCGACGCCCCCGACGCCCCCGACGCCCCCGACGCCCCCGACGCTCCCGCTGGCCCCACCGCCACAACCGCTACCGTCGCCACTAACACCACCACAACTACCGCCACCGCTACCACCGGTGGTGGTGTCACCGCCAGCGCGAGCGTTAGCCGCGGGGTAGAGGTGCGTTCGCCGCCGGCGCCCTCAGCCCCGAAGCAGACGCGCCCGCGTCCGCCACCACACTGACTAGACCCACCCACTCCTGTGCCCCCCACCCACCCGCGCCCGCGCCCTCGTCGCACTGCGTCTCGTTCACTTCATGCGATGCGCCTCTCGCCTCTGAGTGGAGAAAGACTGACGAGCGCGTTGCCGTGCGCAGTGGGCAGGCTGAGGTGGGACCACCATGATGATGATGATGATGATGGCGACGACGACGACGATAAGAGAAGATACGATGATGTAGATGACGAAGATAGATGATGATGGACGACCCGTGGAGTTGTGGTCATATCTTTCACATTTCACCTCTTCTCTGGGGGGGTTCAAATCCCTGTCGGTCTGTGTGGAATATCTGGGCAAGACGGACACGCAGGTTTTCTCGCAGTTCTGTCGGTCTTTCTCCCTCTCATTCCATCTTTATCATTGAAACCTTATCAGCCCCCATTAAACTATTGAACTCGGGTATGGGCGCAAAGATTTAGGAACTGTGGACCCTGTTTAAGGTGTAATGTTGATCTACTTTGTTCGTCATTCACTCAGTGCAATCCACTGCAATATTACATATTTTTCTCATTGCATTTGGAACAGGAGAGGAATTTTAAAAATTGCTCTATCTGTTAACATAGAACACCATCATAGGACAAAAATATTTGGATGTATATGATGAAATTGAAGATTAATTATTTAGAGTATTTAGTGCAAAGCGAAATAAAGAGGAAGGTCGGAAACGAAAGGGAATCAAGATTTAGTATGATCGGTCGCGCATGAATTGCTATCAGTTATTTGAACTCTACTTCATAAATGTTTAAGTTAACCGAGGAGAAACGTGCATTTTTGGAAAAAAATATTTTAGGAAAAAATATTTGTATTTGGGATCCACATAACGTACATTTGCGTGAAAATGTCCAAATCGGTTCTTTACAGCATCACATAACTTTGTACTCGGTAATCGAGAGGGTAAAATGTAAATAGGATTTTTGCACAATATTTTAAACCTTTTTACTAGATGATATTGAAAACTTGAAGTCAATACTCAGACCAAATGTTAAGTAACTAAATGTAAGTAAAGTAATAAATAAACAAAAGTAACAAATGTCACGTTTTTTAGTGTTTTTGACGTTCAATAAATAAGCAGAGTATTTTCTGTTACATAATTTTTGCGAAGAAATGCGTCCACATCTCACATTTACCAAAAAAGTGGAAACAAATTTATTTTACGATAAGATAGATTCCTTTAAAATTGTATACGCCTCATATTATCATTACCTCCTTCGTTACATTCCTTTTAACGACTGTCACAAATTTCTATTAATCCGGTGTAATGTAAGAAATATTGAAGGAATTCCCGATCCATCAGGATCGCGTGAATCAACTGAGTAAAAGGTGAGACCTCGCTTATACTACTACTGCTACTGGATTTGTTTTCGGAACTGCGAAGTGTGCTTGAAATGCTTTATTTTTGATTTTGCCTAATTACGTGGTTTAAAATATTACCCTTCTCCCTCCTCTTTTGCATTTAATTCACTTATCAACACGCTCATTTGGTGATGTTACATGTATACCACCCATTAGCAAAATGTTCGTAATATATTTCGGCGTATATTTACAGGTGAAATGACGTATGATATATAATGGAATGTACACAAGAACGGAAATACTTTGTCGAAAATCTCAAAAACCATTTTGCTGTTAATTTTTATTGATATTTATAATTTTAAAGCAATTCTTCAAACTGAAATTGATTTTTTTGGTATCTGGTGAGAACATTTTTGGGATGTAATTTCTGATGAAACATCTTCATTTGTTCACCGTCTTATTTGAATATTATGTTCCGACATGATTTGGGTGTTGTTTCACAGTCTAAGATAAGTACATGCGTCAAACGAGAGCTTTTGAGTGTTGGAAAGTGGGATATGAATGTTAGAGCACATTGATGTTACGGAGGAGACAATTCTGTACAGTTACGAAAGCACGAGATTTCTCAATTTGTTTTCCAATATTATCCAGACCGTTTACTCGTGTATGATACAAAATGTTGAATGGGGATTTTATATTTTGTAATGAACAAATACATATCTAAGTAGTGTGAATGCAACGGATTATCTTGAAGGTAACATGATTTATATCTACTTTTCAGGTAAGTTCCAGTTTCATGGAAAGATCCCGACAGACAGTAAGTAAAATATTAATTTAAACGATGTAGAATCGTAGGTATTTTAAGCAAAATCCATTGACGTTATAATTTGAGCGTTCTCAACCAGAAAGTGACTTTCCAAATAAAATACTTATTTTTAGCGTTCACATGTATACCACGAAATAGACTTTGATTGGTGCATTTAGCTCCACTGAAAATAAATGAGACTCCCGCATTTTAAATAATGGACGGAACAAAGGAAACGTTTTATACATGAATAGAAGTTACCTCAAGGAATTGTGCGCATTGTTATTCCTACTTTTGCACTCCTCAGTTGAGAGTATAATAACCAGCTTCTCGCAAATGAGCAACTCATTCCCGTTCCCATTCCCATTATAAAAATTAATCACGAAACGCTCCACCACGAGAACAAATTGTCTTCCTGGAACTGCCACCGCAATTTCGTCGAATCTCATTAGCGGGGCGCTTTGCTCTCGCATCGCGCAAGTCTTCACCGCGTCATCCACTTGGCTGCGCAAAAATCCGCGTTGCCGGCCGGCATCACACGCCCCCGCGCACTGCCCTGTCTCGCCCCGCTTCGCTTCCCCGCCCCGCCCCGCCACGCTCCGCCCCGCCCCGCCCCGTCCCGCCACGCCTCGCCTCGCCCCGCCTCGCCCCGCCTCGCCCCGCCTCGCCCCGCCTCGCCCCGCCTCGCCCCGCCTCGCCCCGCCTCGCCCCGCCTCGCCCCGCCTCGCCCCGCCTCGCCCCACCATGCCCCTCCTTGCTCCGCTCCGCCTCGCCTCGCCTCGCCTCGCCTCGCCTCGCCTCGCCTCGCCTCGCCTCGCCTCGCCTCGCCTCGCCTCGCCTCGCCCCGCCCCGCCCCGCATCGCCCCTACTCGCCCCGCCTCGCCCCGCCTTGCTCCGCTTCGCTCCGCCTCGCCCCGCCTCACCCCTCTCCCCTCTCCGCCCCTGTCCACCCCGCTCCGTGGCGAGGACGAGGGTACGTCGAACCAAGAGGATGGTAGTGCGGGGCTGGGAGAACACCCGGGAGCGGCGGGGCGGGGGAGTGGGAACGGGGGAACGGAGAGGGGGCGACTGCGTCCGCAACCACAGAAAACTCGGGGCGACGCACGATTTCCTCTCACACCTGCGTGCACGTGTGCGAACGTGTGTGCTTTTCCTTGCGCGTGTGTTTGTGTGTGTATGTGTGTGTGCGTGTGTGTGGGTTTGTGTGTGTGGGTATGCGCGCCGGGAATCCCCTCGCGGGCGAAACTTTTCATTAGAGGCAGTCGTGTCCACCGATTTCAATTTGTTAGCTAAACAAATTAACGCGTCGCTAAGTAGAATCGGAAATTGGCGCGCGGGAAGGACGGGTCGGAAGCGGCTGCCGAGTGCGACGGATGTCGATCGGTGGGCCGCGTGGCGACTGTGGGCGGCGGCGGCGGCGGCGGCGGTAGTGCCAGTGACAGAGAAGGTGACGGTGATGTGAGCAACCGGAGCATTTGTCGGGCCACTACGACAGCAAATCAGAAATCAACTCTCGCAAGTTATTTTTATTGACGGTTGGATTCGGGGGAAAAGGGAACGAGGAAATCCACCGATTTTCTTGTTTCTTTATACATTCTTCGGGCATTGTAATTATAATTGATTGAAGGTACCATATGCACTAAAATTAAGGAGAAAAGAAACACAATGGCATTGTATACCCGAGTACTGTAAGCAAACATGCTCTCAAACTATTTAAATTACATCTGAGGTTTGGTGTGAATTTATATTTTCTGTACTGTGTCGGCGGTAGTGACAGTGACAGTGACAAAGATATTGAGATGTCGGTGACAGTGACAGTGACAGTGAGATGACGGTGACGGCAATGCAAGAAAACGGAGCATTAGTAGGCCCACTACGACACAAAATCAGAAATCAACTTTCCCACATTCTATTCATTGATGGCTGGATTCGGGGCGAAGGGAACGATGAAAACCACTCATTTCCTTATTTTTGTATGCATTCTTCATGCATTGTAATTATAATTAAGTTAAAGGTCACAAAAAATCACAGTGACTTTGTATAACCGAGTGCTGCAAGCAAACATTTCTTCAAACTTTTAATTACGTGTCAGGTTTGGTGTGAAGTTATATTTACTATCTAGAATCAGAGAACCCATCACAGACGAAAAACACGATCGAGAAGAATGAGGATATCACTACCAGGAGCAATGACATGCATCCACTACTATATTACAATTGCCTCTTCAAAACGTTTTTAAGATTCTAATATATTTGGAATGGATTATTCACAATGAGTAGTGCATTAATTGCCAATTTCTTATGACATTCTGTTGATATTGAATTATTTTATTTAATGAATGAGACTACCACGCCGTCTGTTTGTGTGCGAGAATACTGAAAAATGGTTTCAAATCAAAATATTTGCAATCGTTTAGTTGACAAAAGCTTGTAATCTCTTTCACAAATATACACCATTAAATAATACAGCCACTCAATTTATACATTTTTAAATTTAAAATTGATTATCAAACTCTATTGCAATGTATTTGATACAAATTCTCAATATGCTGCGTTACAATTTTGAAATGGTAATATTAGTATCTACTAAATAAATCTGATACACAATACGCCAACTCGTACATTCCTGAATTAATTTATGGATCAGGCAGCCCAGATGCTGAGACTCGCATGTAACAAATTTATACCACACAGTACTGCACAAGAAAGTTTTTAAGAGATACTACGTGCTGCCTGAAACATGGTCATTCATTGCCGAAACTGCCAAAATGCTCTTACAACTAATGCAAGTTATGTTGTGCGTTCGTTCGTATGCATTCACTTATTTCTTTGTAATTACGAACATAATGTTAAAATTGTTTTATCAAACTCTCAAGAAAGCTAAAATACCGTTTTAAGATAATATAATAGCACGGAGTATATAATGTAATGGCACCTCGAGTGGCTCATGAAGAGCCTTCCATATTTTCGTAGTGCAATCCTGGGCTCGATTCCCGACAAGGACAAAAATAGAACTGCAGCTTTCTATTACAATCGTCTAATTTTCTATAGCTGTATGAGGAAAGGAAAGGTCAGGTCAGGCAAGCCAAGTATGCTCCATAAGATAATGATATGTCATTCTTGCCACACGTCTTCTTTAACACCAAGCACCACCAAATAAAAACAGGTCCCAGAGCTGGCAACACTGTTATCTGGCAATCCTTTGCGTCAATATCATGTAATTAATTTTTCTTTTTCGCACAGACAATTTAATCCTAAGCATCTTCCCATATTACATTATTTCTTATCTTGTAATTTGAATAATTGTATTTTATTGAAATACTTTAGTCTTAGGTTTAGAATAAGTCTTTTAATTTTAATTCTTTACTTCATGGCGTGCTACTCAGTCATAGTTCTATTTTCTCATTTCAATCTAATTTCCGTGTTTATATTACAGACTCTTAGTTTGTTTCAATCCGTAAATTTTATGCGAGCCTTTTGTCAAGTTACCTTATTATAATATGAACAAAAATAATCCAAAAAAAATTATTTCGTAACTAGAATCAAGTTGTCAACATAAATCATTTTAAGAAATATTTAAGAACATTAACATGTAACTCTCTTTCGGTGGTGTGGCGGTCTGTGAGAAGGTACATGCATTTCCAAAAAGACAAATGCTCCTTACAATTTTTTATTTATTATTTTTTATTTATTAATTTAATACACTCATACGATTTCTATTGTTTTCCGTCAGGTGTTGCCGATTGGTGTGCGCTCAATAATACCTTATGCTTGTTCTGCGGCTGTCACGTAAAAATAACAATGGACTTCGTTCACAAAGCCGTTATTTTAAAAATAACTGCTGTATTGGGAACAATATGACTTCATTTATTTGGAGAAGAAGAAATACAAATACGTGGAGCGTGTATCAGCGCATGGCGTGTGCCATCACAATATGGACATAATAATGAAGTGATAAGGGTTTAATTATGTTGTATCGAAGCTTGTATTCAGGCTTTTATCTGCGTCAATTATAATAGTTTTTTTTCTATGGTCGTATAAAAAATGCTTATATTACGAATCGTGATGTGTTTCATCCATAGCCGCAGCTTCGTAGAAACATAGCGGCCCTTCATGAATGACTGAATGGAATGGATACGGACAAACAGTAGACCCTGCAGAGGACGAAAGGTGAGGACGGGTAGTGAGGGCATGCAAACCTTTTGTTTTTCTACTGTGACCTCACTGCTTGTCTTTGAAAAGAAGTACTATAATAAATCCATTACAGTAGTATTAATATAACGAAGCCTTTCGTTGTATCCCTATGAGTGAACTAAGCAAACATCGCATCGCCGTTGATAAAAATGTGTCAATAGAAAATATTTTTCGTTGTTGCGTAAAAATGCTCCAACATGTTCAATGTCACTGGTAGTAACACAACCATTTATTTTTAACCAGGAACACCAAACCTAAATTTAGTTCAAAATATTACCAAAGCGTCCGTATAATTAAATTGCTAGAATTGCAGTGAAAATATTAAATATGATGCTTTGATATTGTGAAAAATGTTCTTTCAGGTGATATGAATTCGCATGCTAGTGTTATAGCGGAACTGATACAAATTATCTGGTAATTTGTGGACATAACGGAAGGAAACAGTCTAATCATACGGACATAACGGAAGGAAACAGTCTAAAGTTGGTAATCAGTCTAACTCACCAAGTTGGAGCAACCCCACACTTGGCTACTCGTAAGTCAACTTCACACTCGAAATAACAGTATTTGTTGAGGTAAAAATGTACGTCATAAGTCCAAAAAACGAGACTCAATTATTACACAACGCTCTTTTTTCTACGAATATACAGTTAAAACGTCCAACATTTCATGTCGAACACTAACAAGGGCCGAGAGAAGGAGTCGGTAATCGATTTCTCGCAGGCGCATTTGCTCCCTCTCTCCACATCTCTGGCCCGACCGCGGTGCTTCTCCGTTCATTACTTGCGGCGTCCCTGCTGTCCATCACGGCGAGTTCAATCGCTCTCCGGTTCAATCGTCAACGCATCCAACACCTGTCAGGGTTCTCCGTCCCATCGCTCGCCAGCGGCTTCCAGTTCACACACTTCCAGTTCCAGTGCCTTCGCGCCCTCTCGCCGCCGCCGGTTTTCTTCAATCTCGGTCTCCATCTTGGGTCACGCGGTTCGCCGAACTCTTGTCTCTCCTCCTCTCTCTTTCGCATCCATTCCTTGTCACTCTTTTTTTTTTCTCTTCCTGGTTTCAACCTTCTTCTTTGCCTTTGTATTTTTAGTGCTCTTGAACCTCATTCTTCTGTCATAACACGTCTTATTTCTTTTTCGACATCCATGGTATTCTTTTGGTACCACTTATGTCTCAGTTTTCTTTCTGCACTGTCTTTGATCTGTCTCGGAGAAGTCCCTCTTCTGTCAGTTATATCTATAGTGTAGGAGTGTCTCCGCCGCCCTCCACTGAGACTCCGCATATTTCTCTTCCAATCCTGCACAATTTCTGGTTCGATTTTACTCCGTCACAATTTCATTTTTACTTATGACTATTCCGTCACCGTTCCAACTCTTTCCCCCGTCGTTTCCTCCGTTTCCGGCTCTGCTCCGTTTTCGCATCGTCTCCGCTTCGCTTCCGCTCCGTTTCATCTTCGTCTCTTATCCGTTCCCACTCCGTCTCACTCCCGTGCCCGCACCGTTTCTGCTGTTTCCGCACCGTTTTCACATCGTATCCGCTCTTTTTTACATCGTATCCGCTCTTCTTCACATCGTATCCGCTCTTTTTCTGCAGTCTCCTCGCCGTCTCGGCTCCGTCTCGGCTCCGTCTCGGCTCCGTCTCGCCTCCGTCTCGCCCCCGTCTCGCCTCCGTCTCGCCTCCGTCTCGCCTCCGTCTCGCCTCCGTCTCGGCTCCGACTCGGCTCCGTCTCGGCTCCGTCTCGGCTCCGTCTCGGCTCCGTCTCGGCTCCGTCTCGGCTCCGTCTCGGCTCCGTCTCGGCTCCGTCTCGGCTCCACTTTCGCTGCTTGTCCGTTCCATCTCCGCTCGTTTCTCAACATTCACTCCACTTCATCTCCGCTCCGTTCACTAAATTTACGCTTTGACTCGGCGGTGATTCCCCTTTTATGCCAACACCTCCGTTTCATCTCAACACATTCACTTCTTATTCCTTTCCTCCACCGGTCGCGTAACTCCCAGTCTGTCCAGCCTCTGACCTCCCTCCCCCTCGCCCTCCCCGCTCCCGAGAGCCTCGCCGTGGGAGCGCGCGCCAGGGCCGCGGGCCGCGGCGCCGGCCGCTCCAGGGAGTAAATGGCTGATTTATCCTCGCGCGATGCCGGTCGCGTGTCCCGGCTTCGGAGCCCCGCCCGCTAGCCCACTAGGCCGCTCGCCTGCCCATCCGCTTGCTCACGCGCGTGTCCCCCGCCTCCCTCGCTCCCGATACGCCGCCGCCGCCGCCTCCACCACCACCCCTGCCGCCGTCGCAGCCGCTGCCGCCGTCGCAGCCGCAGCCGCAGCTGCCGGCGCTGCCGCTCGCGCCGTTATTTATGGCGCGCGGGTGCCGTATTTTTCGCGCTGCAATTGGAATTCCTGAGCGCGACCCGCGGCGGCGGCGAGTGGCAGCGGGTGGAGTTGAGGCGATGGCGGTGTAGGAGACGGTGGCGGAGGTAGAGGCAGAGATGGAGAAAGGAAGTAAGACGGAAGAGTGCAAGACTGCGGTGTTGAGGGTAATGGCGGCAAAGGAGATAGACACCTGTGGGGACAGAGGACACAAATACGGACGCGGACACGGCGAAGGCAGGCGACTCTGGTAGTGGCTGCAACTCTGACAGCGGCGGTGCAGGCGGTGGTGGGAACGATAGGCGGCAGAGACGGAGGCGACCGCAGGTGCAGTGACTGTGTCAGGAGCGGTAGCGGAGGTGGAAGCAGAGATGGCGGAAGATATGAAGGTGGCCGGGATAGCGGTGGTAATGATGGCGATTGTCAAGCAGTGGCGCCGACACAACCAGTGGCCAATGCGCTGGGTGCGACAGTGAAAGGTGTCGGAAGTAGCAACGGGGTGCAGGCGGACGCGACGTCGGAAGGCGGCGGAGGCGACTGCAGGTGCACTGACGTGATGCAAGGTAGAAGCGGAAGCGGTAACGGGCGCAGTCGCGGTGGGGGCTGAAACGGCGGAGTAGACAGTGGTGGCTCTATGCTAGATATGACGTGGCCATGGAAGCGTAATTCGTGTGTAATATTAAATTTGACAGTGTTTGTGTTTATCGATTCACCGAATGACGGTACGAGAAAAAAGGGCAGACCCTTCAGCCTACAGCTAATTTGTTGACCACATCTCAAAATACGAAATGAGAATGATGAAAGATGATACTCGGACATGGAGGTTATCTCGGGTGAGAGACGTTGGTCAGTATAGGTAGTACAATACAAATATATTACCTTTGCTTCCAACACATGAACTAACAATGTTACCATCAGTAATATTTTATATTTCAACTTTTACAATATTGTGATCAAGGGAATTTTTCATTCGGAGACAAAACATTGGGAAAGCAAAAAACATCGATCATAAAACATCGGTGTTAATACATCTATATTTAAAACATCAATGTTTTTACCCAAACATCAATGTTAGGAATCATCGACATGGATGTCAAATGCCTAGTCCCGACGGCTGCGACGACATACTATGGCGTGCAAGTTCTTTAAGAGGCGTCGCTGCTGGGAGATGAAATGCAAATGCATGTGCCGTAGCGGAATTAGAGTAGACGGCGAGTGTTTGTGAATGAAGAGGTGAAGGCAAGAGATGATAATAAAAGCGACACGACGCAAAGACTTTAAGGTACGTTACACGATCCGCTTCCTATCATATTCGTGGGCGGAGAAGTGGAGAGGCGGACACATGGCCAGGTGAAGGTGGTCATAATCTGGGAGTATTCTGAGTGGAAGGAACATTATGTCTCATGCGAAGTTGCACGTGTGTAAAGGAAGATATTACGTTTGTAAAAGTCCCACTGGGATTTCAAGAATTACAGATAAATGCTAGAAATAAATGGCGCAAGAGGGGTAATTCAGATTTTAGTATTAAGAGCCTATCTATTGTTAAAGTAATTAAGAGCAGATTCTGAGTTGAAAATGTGTCATCCTCTTGCGTGATGAGAAAGCCGAAAAGACTAATTTTCACATGAGAATAAAGTCCATTGTAGCTCCATCCAAACTCTTCTGTAATTTTATTAATTTTTACCCATTACAAATCGCAAAGGATAGCAAACATATTTTAATGACTTGTCTTTTGTAGTGTACGTGTACACTCTTACGCATCGTACGTTTGATTTTTGATTTTATTGTTTTCTAGAAAATTGGCAACCCGATGTACGTGAATTTACTTTGAGATGCATAGAAGTGCGTTCAAGTCATTTATTTTGAAAAATAACAAAGTTAATTTTTTCATGAAATGGAAGCACATTATAGAAAATGGATAATCTGTCACATCTATTAAAAGTAAATAATTGAACTAAAATATCTGTTTTGACTTGTCATGACCGTTGATAACAATAAGCGCGGTTCGTTCTGTAATTTCCTCTGAACTATGGAAAGTTAGTGATACAACAAATGGAAATATAATTGGTTTAAAACACTATTTAAATGCGTTTAATATTTCGCAATTATCTACAAAGTATGTGACAATTACAAGAGATAAAAGCTTTCGATTTGTTCCATTCCGGCGACAATAACAGTGACGGGTTCTCAAAGAAACGAGGATGGAAACGAGAAAAGTCCTAATCTCATATTTTGATCTTAAGAATCTATTTATCGAATCAAATGTTTGCTTTGATGTTAAAGAGGATATGTATAAACGTAAGTAGCTATGTGGAAACGTACGTTGATTGACTTTTAAAGAAGCGGTTTTGCTTTCGCTCTTTTAACCGAAGCGAAATATTTTCCAAATCGCTTTCGGAGGAGGTAATAGCCTTTCCTGCCGTCGTGTATCAGTGTCGTAGTCAGGCACATCCCACTAAGCGCCTACGGCGAGAAGAGAGAACTTTTATTATTGGTGCTATGCAGTTCAAAGGAGGATCTCATCCACTCTGTTGCTGTCATCTACAGACGTCTCTGTCAGCTATAACAACACTTCTTGAAACGCGGGCGATGTCACGCGCCAGCAATTATCAGGACGCACCCGGGCGTAAGCAAGCAGGTGGAGCACTGTGTATTCTCACATTGTGGGCTGACGGAAGCCCTCTCGTATACAAACCGAACCGATAGGTCTTTCTCTTTTATCTCATCGCAAGTCGACACAGAGCATCTAATAAGTTGTATGTTTCTTTTGAAGTAGTAGGGTCAGCGTAGCGTACAGCAATCGACAGCATCACCGACCTTCTACGCATGTGCGTTTCGAGTTGCCCATGCGCAAAAGCTCAAAAGCGGTATAGAGTGGTCGAGATATTGCTGTCTCTTGCTGTTCCCCACGCCGCCGTGCTTAAAGTCCCTCGTTTATGCAATTCACTTCTTTGCGTTTCCTCGTAAAAAACACAGCGCACGAGCCGCCACTGGGTGATAAGGATGCGTAGAAAAGAAGAAATACTGTGACAAAAAAGGCATGGGGGGGAGAAAAAGGCGACTGTGAAAGAGACGGGGAAGTAGTAATACCAAGTGCAAAGCACGACTCCGGCGGACAAAGGATCTTTTCGGCGGCCTGACGTTTCCCTGTTAGAGGCGCTCCCCTTCTATGTTTCTTCTCGTTCTCTCTCTCTTGATGCGTTGAAGACATATGGAGATGTACAGCGTCTCGTGGTGTTCGATAGTCGTGTGTTGTGAGGCAATTTCTTTTCGAGCTTGCGTCTGTCTGATTCTCCTCTTCTTGGCCCGCGCTTACGTACATCCTCTGTGTTACAATGATCTCGGAAGAAAAGGAATTTCGGCACCCTATTTTTCTGACGTTGCTTGTTATGAAATGCCTTTCTTTGGATCTTATTTTGTTTTGCGTGTAGTGCCTCTCTAGTTTCATAAAATTCTATTTTGAAAGTGTTATTTCTTTAATCATGTGAAACTATTCCGTTTTTATCACATTGGCGTATTTTTTGTCACACTTCGTAAATATAACCTTTTATTTGTGAACACGAAGAGGCATCCCTTTTGCTATAATTCATTCATTTCAACCTTCTTTCTTATAGCACATATATTTTGTTAAAATACTAGGGAGAAGTCAGGAGTTGGGCGTGATGTCATTTGTTATTAATGTGTTTCAGAGCGTAATTATTAACATTACATGTATTCTGTTGATTGATACGATTTTGAACATGATAAAAAAGTATTATGATGTTATCATCTAACACCCATGAATGAAAGAAAAATAAGAGGTGTCCACGGGGCCATGAACGCTGGTCCGGGTACCGGTTTCACGCGGTTTCACGCGGTTTCTTTCGCCCAATGGTGGCGTCATTGATGGCCGTCTGAGTCTCGCCCAATTCTGTTGCAACTCGAACGTCACCCAAGTTCCACGAACAGGTGCTGCTGAATGGCCGGGTTGTGAGACGGAGGCGTCCGTATTTCTCGGTGAGTCAGCGCATGCGGCCTGGGCGCGCCCCTGTCAGGACAATAGAGCATTCCTCCGCGTCCCTGACGCTTTTTACACGCTCGCAGGTACTGAAAAATGCACATTTCTAGTCCTCTTTACAGCAACGTTATATTGAATAATATATTGAAATACTCGTCACAACCTGACGCATGTGACCGCCCTATTACATAATTTTTTAAATACAGTGTAAACTTTGATGGTTTGGTGTTGAATCTCTTTTTTAAAAAGGTTATAAGGGTGATTGGGAGAGGGAAATGATGACGGGAGGTTTTTCATTATAAATAAATGGAATGGATAGTTCAGATGAGTTTCTTGGTAGTATGAGAAGCATAACACAGCCACATAGTGAAAGTCACTTACGCGGACTCCACCTCCAGCCGTCGGCTCCAAGCCTTTGCTCTGCAGCGGCTTTATTTATATTTTTATATATTTATTTAACATCAGAAAAGAGTTAAAAAGTGTGTGACATACTAAGGGAGGGAAGAATATTCTGTGCACATTTTCGTAAATTATGGGGCCTACCTTAAACCCATGCACAAGTTGAATTATGAATGCAGGTGAATTGGAGTCATGTTTGAGAAAAAGTCGAAAATTGCGTTATGGGCTTCACGTAAAGACAGATGAAAGAACGGACGGTCAGAGATGAGGAAAATAATTTTTCGGTATAGGACCCACAAAATGTGGATTACTCATAAAGTTCACATTCGAGTAATTTACTACTGTATATGCAGTATATAAGAGCAAGAAAACCCTTGTTTTTCAATATCCGGGGACTCACAAAACTTTCTGCCGAAAAATTGGCACTTTTTCTTGCAGCATTTCATACATTTCTGTGTTTACAATGAACATTCGAGAAAGTAAAATCTCTGCTTAAATCAACTGTGCAATAATAAGTGTCATCGAAAACGAATTTACTGTTCGAACCTTATTGCTCTAGTTAATGTGTAAATCTAAAATCGATGACAATAAACCACCTGCCAACTACATAAAATGCCGCAGTTTGGTTTTCTGTTGAGCCTTTTCTGTCGTAAAGTAAGCTATATTACAGGTAAATGCTCGATTTAATACCCGTATATTACTTTCTTTGAAGCGAATGTAGCAGGTCGTAAAAAATTTCATTGTCGGTTAATACGTTTTTCAGCGAATGGGAAGCGTAGTTACTGGTTTGTAAAATAATTTGAAAAAGCATTTGTTATTTTTTCTGATTGTTGAAAAGGAAGTTAATTCACCAAATCTGTACGTTATTATTGGACAATAATTCAGATTTGGTGCGTAGATTAGTGTCTAAACGAAGAAATACAGTGAAAATAAAAGCGAGGGGATTTTAAATGTTGTACGGCACAATCTTAAAATACTTCAAATAGCCGTGTATTTCAGTGCCAGATTTTTCCGCGAATGTTTGAAAGATATGATACGTGCACATGATAATCCATTTTATTTCGCACAAATTATAAAGTTCCCTTACTACTGTTTATTAATGTTGGAACCAATAACTTACATACATTATTTATTATAAAAACACAAATAACGTATAAAAATTAGTAGTAATTATCCATGAAACGCCATTAAAAAAGTTATAAAAATAAGATGCATTACCGAACGACGACAGGATGCGGTGTAAGAAATCATCTGCTACCAATATCCATTGTTAGTTCACAATATCTCCCAAGTGATACTCGTTTAGATCTGTTTTACGAAACCAACAAGAGAAGCATAAACGAAAATAATTGCTGATAATGTTATAATTTCCCAAACAGATCATCGCTGTTTCTTTTTCTCTTTCAACAAACTGCCATCGTAACTCAATTATCTCGTAACTGAATTTGTTTCATCCTGCGTCAAGCTACTAATGAATTAAACGCAATTTGATTTAACTTCTGAAAGTTATTTCTAAAGGAGATTTTTAACTCGTGAAGATTGTCAGTAGTCAACAGAGTCTGATATGCTGTGACAGAGAAGTTTTAAAGTTGTGAAGTTATTTCACTGATTACTTATTCACTTATGTACATAATTTGTTTGCATCTCGAAATATAATTTCGAGAAGCTTGGAGATAAATTTCATTATTTCGATAACTTTACGAGTTGGCAGAAGTAGGTACCTTCCCAGATAAAAACATTAATTTTCCACATGGTGATGTGTATGAGTAACTATTAAAATCGATCATCCAATATAATTTCCTCAGACTGATCACCTACGTACCTTGGATCATTTCAGACGTCCAACTTCACAAAGAATTTAATTAATCACCTATAAACAACCATACTGGGTTCCAATCTCACAATGTTTACTCCAAAATAAACATGATAAATCAAGTAACCCATTACAATTTAGCCATAGCCAGCTCCCAACTACAATAGAAAATAAATGCCCATTGTACTAATTCCTCAGCTTTATGTGCTCAGTTAGTTTTCTAATCATAAGTAGTTTGATATTAAGTCTGACAAATATGATATAATAATATAAATAGTACTGAACTAAGAATATTCGTTCATGAATAAATATCTATTTTAAGGAAATGTGAATGAATCTTTGTGTGTGAGGGGATGCACAATTTAATTCTGAGTGAAGAAACGTTTTTCAGATATGATGTAAAAGCCTTTGCAATGGTGGGAATAGCATTAATGATGTGTCTCTCTTAGAAGTCATCAGTCCTCTGGGGCAGGTGGATCTTTAGTACACCACCAGAAAGTATCACTAATGAAGCTTACACATTGGCATACACATCCAACACAAGACGGGACAGCTACATTTCTGGGCCTCCGTTTCTACTTAACATTTTTTACTTGCAAATGGCTAATTTTACTAGTAAATAACTAAAACATGCTACAAGGAAAATAAATTTATAACTGTGATGAAATAATTAAGTAAATCCAATTTATTTTATGTTGAACCGAACAGAAATGCCAGATGGTTTCGAGAGCCTCCGTGTCGCATAACAATTTACCCACTTGCCAGGTAAAGAAGGGGAAAACCAGGGATTCAATTAGTTAATTCAGAATTAAGGAATTAACCACCATGTAATATAACTATAAATTTTAATAAGAAAACACTGCCAAACACATGTTTAGGGACAAATTTATCCCATCTTCAGTTGGCCAAGTATCATGGATTAGACACGTAGGTCTTAAGTGGCGCCATCTTCTCAGCCTTACAGAATATTGTTTACAGACTCATATTGATTGCTATTAGAGATTTATATTGTTACAGATATGTTATAGATGAACATATTGTTACAGAACACTGTTACAGATTTATGTTGTAATATACTGGGTTGTTGATCCTTTCTCAATCCTGAATTAATATCATGGAATATCACAATATATCTGCTTCCACCACGGAATTTAATTCAATTTGTTTTACAACGCCAGGCTACTGAGCACCTTCCAAAATTTTCAGGAGACCACGGTCACTGTGTCCTCGCGCACGCTCATGGGCATACAAGGCTAGGCTTGGAGGTCGTTTGCCAGTGCTGTCCCCATACAACCAGAAAATAACGCACATCAAATTCGGCCTAAGAGACCTTTCATAGCACGAATCGCATTGCTTAGTTTCACGGGTACTCAGAGCTGTTTCTCTATAGCAGCCATAGTCAGGACATTTGTGCGGAAGCTACAAATTTTTTTTGCCCTGATCGGGGAACTCGGCCTCGTGTGCATAGAAAGCGAACACGTTAGCCATGAGTCAATATGGGGAATAATGGTGCATTCGGACGCATAATCCTTATTATACAGTACTTGACTATCTTGCGTACGTTCATCACCATTAGAACCCTTCAATCGAGCACAAATGAAGACAAATGAGCGTCTCTATCTCCTGGTGTGGGAACTGATGATTTCTTTGCGAATCCTTCAAGAGAGAGTAAATTCTAAGAACTTTCCAAAGATGTGATTTTGCGTTTTTTGGCGCTGCGATTTATTGGTGGCGACGCAAACTACGGGCCACGCCATAGGGCCGCATGTTACGCCAATGAGACGATGAAGTGACTGGTTGCTAACGCTGTATTGCTCGAACGATTATATCGCTCGGACGCAGCTGTTTACTGTACACGTTTTCGAGCTTAGATAGCTCGGAAGAAACAGGTTTGCCGTCAGTAAGGCCACCTTTAAAGACAATTATCGTTTTATAGGATAATTTTGATATTTGTAACATATGATATGGCAATTCGAAGCATAATTTTGACTATTAATTTTTTTATGTAACTGTGAGAATGGAACGATATGTTGTACTCGTAAATAGATGCTTGAAAATGTACAAATTTTCTTTAATAAGCCCCCTGATTAAACATTGACAGAATATACTGTTCAGAACAACACTTCTAGGACCGTTTGTAGTGATCGTAGTCCATGATAAAATCATACGAGAAGGGTTTCATCACACTTTTTTGTTTTATTATTTAATTTTAATTAAAAGTACATTACTTTTAACATACTCTATCCGAGGATGAAAAAAACAGGAAGGTGTATGTTTAAAGTAAGATTATACTTAAAACATTCATTGTAGATATTTTTAACATTTTAATTTTTTAAACCGTTTAAAGAGTCGGCGACGCCATTTTCAGGTAGTAATGTAGTACCAGGCTCAAGCAACTCTGTTATAGCGTTCCAATCTAGCTTTATAACCAACACACTCGTTACGGTGTATGATAATTCTATTTTGTTACGAAATAAATACGCTTTATAAGTGCTTTCTCCACAAGAAATGCTCATAGTTAAAAAAGAAGGTTGAATATTTACGTTTTCCTGCTACAAACTATTTTGAAAATCGCACATGACCCCTATCGTACTTCAACGAAACCGTATTTCTCTTGTCTCGAGCGAGATAGACGAACTTTCTTTTGCGAAATATTCGCTTTCGATCTGTCATATTTAACATGGTAGATTGAAAGTGAATATTTCGCCAAGGGGAGAGCGTCGATCTCGCTCGAGATGTTTCAAAGCCGCCTGTGCCTGGTCCAGAAACTTCAACTTTTTTTTCATCTTTGTCCTTTCTCTGTCGGAAACGAAATACCTTTTTTTTCTTGCGCGAAGCTAATTACCGTGTTCTCTGTATCCCTTCACCTCTGTCAGACGTCGACTCTTGTCATTTGCGGCTTCCTGCAGAGTTCCGTGACATGGCAAGACATGTTTAACTGAAAGATGCGGGTAGAGCTGAGTTGAGTTGAGTATGATGTCGGACTGGGGATCGGGTTCAGTTAGGTCTGACTTTCGACAAAGGCAAAGGTACTACCCCGTACGGATAAAATACTAAGTCGCGGTAATCCTCTGAACCTTTATCAGAACAGTACGCCCCGTTACTTGTACCGTTAAAACGCGGCGTCTGTACCTGGCTTACCAGCACCAAGACAGCACCGTATGCGCCATCAAATGGCGGATACGAATATACAAAATGATTCTGTAAATGTTAATTATGACCCAGAAAACACCATTTTCTCCCAAGAGATGGTACGCATTCTTCACCCGGCAAGCATTGTACCGTGCTCGGGCGCAAGTAGGTCCTATTGTATTCGGCTGTGTGATTCATGCTAGTAGGTGAGCCGGATCGCGGCCTCCTATCTTATCGCCACCCGTAAATGCGCTTTCCTAGGGTCAGTCGTCCTCGGCGGGGCTCGCTACCTTGCAGAAGGCGAAGTCGTGTCGCTACAATGACCTCAACAAGTGCTCGCAACCTGTGGTGCAAACGGCAACGAAAGAAATAGCATTTTCCGGACGCGCAGCAAGCGACAAAAAAAAGCTTGTAATTTCGGAACGCTTCAAAGTTTTCAAGAGCAGTAAAGTGTAATAGACAGCTGATGTCCATCTCCTCGGAAATGTTTTAACGCGAATTAGGGTGAAAGTCTTTTTTTAAATTATTTTTGATTTTATTGAAGGTCGCATCAACAACTAAGTCATAAGCGACTACTATTGGATTTAACGTAATATAACTATGAAGATGACACGATATGGTAATGATACGGGGTGAAAGGACGAACACAAATACAACCATGCCGGAGGCGGGACTCGAACCGGCGATCCATCAGTTCGCGATCGTTACGACACGACTGCCTTCACGATCTCGACCATCCGGACGACGCGTGGAAGGCTTATACTACATAAGCAATAACAAATATTCTGTAACCCCTTTTTATCATGTAATGAGTAACGTCATTGTGTACGGTCATTACAACTCGTGGGTTTAATTTGGTGTGGGTAAATTTGACCATCCGGTATGAGTTGAAGGGTAGAGTCTAGACGCGGTGAAAAAGAGTTGCAGGGAGGAAGGACGAGCGGAAGAGGGTTGCGGTTATCGATGCAGCGGGAGGTGAGGGTCGAAGGAGCGATGGCGGTGGAAGAAAAAGGAGGTTACGGGCCGTGCGGGGGCGAGTGGAGGCGCGTGGAGGCGCGTGGAGGCGCGTGGAGGCGCGTGGAGGCGAAGGCAGGCGAGGCGAGGGGAAGTGAGGCTGCGAGCCACGAGCGCGGACGACGTAGGACGCGGGAAGGGAGCCTGCACGGCGCGGGGCGGCGAGCCATTCGGGCGCAGCGAGGGCGCGCGCCACTGTCCCGCGCGCGTTGAGGCCCTGCAGCGAAGCACAAAGCAGCGCGAAGGGGCGGGACGGGCTGTCCCGCGCGCGCCGTGCAGCCCTGCAGCCATACGACCTCGCCGCGCCGCAGCCGCAGGGGCCGTTGAGGAACGTGCGTACGCGCGCTCGCCCATTGCGGGCATTGCCACCGGCTGTAAGCCACTCGCCAGTGCGGGAAACTTCACCTTACCTTACGAATCGAAGAAAAAGAAAAAAATCATACGCTAGTCTGGAGCAGTATTTGTTGTAAAGAAATATCGATTGTCAAAAGGCTCTTTCAATTCTTGTCAAAAATAACCAAACTGGAAATGGATGTAAGAAATTTAAGTTAAGAAACTTTTATAAATTCGAAGCGTTGGTCGCCTTTTTACCTTTTTCGTGTCGTTAAAGAAACAGTTTGGGTTTTGAAAATATATTGGAAGTATTATGAGGTAAATGAGTGATGAAAAATGTTTGAAATATTTCAATTTTCAGAAAGTCAAAGATATACTGGAAATTGGATCTGCGTCATTTTTATAAGCATACATTGCTATATTTCATCTAAATATTTGCATTAAAAGTATGAAAAAATATGTTCCAAAATGTGACGAGATTTCAGTAATTTAAGTAACCACTCTTGCATTAAATGCGAAGCCGAACTATTTACATATGATACCGATATCACACATATTACACAACCACCTTGAAAACGTTCTGGTCACGTTAAGACGGTTTTTCACAATACAAAGCCAAATCCATTGGCGTTATGCTGTTTTGTACTACCAAGAATTGTGACACCCGTGATGTAACCTACCACGGAAGAATCTAAATGTGACTTCTGCCACATACTCCCTCTGGTGGTAAATCAAATTTCACTTGAATGCTCTTGACCAGAAACTTCGTATTCTGAATTGCAACATATAAAGATGACATATTTTGGAGGAAAAATGTTGCTTCAGAACATTAACACCGTATTGGAAGGGAGACCAAAGCATTGCCTATACATTTTGTCGACAAAATATGTATTATTACTTTGCTAAAATGATCGATATGTATATTACATTTTTTCTTATTTTTATAATTTCTATGGTAAATACTACGTTAATCAATAAATCAATATTCAAGTATTATGTGTGTCTATATACTGAAGAAAATTTCACTAAATGAATAATCTAAAATGAAAACAAAAAATCATTGAAATCACTACCTCGATCTTCTCTAGCACTAAATGTATATACATGAGAAAACACATTGAAAGAGAGAGAGAGAGAGAGAGAGAGAGAGAGAATGGAAGAGAGAGAGGGAAGGGGTTGGGAAGAGAGAGAAAGATTACGAGACCCGAGAGAGGGAGAGATCGAGAGGGAAAAGGGGAGAGAGTGCAGAGCTTCCATTCTATTTAGAGACAGAACTTTCCATCGACGCTTTTTTGATTCTCAACGGAAATAAAGCTAATGTTTTCCCAAGGAACGGCTTCCAAGAGCTACTTTTCCTTTCGTGTCAAATAAGGATTCGATTGCCGAGTCAGCGACATCGTCCCTTTTTCTTCTCACGTTTGGCGCCACGGCTGCCTTTAGACTGTAAATTGTATTCATGGAATTCCGTCAATCCTCATAGACCCATGATATGGAATAACTGTGCGCTCGTAAACGGACTCAAAACTTCACACAGAACTATGCTAGTTCTCCCAGCCAAATAATCCAGGCCCTTTCGTGTCTGTTAAAATCCTCCTCCGTCCAGAACCCTACGTGTGCGAGTTATTCTTTCCCCCATTCGTCACACAGTTGTGCCTGTTTTTTATATAAATACATTAGCAGTACGTTCCCGCGGACAGTGTTTGCAAACAATTATAGATTGTCAGAAATCTCCACACATTGAATTAACACTGGAGTCATGCAATCAGACAACTGAGTAACAGAATGGTCGAAGTTTTTTGATGTTATAAAATGTTTGCTCCACGTTACTTGAATAGTAAATATTTTACTATGTTTTTATCGCTATTCATTTGCTCGTTTTTTAACATTTCTCTTATATATAATTATCTTCATTTTGTACCCAAAAAGTATTTTCTTTACGGTTACAGACCCCACTGAAGGTGGCAAAAATAGTTTTCATAAGTATGCTCGGCGTTAATGTAATATATGTATTGAATTGTTTGATATCATTTCTAGTTTATTTCACATTATTTATTATCATAGATTATCACAAGATTTCTTCTGCCACCACCGAATTCATTCAACAAGTATAATTTTTATGCACTTTATTTTCTCATTTTCTAAAGTGATATCATTCGTGCGTAAAATTGAGTCGTATTATTTTCCGTAATTCTGAATTTCAACATTTCGTTTTATTCTGTCATATGTCTGCCATCTGTCTTCATTTTTTTATTAACGAGTACGGGAAGTGAAACGTTGCCCGTTGTCAGGAAAGCTCTGAAAAGTTCTTGATTAACAGAATAAAGTAGGAACGAGCGAAGTACTTGCACCAGCATTCAGGGTAGTGCAAGGGACTATTTTCTACAACGTGCGCGTAATTGAAGGCGCTGGTAGTAGCCGAAAGGGGAAGAGGACGATTAGTGGAAACGGAAGAAGACGCGAATCTACCGGGTAGAAGACGCCGGGGAGAAGACGACGACTGAAAAGGACGCAAGAGGACAGCGCAGGCAACGCAGAACTTCGGAATCGAGCAACGCGGTGCGGAACCCAGCACGCGACTTCAAGGTTGAAAAGTGGACAGTTTCGAGGTAACCTGTAGAACTACGAAATTAGGTCAAGTTCACGTCGGCAGGGAAAAGACTAGTTCCAGAAGTATTAGAAAATTGAGGACACGGGTGTTAATAATTTGCAGCTTTGCAGTGGGAGATTTGGATGCGTAATTACTTGCCTTTAACCATTATATTGGATCAGTCATTATTCTGTTATAATTAAAAGATAAATTGAGAGTAGTGCACTTGCCCACATATTATTCTTTGTATGTTATATTTTTTAAAGAAAGGCAAGAGATTGTAAATTAAGTTTAATTTCACGTGCAATTGTAACTAGTATAATTTAAATTTAGGCGTATTGAATTTTCAAAGGGAAATCCCAGTACTGGTTAGAGAAATGGTTTCAGAAAAATAGTTCTGAACAAAATTAAGTGTTCCTTTATTGAATAGGCTGTAAAGGTTGCTTATTTGTATTTATTTGGTCATTTTTGAAAGTGTAATTCTATTTTTGATTTGTTTTTCGTTTGTTATCAACTCATGCCACAGAATTTTGAGTGAATTATATGCTCGTTTATGTGTGATTTGTGTGACTTTTATTGTGTCAAGGGTTCAGACCTTTCTCGTACCCCAAAGATCCTGCTTCCTGAGATTCTAAGCTCGCTTCACGAGCATAATATCTTAACAACCCGCTTACAGTGCATGCGGCTGAGTGTGCAGAAGGTACAAGTTGTGTGGCGTAGGTAAGGCGGTTAGAATATATATATATATATATAAATTTAAAATTCTTACACTATGTCACTATGTTCAAGTCATTGACATAAATGTTTAAATTATAATTTATTAATTAAAGTCTATAGTGGCATAGTGGGATTCGATTAAAATATCTATTCAGACCTAAATATTAGATTCAAATTAACGCGCATGTAACATCGATCCTAAATCTTAGGAAGCGGAATGTATCCCAAATTAACGCTTCAATAGAACCACTTTAATTATACACTGATTATTCTTGCCTGATTACTACAACTGGCATTTAAAAGATATCTGGAGAAAACATGTTTCGTTTCTCAAGTTGTTTACAGCAGCGAAAATCCTATTGAACAAAACCTTACAAAATGGTTTTCCAAAAATAGCACACACACTGCTAAATAAGTTTTGTTTCAATTTCTACTCTCACTGTAAATTTGTAATAAAGTCTTTTTTTGCATTTTCGTCTAGTTGCTGGTATCTTATGATGCCATAAACACCTTCACATGGCCGGAGGCTGCATAGTTGTCTTTGCATATCTTTGGGAGAAAATACACATGAAAACACTCCTTTGGATATGATGCGATCAATAGTTTTGAATTTGGACAATTATTTTTTTTAAATATTGACTTTGGGGGAAGGATGATGGCTCCATGTTTCCACCTCTGGATCTCCCACCTCTCCCAGATACTTCGCTGAATGCGCCCCAGGTTAGTTGTGCCGTGCAGACCTGTTCATCGGGCCCACTGTGCGGCGGCTCTCTCGTGGCCCTGCACTCCGGCTCGTTCCCACTTCGTAACCGCATCTCCACTCCGCACACGTGTACACTCACCTTCCACAATGAGCGAATACGAGCGCCGCGCCCCGCCGCGCCGCGCCGCGCAGCCCTCGCCCGCGCCCGCCCTTCACCTCGCGCCCGGGCGCGCACAGCAGAGGAAAAAAGAGCCTCTCGATACGCCTCGTGAAATATAGGGCAGCGCGAGCGAGGGCGGGGCCGGAGGGGGGGGGTGAGGAGGAGAGGTGGAAAGGAGGGCAAGGACGGAGGGAAGTTAGGGGGCGGGATGGTGATGAGGATGGATCGAAGGCAGGCGCGCAGATATAACGAGGCTCGTGTTGGAGAGGGGTTCGGCGGCAGTGGCCGTGGCGGGGGGTGGGAGGCGGTGGCGAGACTGGCTGGGGCTGGGGTGGCAGGGACAGAGATATTACAAGGCACTGGGGGAAAAGAGGAGTTCGGCGGCAGAAGCGGGGAGGAGTGGCAGGCGGCGCTAGCAGGGGCGGCAGAGGCGGGGGCGGCAGAGGCGGGGGCGGCAGAGGCGGGGGCGGCAGGGGCAGGGGCGGGGGCGGCGGGGACCGGAACGGAGGTAGGGATGGGAGCTGGAGAAAAACAGATACATAGAAGATGAGGGAAACAGTGGAGGGCTGGAGTAAATGCTGAACGGAAGGGTGGCGAGGCGTTAGCCGTGGAATAATGAGAGCATTGACGCTGTGGGGGAGGACTTGTGCAAGTGCGCGTGAAGGTGATGGCCAGGACGAAGAGGGGGCGCATGGACGTGGCGATGAGACAGGGAAGCGGGCGGGGTCTCAGGGGTAAGAGGCGGGGAGCGAGTGGAGGCTGGATGAGGGAGGGTTGGAAGGCAGGAGTGGGGCGGAGGTGGCCTTTCTGGATTCTATGCGGCGAATCGCGCGCTTGGCGGGTCGTTGCGTTGCTCTCCCGGCCGGCCCGACGTTCCAACGACTGACCATTGTGCCTGGACCGCGAATAAATCTCCGTACGTTTTTTTTCGTAAATGTTTCGGATTCACACTTTCTATAACGCGATTTCACGAGTATTAATGTCGTTTTGTAATGTTGCAAACAAATATTGCGTCTGTGTATGATGGTAGAGAGCTTTTTTTTTGTTTTTGTGTGAAATGAATCGAACGAAACATTCGGGGGAAACGGGTACACGGATGGTAAAAACGACAGTACGTTCGTTGGTCATGATGAATTTCATGAAAAGATAAAGAGGTCGTGGACATCGTTTCACTTTCCTGTCTTTTTTTTATTTTGCACTTTCGTGCATATGTCAAGTATGACAATTCGAAGTACTCGATTCTAGATTAACTCACACGCTTATCGAAAAATCGCGGTAATACTTTGGTAATCTTTTTATTTTTACGATCTTTGTGATTTGGAAATAATTCTGTTTTGGTACTGATTAGTGTACGATTTCTTTTTAATGTCTTTCATAGGAATGAAAAAGTTTACCACAACTCAAGATGTCAGAGTATGTGATGATTTTAATTTGTTTTACTTGATGTTTAGTTGTTACCACAGAATTTTCATGTTTTTTGTAGCATAATATTATTTTAAACTTCTTTATAAAAGCATGTAATGTGTTGTTGTTTTTTAATAGTGAAGTTATAAGGCTTGAATTTTACAGTCATGTTGTTTGATGTACGTAAGTACATTCGTAATGCATGTGCATACTCTGAGATTTAATATAATTTGTATTTCCAAGAATATATCTGTCCATTCAACTCTTAATTATTTTTTACAAATACATCTCCTTTTAAAATATTGGCCAAATACAATTTCATTAAATAAATTGTTTGTCATCATGATAATTAATTTCCAAAACTCCAACGCAATTTACAGAATTGCGTGAGAGTGATAGGATAAAAACTTTTTTTGTTTGTTTTAATTGTGCACGTTTAAGCTACTCTCAGTAAAGCGAATATATTTCACAGTCTATCTCCATCTTCTTACTTTATTCTTGAGTGCTTTGAGGTATTAATCTCTTAAATAAAGTAGCGAAATATTTCAAATAGGTACCGTATCTAATAATTATTAAAATTAAAGCTCTACTTCTGTCGACTGAAATGGATTTAAATTTGAATTCGATTCGTATCTATTTTATTGGTTGTTTGCCCAGCGTATGAGAACAGCCGTAAAAATTTTACTCGAATTTGTGAATTAAAACTTTTGACAATTTTTATTAAAAGCTTGCCGCTGATAAATTTCAGGTTTCTCGGCCGCATGACGGGAACCATTTGTCACAAGAACCTGCTTGCAGAACGTGCGCTTGTTTTTAACGCAACTGTTCATCGGTAACCCATATTTCAGTTACCGCGGCAAAGTTACAAATAGCACTTGTCGTGTGCGAATTTATTGCTGTGAGCGGAAAGTGTAAGATCAGATTTACTTACACGAAATCCATGGCGAGTCCTACCGGTCTTGGAGGATTATAAAAGTGTCGAGATTTGATGGTTTCGTAACACGTTTATTTTTCATTTGATGTAGTAAGCAGTTATTAAAATGACACTATTAAATTAAAACATAAGTGATGAGTTTTAAAAATAAGCTGTTTAGAAAGAAAGCTCAGAAAAACTTACAGGTTTTGTATATGGCATTTATTTTTCTGAATTATTATTGATTCTTTTTAACCTAATTGACACTAATTCGTTGTCGATCGGTATTGCTAATTTACAATGTACGCATTAATTCACAGAAAACTAATCAGCGTCTGATCATATGAAAGGTGTCAATAATTTTGTTAGAAACACAGGAAAACTGAAAAACACAAAAATGAAATTTTTGAAACTGACTGATAAATGCAAAGGTTGTATGGCAATACGAAACTTCTTATTCCTGATGTTACGATGCTACCTGATATTCTTACATTCAGTGCGCCAATACTTACGAAACAACTGACGTCATGCGGCGAGAACGAAAGAAGATTCAGTATTCGCGTGTGCAGTTGCAGATCAGCCAAATTTTGCTGCTCCAGGACCCCATTTTCCACTCATTCGTACCTCTTGCCGGCCACTAATTCCCTATTATTCATGTTTTTTCTCACAAATTTAGGCCCGATATTAGGCCGTAGTTTGCTCTGCCTGCTGAACGGCCGTCAGAATTGCAGTGCTGTTCGCAAATTCGCTGTTCGCAAATGGCGCTAGTAACCTCCGTAGTGTACAACAGTGCCTCGAGACCTGGAAATGCACACAGTGTGTGCATGTGCCATAATTGTAAAAATAAGAACAAAACTCTATGTAGGACTCTGTGTTTCTGAAGCCAAAACGGGAAATGAATTACTTATTGCTACTATTATGATGAACTTGATGGGGGTTTTTCACGTATGAAATGTTCCAATCTCTATAAATTATTTTTTTAATATTAATTATTTCCTCGATATTTTAAATCAAACTATGCCAATTTTCCAGAACTGCCTTAAAAATATTTCCTAAAAAGGTTTCCAGTTTTTGGAATAGTATAATAGCAATAACATAAATACTTGTATCTACATGAAGAATTAGCAAAGAATATCTGCACTCCACGAGTAAAGGACGTTTATGATAGACAAGATACGTTACTCTCCGTAAAAATGAGAGTATATCTTTGGTAGAAAGCTCTCATCAGAATGAAATCATGAACCACTATTTGAAATATTTGGAAATATATTTCTTTGTACTTCCACCTTCTTATCTTCTCTTCTCTTAACTTATCTAAAAATGTTTAGAAAAATTCACACCACAAATGTTTCCATGGGGGGGAGCAAGTGATAACATTGTAATTGCCCTTATTAATTTTACTAATATTTTTGAATCAAGTCCCGATATACCGTTTTAATATTTCCTTTCACAGAATAGTCACCATTGTGATCTTACGTAACCAATAAGATTTTGAGCAAACAAATATCAGTAACGTTGATATGATAAATTAATTGTTTTTCGTTTCGCTTAACCACATGAAAAGGTTCCACCAATTTCGATGGTTTTATATTAAAATTTGTATCTGTGTAAAACGCTTTATACTTTTGTAAATGTTTTAGTTTTACGCAGCCCCGCTGCTTCCCTCAGTTCATTTCTTGAAGAGGTGGCTTGCCCCCTCTCCCCTTCCTCGAACCCGTACTTCCGACGGCCCTAATAGGAAAGAAGGAAGTCGTACGCTCACAGGCTTCCAATCTGAAAGGGCAGATGAGAGGAGTGACAACGTCGAAACTCTGGCCAACGCTTCTGACGGTTTTCGTCGGAGACAATCGCGTTCTTCTTTGTGTAGCCTTGTGTATTTTAGTGCTTCGACCGAACTTTGTTGCGAGTAATTTTCAGTTTCATTTCCTATTGTGTCTCGCGCAATGTTCGCATTGTGTGCTAGGACTCTGTGCGTGTTTGGTATAGCAGAACCTGTTGGCAGATCAGAGGAAAGTGGACGCCGTCCCGTATACTGCTTCTCTCTTGCACGTGTATGTGGGTGCGTGTCGACGCACCAGACATTTTCATGCAACGGCAAAGAAGTAGCATCCTTCACTACTTGTAACATCTCCTAATTATTTTCATTCTTTATCCATTCATACACGAGTTCGTACACACACACACACACACACATAAATGCACACACTATATATGACATGGACATATGCTTGTGAACGTCAATTTTGGTATAACATAAATATCTGTTACGACATTGGATAAGTTGTTTTGTCTCTGATTTGTCAGAGATCCTCTCCAGAGTAAATTGCCAAAGAGCAATGGATCAAAAAATGTATTTCGTAAGCGTTGTGATGGATCCTAACCAAACTGAAAGATTTGTTTTCATAATTATAAACAAGCCGTATAATATAATTAGCTTAGAAATAAAATTGATTTTGAATTGCGTCTAATTCCCTTCTAAAACGTTTTTCAGAATGACATTTTCCATCTCTTAAGACGTAAGTCATATGCCTTTGAAATGATGTTTCACGTGTTGATATTTTACAATGAAAAACATGGATAGTACAGAATTGTTCGTGCAATATGTAGTTGGTTCCCATTTTTGTTAACGGATGACATCTCTGAAGTAGATTATGACATCTTGTAGTGGAGTGTGTTTCGCATCTCCCTTCGCACATCGCATCTAGTTACTACGTTTAAAACAGGACATGTTCAAAGAGGATATTTCGTGCCTTCCGTGCATTGATGATTCCAGGTTTATACCTCAGGATAGTGGAATTTTCGTGCGATTAAGCCTGTTCCAGGAACTGATTCAGGAACAAATGTTCTAGGGAGAACTATATAACGAAATGTGTATTACTCTAACTCCGGAAATAAGTCCATTGGCACACCCCTTCACTGAGTGTATTGTTGGGTATTAATGAGCGCCCAAGCTACCAATCATTGATTTCCATATTCGCCGCCAGGGACCGATAAAACAGCTGTATCAGGCAGCGCATCCGATACTTGCGTTGTTTCTGCTTCAGCGAATATGGGATTTGATTAGAACGGGCATTGTCAAAGAATTTGATTTTGGCGGATTTTTGACCACGGATCTTTTACATGCCTCAATCTTGGCATAGCATATTGAGAAGTTTAGGTCCTTCGAAAATCCACTTTCTCTAGTCGTGTTCAAAACGCACATTCTCTGGTATTCAAAGATGGTGCGCTGACATTATATCAAAGCTCAGTACCATTGGGGTGCGACAAATAATTTAATATATAATAATGAACAAAATAAATCTTACATAAGAAGACGATTGTCCTACATCCATGTCTCAAAGCCCTTCGATGGCTCAGCGGCGCGACTTTTGCCTCTGCATCATTGTTGACTGGGAGGTCTTAAGATTCATTTCGCCTTACCTCATGAAGAGGTTCCACTAAGTTCGAGCATGGCGGATGTTCGTCGCCAGCTACGTAGCTGGGGCAAATTTCACTACTGACTGGACGTGAATTTCGGCGACCGGCTGCTCCGATCGGTAGTTCCCCGTGATTTGTTGCCAATCCAAAGTACGCGAACGCTGGTTCAGGGGCATAACAAAAGGCCGGCGGTTGCGCGGACCGCGCGCGATCACTCCTTCTCCATACTTGTCCCGTCCTGTCCCCTCACACACCGAGGCATTACACAATCACATGCCGAGAGACCAGTCGGGGCCTTGGAACTTGTCACGACTTGGGGGGGGGGATACTTGCTACAGGGGAGACCTGGAGGAAATCCACTCCGCAAGTCTACATGTAAACTGGCTCCGTATCTGACATTCTAGCGAGAGAGGAACACCGCCACTCCTTCGATAAAATACGTACTACACTTATGAAAGAAATGACCGTGGTAGATGGAGCGCAGGAAATCAGTAACTTCTCGCTCAAGTCTGAATAAATTGCTGAAGGCTGTATGCCGGATCCAGTTGCGTATGAGATCAGCGACCATCGGACATTTTGATGTGCTCATATGTTTCTATGTTTTTAATCCCTTTCTTTGTGTCTATGTGTTTTAAAATAATGTATATTTCGTGTGGTTGTTGCTTTGTTGTGGAATAGTGAATAGTAGTTGAGCTGTGATGCTTTTGATCGAGATCATCCTGAAGGCGAAAGGTTCCTTGTCGCTGCCACCATGACATTCTGTCCTCCGATGTCCTTTTCATCTCTGCTTAGTTTTTGAATTGTAATTGGGTATGAAGTTCGAAAATTTTTATCTTAGGTCTCCCTCTTTTTCCAACAATTTTACATTCCGAAATTGTATTTATGAATTCGTTATGCCTAAAAATGTGTCCAAAGGATTTTGCTTTCCTGTTCCAAACGGTTCCTATTAGGGATCTCTGCTCTTTCACTTTTTTCTTAAATTACATTGCTTGAAATTTTTTAAGTCCTTCTGATACTAATAAATAAAGTAGAAGAGAGTGGAAGTTATTATTAATTTTTACATACTTATTAAATTATAATAATAACAATAATAATGATAATGATGATAATAATAATAACAATAATAATGATAATGATGATAATAATAATAATAACAATAATAATAATAATGATTATAATAAAACTCTAGAGTTCCATTCCACCAGTAGCTCAGGAAGAAATCAAAAACCGGAAATAATATTTCCCTGCCTTTCCTCCGTGCGATCGTTGCTGCTTCCGTGAACCTGTCTCTCACGCGGACTGACGTTCGCGCCGATCTCTCCCATTTTCCTCTCCTCCGACCTGTCGGCTCCCGTTAACAGCGGCTTCACCCGAGCTGAGAGCCATTTTGTTTTCATCTCGCGTGAAACCGTGTTTCACGCTTTCAGACTGTTTGCTGCGGGGTTGTCCATCCCCTCTTGTGACGGTGCCCGCTATCGCGAGGCCAGCGCGATGCGCGCCGGGGCGACAGCTTCCGACAAATTCGTTCCCTCAGTTTCCACGCGGGGATTCGCGCGCGCGCCTTGCACCCTCCCGTGTCCGCTGTCTTCTTTAATTTATTTATTTATTTAACTCCAGCGGCAGTAAAAAACTGTGTGTGACGTTTGGGGATGGAGGAAAGCCGCATTTAGCGTGCAGAAGCGAACCAAGAGACGGTCACAGCATTTGCTTAATGGAGGAAGGGAAACGGGATTGAGATGAGTAGGGGGGATATGAGAGTTCTGGGCCAGGAAGTGCTTATCTTATCAGCTTATCTTATCTACTTCCGGTCCAGCGCCCAACAGTGGATGTCAACAACCGGCGCCACCAATTATAATGGTCCCTTATCAGCCCCACCCCCACCCTTATCAGCCCCCACCCCCACCCTCCCCCCTCCCCACTTCCGGTCTCTCACCCCTCCCCCTCCCCCGCCCCCACCCCACTTCCGATGTCAACAACCGGCGCCACCAATTATAATGCCACCGAATGTCAACAACCCACCACCCTTCCCCCTCCCCCTCTCCACTTGCGCCCACCCCACCCCCTCCCCCTCCCCACTTCCGCCCGATGTAAACAACCGGCGCCACCAATTATAATGCCGCCGAATGTCAACAACCGTTATCGCCCCCCTCCCTCCGCCCACCCGATGTAAACAACCGGCGCCATCCATTATAATGCCCCCACCGACCGGGGTCAATGACCCCTCTCCACCCCCCCTTGCGACCTCTGGTGGCGAATGGTGGAAGTGTATGTGCGCGCGCTCTGGCGGCGAAGTGTAGAAGTGTATGTGTGTGCACTCTGGCGGCGAATTGTGGAAGCGTATGTGTGTGCACTCTGGCGGCGAATTGTGGAAGCGTGTGTGTGTGTATGTGTTTCAAAAATGCTGCTGCCTGAAGCGGATTCGAACCAGCCTCAATCCCATTTCCTGTGTGGGAGACGGCCAGCACTCTGGCTCTGAGCTACGGTGACATCTCGAGTCAAGCTGTCTGCTTTGGAATACTGATATTACACGCGGTCGGGAGGGCGCCGCGCGCTGCGGATGCCGATAAGGGCGGGGGGCGCTGAGGGTGCGCGCTGCGGATGCTGATAAGGGCGGGGGGCGCTGAGGCCGCGCGCTGCGGATGTTGATAAGGGCGGGCAGGGTGGCTGCCGCTGTGGGCGCGCGCTGGCGTCGGCGGCCGGGTGATAAGATAGCGGCGGGCGCTGGCTGCTTTTTTCGCCCACTCATTAGCGCTATAGAGATACTACACGCGCGCGCTCTCTGGGAGCAATTCGGGGAACGAGATGGAGTTGTGAGCGATGTCGGGGCGCGCATTTTGAATGCACTCTATATAAGATAGCCAGCCGCGCGTCTCTCTCTCTCTCTCTCGCTCGCTCCCCCGCTGAAAAGACTTTCATAATGAAAAAAGGGAAACCCTAAAAGGCGGTGACAGGGAAAAAACAAATGAAAAATCAGTTCAATTGAAGGAATGTTTCTTTTTAGCGAAAACAAATGAATAAAAATTAAAGTCATTAAATTTCATTCAAAGAATGTAAATAAGATAGAAGTTAGCAAAAAATACAAATCAAAGACGCAAATGTTTAGAATGCACACACACAATCTTAGATCCTAACTGCTTGCACTTGTATTTTCATATTGTTATACTACGCTTTAGAAGATAACAAAAAATACAGATCAAAGACGCAAATGTTTAGAATGTACACACATAATCGTAGATCCTAACTGCATGCACTTGTATTTTCATATTGATATACTACGCTTTATAACCCTCTGTACATAGGCTAGATTGTCAAAACGAGTACAACCTCGAGACTGTGCTGACGTATATGGGCGTCAATCTTCGTCGCTGTGGGCTGGAGGCCGGAGCCGTATTTTCGAATGGACAACAAAGAGACTGGATGGATTGACGAACGCGAGTGCTGTCGCAGTGCTTACCCGACCGGTGATGGAGGTGGCCGAGTCGAGTCCAGCGAACACTTCAGCGCCGTGAGAATAAAGTCTTCCGATTCAGGAGGTCTCCTTTTTGTTTACTATTATGTTAAATTGCCATTGAACATGCAGGGAGAAGGAACATTTATTGTGTGAAGATTTTATTAATTTTTATCAAAGAAAAGTTATAATAGCTCGGCTACTTACCGCTGCTATTGAATCTAAAGGTTCTGCAACGTTATATGTTTATGAATAGAAAAAAATGACGGCTGCAACTTTATTTCTTCTTAAGCATCTAATATATTAGAAAATTCTCCAATCACTTCCAATACATTTTTTGATGCAAATATTTTATGCGAGATTGTGAAGAGTTCCTTACCTTCTTCGGGCACGCTTGTGGGCTTGTTGCGGCAAGCCGAAGCGTAGGTCGGCGCCAGCCACTGCTCGTATGGGGACTTTAGCAGTTGACGTGTCGGACTAATAAATGAATCAATCGACTGAAGCGCTTTATAATTTTAAATCGAATTTTTAAAATGTTAATTTTTTAATGAAATAAAAAACTTTTGATTATTTTCCATGTAAAATTTTCGAATTGAAATATCTTTAGATAATACTAGTATTGAATTATGAACAAAGGTAATTATTAAAAATAAGTATGAAAATGGTTTATAGTTAATATTTAAAATAATGTCACCTTTGTGAGTCCAAGAATGTTCAATATCAAATGCATTTTTTTATATGTATGGGAAGATCAAGTGTAGCGTTAATAATGTCATCAAAATTATAAAAAATGTTTACTTTTACGATAAATTGCCATTGAACACGCAGGAAGAAGGAACATTTATTGTGTGAAGATTTTATTTTATCAAAGAAAAGTTTCAACAGCTCATCAAAGGTACTGTCTGTACATCTTGAATCCATGAATCTCTTCCCTACTCCTTTAGTGTAAATAGGAGCTACTGTCTCTATTTTTATTCTTCTTTCAACTGTTTTGCTGTTTCAAACCTATTAGCTTTGATCTCTAATTTAACAATGTGTGGGAAAATGACCACTTATATACAATAATTTTTAGCTAAAAAATCTAAATAAATGCCCGAAGCACGTGAAGATCCATCACAGAAGATACCTTGAACTCTTGAGAAAGTTAGAATGCAAATGATTGAATCTCCAGAGATTGGCGTTGCACCATTAAATCTAGTGGCCGGTTTCATAACTAATACCCCCTCTCTACACGCATTTCTTCAATTTTTATAGAGTGTTATTAGGGTATTTCCTAGCCAAAAATTACCAATTCAATGTAAAATCTGTCAAAGATTTGATCACACTCAAGCTAACTGTGAACGCGCTCCGAGATGCGTTAGGTGTTTAGGTAACCATCATTATTCAAAATGCACGGAACCTAAAACACAAACAAATCGGAAATGCGTTAACTGTAAAAGAGATCACACGGCCAATTGGAAAGGTTGTGAAGTTTATCAGAAACAGATAAAAAATCAAACAGAGCGGTATAAACAGAGACGAGAGGCTTTTAATAACAGAGAATCCCACGAGATTAAAAACCTTGACCGAAAACCAATCCCTCAAAATCACCCACAACAAACAAACCCAACACAATGACCTCCAATAAATCCCTGGTTTTCAAATCCTCAAAGACTTAATAGCCAAGTCCCCCCGTTTTCGAACGCCAATCTCCCTCTACACCAAGGACAGGTAATAACTACAATCATCAACCAAGTAATAAACACACTCATTCCACAAATACAAATATTAATACAATCAGCCCTCGATAATGGACGTAAATAAAAATCCAGAAACAAACATTCTCAACTGGAACGCGAACGGAATAAAAAGGCAAGAAAATCAATTACGACACTTTAACAAGCCACAACATAAAAATAGCTTGTATTTCAGAAACTCACCTGTTACCTCAAATCAAGTTCTCAATACCAAGTTTTAATATCTATCGCAACAACCGTCTCTCAGCGACGGCCGCAGGAGGAGTGACCATACTAGTGCACAAAGATATAAAACATACGTTAATTAATAGTCCTATGAGCAACGATCTAGAATCTATAGCAATAAAAACCAAACAACAAAGACACAACCATAATATGCCGATATTAACCTCCTAATAAGCTATTCCATAGAAAAATATAGTCTGAAATTTTTGGAAATAATGATAATATCATGCTAATAGGTTACCTTAATAGCAAACACTGCGATTGAAATGCAACACAACAACTCCTCAATGGCAAAATTTACTAAATCTATCTACCACTCTCAATTTAAGTATTCTGGCCCCAATAGAACTCACCCCCTTACAACAATAATATAATTCCTGGCATATTAGCCTCATCAAAAAATATTGATTTTCCCCTATATCAAAAAGTAATTCCTGAACTCGATTCGAACTCAATAATCATCCTCTCTATCATTTTAGTATAAACAGCAAGAAGGTAAAATAAACTGATCTAAATTCAGGGAAATTTTAAAAAATGAATTACAAACATCCGCAAAACAATCTGAAAAATACTTAGATAATGAAGTAAAACTATTAGTACACTTACAAGGATCCCTCGCCAATTCTACCACATTTCTCAAAATAACAAACCCAATAAACAACAAATCCCGGTAAAAACCGAATGAAAAGTAAACATAATTGAAGGTGCTATTGACAAATGACGACCAGACTTAAAAAGAAAATTAAACAAACTGACGAGTTAAATCTAAACTAGACCAGCATAGGCAAGCTTTCAGCCTTTTCTAAAAGAAATTCAACCGTCATCTAGGCATACATACAATAAAAAGACAAAAACAAGAACTTTCATACATAAAACTAGGTTCACAAGTGGCAAATTCTGATTTTGAGAAAACATCTCTTATAGCTGCCTTCAAAAGCCGTTCAACCCATTCGAAAACGATCACTTTCATCAACAAGTAGAGGAATTCAATCAGAAACCACTATATACAGCTCCAATCAATATAAAGTACCCCATCAGAAATTAAACAAGAAATCAAAAACTAAGAAATCAGCAGGGACTTTATTTCTAACAAAGTTCTAAAAGAGCTAAATAACAATTCGATAGCAGACATAACAACAATATTTAACGCAGCATTCAGAATAGGTTACTTTCACAACGATTGGAAAATTCCTTCCGAAAACCAGGAAAGAACCCAAAAGATCCAGTGAACTATGAACCTATAACCCTACTCCCGTCATTGACGAAACTATTAGAGAAACTGATATGAAAACGATTCATAAAATTCATGCACACATCCCAGACACGCAATTTACATTTCGACCTAACCATTCCACAACACATCACTCCGCTTACCGAATATATGGCGCAAGGATACCAAACAACACCGCAATATTCCTAGACATCACCAAAGCGTTTGACAAAATATGGCATCAAGGCCTTCTCTACAAATGAAATAGGCACTCCAGACTACTTATTCCAACTGATGAAATGTTTTCTAAATCAAAGAAAGTTCCAAATCAAAATGAATCCTTACGCCAGAACAGGGCTGCCTCAAGGCCATTATCACCGGTATTATTCAATTTCCGATTAACCACACCTAATAGATTCGCAAATAGCGCGAATAGTGAATAGCGCAAATAGCTTTTTAACGAGAAATAATACATAGATTAAACGTAGTTGAAGACTACCGGCCTGTCAATGCTAGCGGAGCAAACTTTTCGCTCATATTTATAGGAAACATTACAGATAATAATTCATCTGCACTGTAGTCTAATTTCTACACCAGATCATTTTTACATATATATCGTGATTTAGGAATGATTATTGACTATTTCTACGAAGTCAGAAATCGCACAGAAGTTGTAGTATAATTACAAAAAATAATTTAATGGTGGTAAATTGACTTATAAAAATCACAATAAAAATTCAAAAAAAGTTTCAATATGAACTTATAAACTAAACAGATACGTAATATTTATCCATATCTCGAAAAGTATGCAAATAATACACATGTTTGCGAAATTATAATCCGCCTACAACTTTTATAATTACAAGGAATACTCGTATTGATCTTCGGTGAAAACTTTACCACTCAAATGTACACATTCTTGACCCATTTTTACCAAGTGTCCTATTTATATGAAAGTGCAGCTACCATTTTTTGTTCTTTCTCATTTTTTTCATTAATCTCTCATTATAATCTTTTTAACAATTTATCTGTTGACGAATTGAATATTTTTAGCCAAATTATAGAATTATTATTGAATATTTTTAGCGTACATAATAATAAATTATTATTTCCGAATACTCCGTTTTTCTTTCACAAGGTACGCTTTCATAGGTCTAAATAAAATGAAACACCCAACGCATAATATATTTCAATTGATGAATCAAGTAGCAATAACTGGAGTTTTTAAATACCTTCCTACATTTATTTCCCAATAATTTAGTTCATCTAAGAGAAATTTGCGAGATAATTTGGTGTACTATAAATATGACAGTGGTAAAAATCAACATCACGCAAGGCGACATTTCTAAACATTTCATCGCCAAACATTTCTAACAAATGTATTGTCTGTTATTTCGGTTGGGAAATACATACGCGAGATATTATTGCGTGCGCGACAGATTATGAGAGCAGAGATCTATTCCTATACAAGTCTATTCCTATAACCAAGTTTCGAATTCATTCGCAGAAAGCCAGTTGAATATGCTAAGAGACGAGTGGCAGAACAACCAAATACACGTGATGTTGGCAGCACCACAACAGTGAAAAAAATTGGAACTATCCGAAATCGTTTATACCAGATTGTTCCAGCAGGGTTTGACCAAAAATAATTAAGATATTGCCAATTTTAAAGTTGGGTGGAACCCTCACGCCTATTATCATCCCCAGCTCTGTTACCTCCGCCCAAAATAAGATAGCGAGTTCTTTCACGAAGGACAGGAACATATTATTGAAAATTTTAGTAGATTTCGCGAAATATGGCGTGCAATATGTGCTATTTACAAACATTATAAAAACAAGATTTTCTCAAAACTGCCTCCAATACGAGACTCTTCGGTATTTATTCAATTCGAAACGATTTTTCAGAAAAAAAGCTAGACAAAATGATAACGGGCTCACAGGCCTGAAGATCCAGCGGTCGGGCGGGGCCCCCCTCCCCCCCCTCCCCCCCGCGACCGGATGTTTCGGTTGATAGAGGGCGCAAACAGAAAAAATATTTTATGAGGTTGAACTCTATTCAGTTTTCATGCATACAAATCGACAAAGAAATACACCAAACATGTAAGTGCGGCGACATGGTGCATTTTAGAATATGTGTTTGAATATTGCAAGAAGACAAGAAAGATCCCCTCATTCAAATTTTTTACTTCAAATTTTAGGCAAAAATTATATATTATATTGAGATACATCATATTTCAGCTTAGAACCAGCCATTATTAACTTACTACATGCAATACACTCAATGAATTCATTTTTTGAATGAACAATAGTGCAGAAGTTTTCTGTCAATTGGATACATTGCGTATTTTGATGTTGTCTGATTGTAGCGTTTCCAATATTCAGTAATGGTTTTGAAAATACTTGTTCCATCGAATCATTATGTAAATCGCATATTTATAGTCAATCGAAGTGTTTCAACGTTTTTCCATAAAAATGATTGTTTCAAACATACGTTATTCTCATCAACATAAGTGGAGTGAGAAATGTCAGATATGTCTATCGGAACAGATAGTAGTAAAACAGCACCACCGAATAGTTGATTATTGCCGTTTATTTCTAGCATAGTTGTGTGAAAAGCTTCAAGAGAATGTTTATGCCTCATAGCACACTTATCCCAGATAATAATTGATTTTTTTTCGTAACACTGCAAACATTCCGCTTTTGTTTCTAATATTACACATTGCAATTGGTTTACTGTGAATGACTAATGACAGATTCAAAGCTGAAAGCACCGTTCGTCACCATCGAACCAAATCCACGCTTCCACCCTCGCCGCTGGACAGAGCAAACCAACTCTATCAAGTGCTTATCAACTCTATCCCCAGTGTGCGTCTATCTATTATTTGGGTTAAAAGATTTAAGAAAGAATTTATTTATATAATTATTATAAAAAATATTGCATATCATTTAAGCGAAAAATATTGTCGCCAACCAGAATGTCACTCCGTGTTATAGGAAGTAAATGCTGCATCCAATAGTAAATACCCAAGGAATAAGTGATAGCAAGGAATTATAATTATGCGTTCTATGCCGAATGATAGAAGGGAAGTGTATTCTCGAGGCACGGGTATTACGTATGAACCTAACGTATCAACTTTACCTTTCTAAGGACTTATCGACAGTAGCTGCTTTTTAACTAAGGAACTAAACAAAAAACATTGCCATCGAAAGTATCATAAACGCCTTTTTCAGTTTGCAAAACTGCAAGAAACATCATGTCCGACACTTCTGCTGCTGGGTTGTATGCATAAAAATTAAAATGTCTAAACAATCGTGTCTTACAAAAAATACAAATATTTACAATGAGCAATCAGTATGAATACATTCTACAATTCCGAAAAGTTGGGGTTTCATAAGAAAGTGTCTGCCATCGGAGAAATTTCAAATTCACTATCATATAATGTACTACCAAGAATGTAGTAATTTTGTACTGGACTATACACAATTGAATCACTTTATGGGTTCATTTCAGATTTTTTCTCATTTTCAGTCAAAATTTAGGCCTATGGACACTTTGGAGTGGTGATTTAGGTATAATAATTTTATTTTTATAATAATAAAACGCAAAAATTGCAATTTTTTATTATGAGTGAAATCTCAAATATGCTACTTACCGCTGTTATTGAATATAAAGGTTCTGCAATGTTTATGTCTAGAGAAAAAAAATGAAGCCTGCAACTTTAGTTGTTCTTAACCAATTACCCTAATATATTAGAAAATTCTCCATTCATTTCCAATACATTTTTGTTGCAAATATTTTATGTTTAAAAACATTCAAGCAATTATTCCTTTGATGCATAGAACAGAGCAATCCAGTGCTGTTGTGTTTAAGATTCTACTGCAATTTTGAATCAAAGCAGAGCATAGCGCCTCCTGACAATCCACTCGCTTGATCAATTTTATGGCAATGACTCTTCTAGTGAAATTGTAACTGAGCCAGTCACTCAGACCGTTTGAAATGTATGCAGGAATGTTAAAATCACATAAGTCGCAATGTTTAAAAGCTGTTTTTAACGCCATTTCTTGGTTGAGAAAACGGAGTATTCCCCATCCCATGCCCGTCACTTGATGCAGAAACTTTTCATTATGCTATGACATATTTACGAGACTGTGGGAGATTAAAACGCCGCGCATTGTAGCCTCTACACAGGGTTTGGATGTATATTCAATCTTTTTATTGATAATCACAATGTTGTATTAAAAAAAGCGTCAATCTTATGTCATATGATAAGAAGTAAGAAATATGTGATGTTCAGTGCGGTTCGTACGAAAAGTACATGTTCACTTAAAAAATAAAAAAAATTCACAATAGAACGCATTTGTAATAAGAGACAGAATACAAAGAATTTGCCTTCACAATTTTGAGACGGGGCCCCCCGGGGAAGTTTTCTCAAATTTTACCGTAAAGATCCAAAGGAAAGAATTGCACCTCCCGCGAACCTTCGGACATTTTCTTCAAACATTTTTTCTGCGTCTTTTTCAATGGTACTCAAGCAGTAGGCTGAAAAGTGGATTTCTCTCGAATATCAGGAAACAGGGGGTGGGGGTGGGGGGACATTATCACAGACAACACCCGGGCTTCGGCACCCTCGCTATCTCCAAGCACCCTCGCGCGCTTGCCGCGGAGCACGCCCCCCCCCCCCACGCCTGTCGCCGGCGGTGGAGCGAGACGTGATGGTGAATGTGGTGGTGGTGTCTGTGGTGGTGGTGGATGTGGTGATGGTGGTGGTGGTGATGGTGGTGGTGGTGACATTTCTAAAAATTTCAAAAACTTTCAGGCTCAGAAATACCTTCTGTTGAACTTTTGGAGTAATTTCCATAATTGTGTCATGGTTTAAAGGCAATCGACAACTACTCAGAGAACTAATAATAAACCCTTCTAGACTACATTTCTAAAAATTTCAAAAACTTTCAGGCCCAGAAATACCTTCTGTTGAACTTTTGGAGTAATTTCCATAATTGTGTCATGGTTTAAAGGCAATCGACAGCTACTCAGAGAACTAATAATAAACCCTTCTAGACTACATTTCTAAAAATTTCAAAAACTTTCAGGCCCAGAAATACCTTCTGTTGAACTTTTGGAATAATTTCCATAATTGTGTCATGGTTTAAAGGCAATCGACAACTACTCAGAGAACTAATAATAAACCCTTCTAGACTACATTTCTAAAAATTTCAAAAACTTTCAGGCCCAGAAATACCTTCTGTTGAACTTTTGGAGTAATTTCCATAATTGTGTCATGGTTTAAAGGCAATCGACAGCTACTCAGAGAACTAATAATAAACCCTTCTAGACTACATTTCTAAAAATTTCAAAAACTTTCAGGCCCAGAAATACCTTCTGTTGAACTTTTGGAATAATTTCCATAATTGTGTCATGGTTTAAAGGCAATCGACAACTACTCAGAGAACTAATAATAAACCCTTCTAGACTACATTTCTAAAAATTTCAAAAACTTTGAGGCCCAGAAATACCTTCTGTTGAACTTTTGGAGTAATTTCCATAATTGTGTCATGGTTTAAAGGCAATCGACAGCTACTCAGAGAACTAATAATAAACCCTTCTAGACTACATTTCTAAAAATTTCAAAAACTTTGAGGCCCAGAAATACCTTCTGTTGAACTTTTGGAATAATTTCCATAATTGTGTCATGGTTTAAAGGCAATCGACAACTACTCAGAGAACTAATAATAAACCCTTCTAGACTACATTTCTAAAAATTTCAAAAACTTTGAGGCCCAGAAATACCTTCTGTTGAACTTTTGGAGGAATTTGCATAATTTGTTGTTCATTTATATAGATGTAGACGACCCACCTCTTCCACCACCACCATCACCACCACCACCATCACCACATCCACCACCACCACAGACACCACCACCACATTCACCATCACGTCTCGCTCCACCGCCGGCGACAGGCGTGGGGGGGGGGGGGCGTGCTCCGCGGCAAGCGCGCGAGGGTGCTTGGAGATAGCGAGGGTGCCGAAGCCCGGGTGTTGTCTGTGATAATGTCCCCCCACCCCCACCCCCTGTTTCCTGATATTCGAGAGAAATCCACTTTTCAGCCTACTGCTTGAGTACCATTGAAAAAGACGCAGAAAAAATGTTTGAAGAAAATGTCCGAAGGTTCGCGGGAGGTGCAATTCTTTCCTTTGGATCTTTACGGTAAAATTTGAGAAAACTTCCCCGGGGGGCCCCGTCTCAAAATTGTGAAGGCAAATTCTTTGTATTCTGTCTCTTATTACAAATGCGTTCTATTGTGAATTTTTTTTATTTTTTAAGTGAACATGTACTTTTCGTACGAACCGCACTGAACATCACATATTTCTTACTTCTTATCATATGACATAAGATTGACGCTTTTTTTAATACAACATTGTGATTATCAATAAAAAGATTGAATATACATCCAAACCCTGTGTAGAGGCTACAATGCGCGGCGTTTTAATCTCCCACAGTCTCGTAAATATGTCATAGCATAATGAAAAGTTTCTGCATCAAGTGACGGGCATGGGATGGGGAATACTCCGTTTTCTCAACCAAGAAATGGCGTTAAAAACAGCTTTTAAACATTGCGACTTATGTGATTTTAACATTCCTGCATACATTTCAAACGGTCTGAGTGACTGGCTCAGTTACAATTTCACTAGAAGAGTCATTGCCATAAAATTGATCAAGCGAGTGGATTGTCAGGAGGCGCTATGCTCTGCTTTGATTCAAAATTGCAGTAGAATCTTAAACACAACAGCACTGGATTGCTCTGTTCTATGCATCAAAGGAATAATTGCTTGAATGTTTTTAAACATAAAATATTTGCAACAAAAATGTATTGGAAATGAATGGAGAATTTTCTAATATATTAGGGTAATTGGTTAAGAACAACTAAAGTTGCAGGCTTCATTTTTTTCTCTAGACATAAACATTGCAGAACCTTTATATTCAATAACAGCGGTAAGTAGCATATTTGAGATTTCACTCATAAATAAAAAATTGCAATTTTTGCGTTTTATTATTATAAAAATAAAATTATTATACCTAAATCACCACTCCAAAGTGTCCATAGGCCTAAATTTTGACTGAAAATGAGAAAAAATCTGAAATGAACCCATAAAGTGATTCAATTGTGTATAGTCCAGTACAAAATTACTACATTCTTGGTAGTACATTATATGATAGTGAATTTGAAATTTCTCCGATGGCAGACACTTTCTTATGAAACCCCAACTTTTCGGAATTGTAGAATGTATTCATACTGATTGCTCATTGTAAATATTTGTATTTTTTGTAAGACACGATTGTTTAGACATTTTAATTTTTATGCATACAACCCAGCAGCAGAAGTGTCGGACATGATGTTTCTTGCAGTTTTGCAAACTGAAAAAGGCGTTTATGATACTTTCGATGGCAATGTTTTTTGTTTAGTTCCTTAGTTAAAAAGCAGCTACTGTCGATAAGTCCTTAGAAAGGTAAAGTTGATACGTTAGGTTCATACGTAATACCCGTGCCTCGAGAATACACTTCCCTTCTATCATTCGGCATAGAACGCATAATTATAATTCCTTGCTATCACTTATTCCTTGGGTATTTACTATTGGATGCAGCATTTACTTCCTATAACACGGAGTGACATTCTGGTTGGCGACAATATTTTTCGCTTAAATGATATGCAATATTTTTTATAATAATTATATAAATAAATTCTTTCTTAAATCTTTTAACCCAAATAATAGATAGACGCACACTGGGGATAGAGTTGATAAGCACTTGATAGAGTTGGTTTGCTCTGTCCAGCGGCGAGGGTGGAAGCGTGGATTTGGTTCGATGGTGGACGAACGGTGCATTCAGCTTTGAATCTGTCATTAGTCATTCACAGTAAACCAATTGCAATGTGTAATATTAGAAACAAAAGCGGAATGTTTGCAGTGTTACGAAAAAAAAATCAATTATTATCTGGGATAAGTGTGCTATGAGGCATAAACATTCTCTTGAAGCTTTTCACACAACTATGCTAGAAATAAACGGCAATAATCAACTATTCGGTGGTGCTGTTTTACTACTATCTGTTCCGATAGACATATCTGACATTTCTCACTCCACTTATGTTGATGAGAATAACGTATGTTTGAAACAATCATTTTTATGGAAAAACGTTGAAACACTTCGATTGACTATAAATATGCGATTTACATAATGATTCGATGGAACAAGTATTTTCAAAACCATTACTGAATATTGGAAACGCTACAATCAGACAACATCAAAATACGCAATGTATCCAATTGACAGAAAACTTCTGCACTATTGTTCATTCAAAAAATGAATTCATTGAGTGTATTGCATGTAGTAAGTTAATAATGGCTGGTTCTAAGCTGAAATATGATGTATCTCAATATAATATATAATTTTTGCCTAAAATTTGAAGTAAAAAATTTGAATGAGGGGATCTTTCTTGTCTTCTTGCAATATTCAAACACATATTCTAAAATGCACCATGTCGCCGCACTTACATGTTTGGTGTATTTCTTTGTCGATTTGTATGCATGAAAACTGAATAGAGTTCAACCTCATAAAATATTTTTTCTGTTTGCGCCCTCTATCAACCGAAACATCCGGTCGCGGGGGGAGGGGGGTGAGGGGGGCCCCGCCCGACCGCTGGATCTTCAGGCCTGTGAGCCCGTTATCATTTTGTCTAGCTTTTTTCTGAAAAATCGTTTCGAATTGAATAAATACCGAAGAGTCTCGTATTGGAGGCAGTTTTGAGAAAATCTTGTTTTTATAATGTTTGTAAATAGCACATATTGCACGCCATATTTCGCGAAATCTACTAAAATTTTCAATAATATGTTCCTGTCCTTCGTGAAAGAACTCGCTATCTTATTTTGGGCGGAGGTAACAGAGCTGGGGATGATAATAGGCGTGAGGGTTCCACCCAACTTTAAAATTGGCAATATCTTAATTATTTTTGGTCCAAACCCTGCTGGAACAATCTGGTATAAACGATTTCGGATAGTTCCAATTTTTTTCACTGTTGTGGTGCTGCCAACATCACGTGTATTTGGTTGTTCTGCCACTCGTCTCTTAGCATATTCAACTGGCTTTCTGCGAATGAATTCGAAACTTGGTTATAGGAATAGACTTGTATAGGAATAGATCTCTGCTCTCATAATCTGTCGCGCACGCAATAATATCTCGCGTATGTATTTCCCAACCGAAATAACAGACAATACATTTGTTAGAAATGTTTGGCGATGAAATGTTTAGAAATGTCGCCTTGCGTGATGTTGATTTTTACCACTGTCATATTTATAGTACACCAAATTATCTCGCAAATTTCTCTTAGATGAACTAAATTATTGGGAAATAAATGTAGGAAGGTATTTAAAAACTCCAGTTATTGCTACTTGATTCATCAATTGAAATATATTATGCGTTGGGTGTTTCATTTTATTTAGACCTATGAAAGCGTACCTTGTGAAAGAAAAACGGAGTATTCGGAAATAATAATTTATTATTATGTACGCTAAAAATATTCAATAATAATTCTATAATTTGGCTAAAAATATTCAATTCGTCAACAGATAAATTGTTAAAAAGATTATAATGAGAGATTAATGAAAAAAATGAGAAAGAACAAAAAATGGTAGCTGCACTTTCATATAAATAGGACACTTGGTAAAAATGGGTCAAGAATGTGTACATTTGAGTGGTAAAGTTTTCACCGAAGATCAATACGAGTATTCCTTGTAATTATAAAAGTTGTAGGCGGATTATAATTTCGCAAACATGTGTATTATTTGCATACTTTTCGAGATATGGATAAATATTACGTATCTGTTTAGTTTATAAGTTCATATTGAAACTTTTTTTGAATTTTTATTGTGATTTTTATAAGTCAATTTACCACCATTAAATTATTTTTTGTAATTATACTACAACTTCTGTGCGATTTCTGACTTCGTAGAAATAGTCAATAATCATTCCTAAATCACGATATATATGTAAAAATGATCTGGTGTAGAAATTAGACTACAGTGCAGATGAATTATTATCTGTAATGTTTCCTATAAATATGAGCGAAAAGTTTGCTCCGCTAGCATTGACAGGCCGGTAGTCTTCAACTACGTTTAATCTATGTATTATTTCTCGTTAAAAAGCTATTTGCGCTATTCACTATTCGCGCTATTTGCGAATCTATTAGGTGTGGTTAATCGGAAATTGAATAATACCGGTGATAATGGCCTTGAGGCAGCCCTGTTCTGGCGTAAGGATTCATTTTGATTTGGAACTTTCTTTGATTTAGAAAACATTTCATCAGTTGGAATAAGTAGTCTGGAGTGCCTATTTCATTTGTAGAGAAGGCCTTGATGCCATATTTTGTCAAACGCTTTGGTGATGTCTAGGAATATTGCGGTGTTGTTTGGTATCCTTGCGCCATATATTCGGTAAGCGGAGTGATGTGTTGTGGAATGGTTAGGTCGAAATGTAAATTGCGTGTCTGGGATGTGTGCATGAATTTTATGAATCGTTTTCATATCAGTTTCTCTAATAGTTTCGTCAATGACGGGAGTAGGGTTATAGGTTCATAGTTCACTGGATCTTTTGGGTTCTTTCCTGGTTTTCGGAAGGAATTTTCCAATCGTTGTGAAAGTAACCTATTCTGAATGCTGCGTTAAATATTGTTGTTATGTCTGCTATCGAATTGTTATTTAGCTCTTTTAGAACTTTGTTAGAAATAAAGTCCCTGCTGATTTCTTAGTTTTTGATTTCTTGTTTAATTTCTGATGGGGTACTTTATATTGATTGGAGCTGTATATAGTGGTTTCTGATTGAATTCCTCTACTTGTTGATGAAAGTGATCGTTTTCGAATGGGTTGAACGGCTTTTGAAGGCAGCTATAAGAGATGTTTTCTCAAAATCAGAATTTGCCACTTGTGAACCTAGTTTTATGTATGAAAGTTCTTGTTTTTGTCTTTTTATTGTATGTATGCCTAGATGACGGTTGAATTTCTTTTAGAAAAGGCTGAAAGCTTGCCTATGCTGGTCTAGTTTAGATTTAACTCGTCAGTTTGTTTAATTTTCTTTTTAAGTCTGGTCGTCATTTGTCAATAGCACCTTCAATTATGTTTACTTTTCATTCGGTTTTTACCGGGATTTGTTGTTTATTGGGTTTGTTATTTTGAGAAATGTGGTAGAATTGGCGAGGGATCCTTGTAAGTGTACTAATAGTTTTACTTCATTATCTAAGTATTTTTCAGATTGTTTTGCGGATGTTTGTAATTCATTTTTTAAAATTTCCCTGAATTTAGATCAGTTTATTTTACCTTCTTGCTGTTTATACTAAAATGATAGAGAGGATGATTATTGAGTTCGAATCGAGTTCAGGAATTACTTTTTGATATAGGGGAAAATCAATATTTTTTGATGAGGCTAATATGCCAGGAATTATATTATTGTTGTAAGGGGGTGAGTTCTATTGGGGCCAGAATACTTAAATTGAGAGTGGTAGATAGATTTAGTAAATTTTGCCATTGAGGAGTTGTTGTGTTGCATTTTCAATCGCAGTGTTTGCTATTAAGGTAACCTATTAGCATGATATTATCATTATTTCCAAAAATTTCAGACTATATTTTTCTATGGAATAGCTTATTAGGAGGTTAATATCGGCATATTATGGTTGTGTCTTTGTTGTTTGGTTTTTATTGCTATAGATTCTAGATCGTTGCTCATAGGACTATTAATTAACGTATGTTTTATATCTTTGTGCACTAGTATGGTCACTCCTCCTGCGGCCGTCGCTGAGAGACGGTTGTTGCGATAGATATTAAAACTTGGTATTGAGAACTTGATTTGAGGTAACAGGTGAGTTTCTGAAATACAAGCTATTTTTATGTTGTGGCTTGTTAAAGTGTCGTAATTGATTTTCTTGCCTTTTTATTCCGTTCGCGTTCCAGTTGAGAATGTTTGTTTCTGGATTTTTATTTACGTCCATTATCGAGGGCTGATTGTATTAATATTTGTATTTGTGGAATGAGTGTGTTTATTACTTGGTTGATGATTGTAGTTATTACCTGTCCTTGGTGTAGAGGGAGATTGGCGTTCGAAAACGGGGGGACTTGGCTATTAAGTCTTTGAGGATTTGAAAACCAGGGATTTATTGGAGGTCATTGTGTTGGGTTTGTTTGTTGTGGGTGATTTTGAGGGATTGGTTTTCGGTCAAGGTTTTTAATCTCGTGGGATTCTCTGTTATTAAAAGCCTCTCGTCTCTGTTTATACCGCTCTGTTTGATTTTTTATCTGTTTCTGATAAACTTCACAACCTTTCCAATTGGCCGTGTGATCTCTTTTACAGTTAACGCATTTCCGATTTGTTTGTGTTTTAGGTTCCGTGCATTTTGAATAATGATGGTTACCTAAACACCTAACGCATCTCGGAGCGCGTTCACAGTTAGCTTGAGTGTGATCAAATCTTTGACAGATTTTACATTGAATTGGTAATTTTTGGCTAGGAAATACCCTAATAACACTCTATAAAAATTGAAGAAATGCGTGTAGAGAGGGGGTATTAGTTATGAAACCGGCCACTAGATTTAATGGTGCAACGCCAATCTCTGGAGATTCAATCATTTGCATTCTAACTTTCTCAAGAGTTCAAGGTATCTTCTGTGATGGATCTTCACGTGCTTCGGGCATTTATTTAGATTTTTTAGCTAAAAATTATTGTATATAAGTGGTCATTTTCCCACACATTGTTAAATTAGAGATCAAAGCTAATAGGTTTGAAACAGCAAAACAGTTGAAAGAAGAATAAAAATAGAGACAGTAGCTCCTATTTACACTAAAGGAGTAGGGAAGAGATTCATGGATTCAAGATGTACAGACAGTACCTTTGATGAGCTGTTGAAACTTTTCTTTGATAAAATAAAATCTTCACACAATAAATGTTCCTTCTTCCTGCGTGTTCAATGGCAATTTATCGTAAAAGTAAACATTTTTTATAATTTTGATGACATTATTAACGCTACACTTGATCTTCCCATACATATAAAAAAATGCATTTGATATTGAACATTCTTGGACTCACAAAGGTGACATTATTTTAAATATTAACTATAAACCATTTTCATACTTATTTTTAATAATTACCTTTGTTCATAATTCAATACTAGTATTATCTAAAGATATTTCAATTCGAAAATTTTACATGGAAAATAATCAAAAGTTTTTTATTTCATTAAAAAATTAACATTTTAAAAATTCGATTTAAAATTATAAAGCGCTTCAGTCGATTGATTCATTTATTAGTCCGACATGTCAACTGCTAAAGTCCCCATACGAGCAGTGGCTGGCGCCGACCTACGCTTCGGCTTGCCGCAACAAGCCCACAAGCGTGCCCGAAGAAGGTAAGGAACTCTTCACAATCTCGCATAAAATATTTGCATCAAAAAATGTATTGGAAGTGATTGGAGAATTTTCTAATATATTAGATGCTTAAGAAGAAATAAAGTTGCAGCCGTCATTTTTTTCTATTCATAAACATATAACGTTGCAGAACCTTTAGATTCAATAGCAGCGGTAAGTAGCCGAGCTATTATAACTTTTCTTTGATAAAAATTAATAAAATCTTCACACAATAAATGTTCCTTCTCCCTGCATGTTCAATGGCAATTTAACATAATAGTAAACAAAAAGGAGACCTCCTGAATCGGAAGACTTTATTCTCACGGCGCTGAAGTGTTCGCTGGACTCGACTCGGCCACCTCCATCACCGGTCGGGTAAGCACTGCGACAGCACTCGCGTTCGTCAATCCATCCAGTCTCTTTGTTGTCCATTCGAAAATACGGCTCCGGCCTCCAGCCCACAGCGACGAAGATTGACGCCCATATACGTCAGCACAGTCTCGAGGTTGTACTCGTTTTGACAATCTAGCCTATGTACAGAGGGTTATAAAGCGTAGTATATCAATATGAAAATACAAGTGCATGCAGTTAGGATCTACGATTATGTGTGTACATTCTAAACATTTGCGTCTTTGATCTGTATTTTTTGTTATCTTCTAAAGCGTAGTATAACAATATGAAAATACAAGTGCAAGCAGTTAGGATCTAAGATTGTGTGTGTGCATTCTAAACATTTGCGTCTTTGATTTGTATTTTTTGCTAACTTCTATCTTATTTACATTCTTTGAATGAAATTTAATGACTTTAATTTTTATTCATTTGTTTTCGCTAAAAAGAAACATTCCTTCAATTGAACTGATTTTTCATTTGTTTTTTCCCTGTCACCGCCTTTTAGGGTTTCCCTTTTTTCATTATGAAAGTCTTTTCAGCGGGGGAGCGAGCGAGAGAGAGAGAGAGAGACGCGCGGCTGGCTATCTTATATAGAGTGCATTCAAAATGCGCGCCCCGACATCGCTCACAACTCCATCTCGTTCCCCGAATTGCTCCCAGAGAGCGCGCGCGTGTAGTATCTCTATAGCGCTAATGAGTGGGCGAAAAATGCAGCCAGCGCCCGCCGCTATCTTATCACCCGGCCGCCGACGCCAGCGCGCGCCCACAGCGGCAGCCACCCTGCCCGCCCTTATCAACATCCGCAGCGCGCGGCCTCAGCGCCCCCCGCCCTTATCAGCATCCGCAGCGCGCACCCTCAGCGCCCCCCGCCCTTATCGGCATCCGCAGCGCGCGGCGCCCTCCCGACCGCGTGTAATATCAGTATTCCAAAGCAGACAGCTTGACTCGAGATGTCACCGTAGCTCAGAGCCAGAGTGCTGGCCGTCTCCCACACAGGAAATGGGATTGAGGCTGGTTCGAATCCGCTTCAGGCAGCAGCATTTTTGAAACACATACACACACACACGCTTCCACAATTCGCCGCCAGAGTGCACACACATACGCTTCCACAATTCGCCGCCAGAGTGCACACACATACACTTCTACACTTCGCCGCCAGAGCGCGCGCACATACACTTCCACCATTCGCCACCAGAGGTCGCAAGGGGGGGTGGAGAGGGGTCATTGACCCCGGTCGGTGGGGGCATTATAATGGATGGCGCCGGTTGTTTACATCGGGTGGGCGGAGGGAGGGGGGCGATAACGGTTGTTGACATTCGGCGGCATTATAATTGGTGGCGCCGGTTGTTTACATCGGGCGGAAGTGGGGAGGGGGAGGGGGTGGGGTGGGCGCAAGTGGAGAGGGGGAGGGGGAAGGGTGGTGGGTTGTTGACATTCGGTGGCATTATAATTGGTGGCGCCGGTTGTTGACATCGGAAGTGGGGTGGGGGCGGGGGAGGGGGAGGGGTGAGAGACCGGAAGTGGGGAGGGGGGAGGGTGGGGGTGGGGGCTGATAAGGGTGGGGGTGGGGCTGATAAGGGACCATTATAATTGGTGGCGCCGGTTGTTGACATCCACTGTTGGGCGCTGGACCGGAAGTAGATAAGATAAGCTGATAAGATAAGCACTTCCTGGCCCAGAACTCTCATATCCCCCCTACTACATGGGGGTCATTGAACCAGAAGATGATTATCGTGCTAGCTGCAAGACTCGTTAGAATATTACAGTATAAAATGCCGATATAATGTATTATCATCTTTCATGTATTTTTTACTGATAGGTTCATGCGTGTCATTGCCTTTAATACGGAGCTCGATATACGCTGCATAATTTACATGGATCGAGAAGATCAGGTATAGAAAAATATGAAATTGAATGTCGCTAACTGATCTCTTTTGGATGAAATTATGGGGGGAAATGTGATATGACTGATGAAAATCAATATATTATTAACCTTCTAAAGTTCTCATCTAGTTAATTAGAAAATAGGTAAAACAGTCTGTAAAAAATATATTGTCTGAACCACTGGCGTTAAATTGTTCTAATGATATTGGATGACAACTAACACTCGTACCAAATGCTTTCGATCACTACTCGATCATGAGTCCTTTGGGGCATAAATAACTATTTCGTTTTTGATGCTCAGAAGAGACTGGAGCACGGGTTAGAGAGTTGGCACACAGTGTTTGCCTGACAGTCTGACGATCGAACGGCGCGTTTCCTTTCACTTGTCCAACTGGTCCTTCCGCCCCTTTCTTCGCACCTGCTCCGCCTACGCATCCAGAGGGAGTCGTCCGTTTACTCTCGAAGGGTGACTTGGATGTGACGAAGGGGACGTGGGAATCTTTGACACAACGGTGCCCCCCATCGCATCACGTTTCTTACCATTGCAGACGTCCCACCGTGTTCTTCGGCAGTGGGCAGTTGTTGCCTGGGTGGGGTGAGGCTGGGGAAGTCAACACGCCCGAGCGTGCGGAGGGCATGGAAGCGTAGAGAACAGTTTTCACGTGGCAAGAACACTACATAACTACAACGTTGGAGAAAATAAGGTGGCGTTCCACTCTCCATACTGAATCGTAGTTTTCTTTCAGTTATCAATACGATTTTCACTCCGAAGAAGTTTAGAATTTACGTTTTCAAATTTTGATTGATTGTTTAGTGTTTCCGGGCGCGACAACTGCTATGGTCATTATTCTTGTAAATGTAGTGCATGTTTTTTATCGCGGGAGATGGCGGTGATCTTCCCCCGCAGGATGGCAAGATTCGGCGCACACGTTCACGCCGTGATTTCCCCCAAATATGTATCTCTAATCAGCACAGGGCACCGCCCTAGCGGCTCTACCTCCCAACTGGCCTCCCAAACTTTGGGGTAGGGTAGTGCATATAAGTGTGTGTATAAGTAAGGGGTAGTGATAGCACAAGCAAGAGGAAGGGAAAGGCCGTAGCCCGTTTGTTAGGATACTGCTCCGGCATTCGCCTGTTTTTGATCGATAAAATGCACGAAAAACTATCAATCAGAGCAGGCAGTTTCTAGAATTTTCATCCAGACTGAAATTTTGAGTTATCGAAACTTTATTACATTACAATTCTACTGAAACGAATGAAATATTGCTTCGAATTTCAAAAATTCGAGTTATCGTTTTTGGCCTGTAATTATATTTGAAACTGAGTAAATTACTCATTAAAATACTGTTAATTTTTTTACTTCTATTGTTGTTACTTATGGAGTTCCGATATTTCTCTTTTTATCGTATTCTTAAAATGAACTTCATGCTAAACAATTTTAAAGCTTCAAACGATGCAGGTCACGTGATTGCTTCTTACGTGTAGCAGATCGTTTCACGATCCCTCGGAAGTGTAGGTAAGGAACATATAGACAGTTAAAATCATAACAAAACACATTGTCTTCCTCATGATTTTCTGCACCTTCTGTAGGTCACGTATGGAGCAATTGGTATTTGCACTGGAGCAATGATATTTGCACTGGAGTCTCCGTAGATATCTTGAACACGAGGCAACTTCTATGCACTTGTCTTGCTTTTAAACGCTGTGGAATTTTATAGAAATCATATTCATTGTCAATATATAATTGACAATACAACAACAATTATTATTATTATTATTATTATTATTATTATTATTATTATTATTATTATTATTATTATTATTATTATTATTATTATTATTATTATTATTATTTTCATTATTATTATTATTATTATTTTCATTATTCTTCTTATTATTATTGTTATTATTATTATTATTATTATCCCGGTATATGACCAGTTGCTCTAACTAAATTCGTATTTTGATAGCCATCAGGCGAGTGGATACGATTTCTGTTTAAAATATCAGAGAATTTATCTGTTTAAAGAACATGCAAGTACGTCGATGTGATTTCAGGTAGAATGCATTTTGAATTTTTTATAAAATTTGGATTTTGTGACCAATAAATTACATTGATAGCTTTCCTAATATTACACTATTTTCCACAGTAGAATATTCCAAAATGAACTATTGAAGTTTATTTTAGAAGTATTGGCTATGTTATCCATTTTTACATTGTATAGATATCTCCAGTTTGATAGTAAAGTAAGAAATAATGTCAGCATACTCTACCGAATTTTGTACGCAAACAATTGAGAGAGCAAAACGCAAACCATATTTAGGTAGAGAGAATCTTACATTGAAGCATTTGTACTGCTCTTATCCCTCCCAAGCGCCGTATTCAGTTTTTACTGTTTGTTAGGTTATATAAATAAATCTTGTCGACTCTGTCCAGAAACAAGTAACCCGTATTTTGAAACATAATAAACGAAATGCTCTTCCTTGCCAATGCTCTGCAAAATTAAACATTTGTTTGTTTGCAAATTCATTCAATTTACAAAAACATTCAAGTTTCGTACGATGAGAAGTGCGACGAGCGAATAGTTGAAAAAATATGCTTCTACGTGTTTGTTAAATTCGCTAATAAACTCGCAATATAGTACTACGTTTTGCAAGCAATAAAACCCTCCATCTCCTAATTTCCCTTTTAAATCATTTCATGCGCGCTTCGGGGCTAGTTATTTACTCATTTAGCTCCTCTGAAGAATTCTACAAACACTCCACGCGGTTGCTTCCTCTCCAAAATTATTCGCGCTTCTGTCACTCCAGGGACACACGCGCCGTAATTACAAGGGCGCTAGGGAGCAGTACTGCGGGTCGCTCTCAGAGGCCAATGAAACCGTTGGGCGGCAAAGGGAAGGCGGCGAGCCTCCTTCGCAAATGAATTGCTCTGCCGAATAAAATAAGTTCTTTACGGGATGATAAATATTTCTTTGGTGTGAATGGAGCAAAGGCGTAGCCCTGTAGTGTACGGCGCTATTGAAAAGGGTTTACAGTAAAACAGAATAAAACGGAATTAATTTCCCTATGCTACGGCATTACCCTTTGAAATAGTCTAGGTGTGTAACGACTCATAGCCTGAGCCTTGCCATTAAAACAGGAAGTCACCTACGCAATCCTAATTAGAAATCTGTGTCTCAACTGTGTGTCGCACGTTGTTTCGGAAATCGATATTGCTACCACCAGGAGAGTTCCACAGTTAACATGGATGCACGCTGATATGGCGCGGTTGCAACCAGAGTTACCTATTTGAGAATTCTGCGTGGGTGGGGAAAGGGTGCAGGCATTCCCACCGTGGGGCCGCGGGGGCGGTGGGAGGTGGGAAGTGGGAGGTGGGCGTGGGTGGTGGCGTGTCGCAGCGGGTGGCAGCGTCACCGATCTGTCGCGGCGGAGCTTGCCATTGGGAATCAATACCTCACACGCGATCCCGCGTCGATGAAATATGCAGCGCGCAGCTGCGCCAGCTACGCGCCAGGTCTCGGCTGCGGCTGCGAGGCACGCGACTGCCTCCCTGCCCCCTGCCCCCCTGCCCACTGCCCCCTGCCCCCTGCCCCCTGCCCCCTGCCCCCTGCCCCCCTGCCCCCCTGCCTCCTGCCCCCTGCCTCCAGCCCTCTGCCCCCTGCCCCCCTGCCCCCTGCCCCATGCCCCCCTGCCCCCCTGCCCCCTGCCCCCCTGCCCACCTTCCCCCTGCCCCCTGCCCCCTGCCCACCTTCCCCCTGCCCCCCTGCCCCCTGCCCCCCTGCCCCCCTGCCGCCTGCCCCACTGCGCCCTGCTCCACTGCCCTCTACCCCCTTGCCCCCTGTTTCCACCGCCACCCCCGCTTCCTCTCCTCTGTCTCGTCCCATCCCCCAACACTGTGAACTTGCCCCCGCGTCTTCATCTCCCTACCATTCGCCCCCTTCCCACAATTGTCCTATTCATCCCTCAATTCACCTCTGAATTCTCACCCTGTACCCCTCCACCTCTTACTCAACCCTCCTACTCACCTCCCTCACTACCGCCCCCCCCCGTAGCAAACACTGTGAATATAGGTGTTGTGGTGCGTTATCGTTGGCATTTTTCATGAAATAATTATAAACGTTGGCATTGCCAACAATAGTATTTAATATAAGAGCAGCTTTCGATGGCTTAGCCATCATCATCAGTTGTCTGCTGAATGGAAGCCACAAAACGACTAGCTAGGTAGACTACCTAGGTAGGCGTTTTGTGGCTTCCATTCAGCAGACAACTGATGATGATGGCTAAGCCATCGAAAGCTGCTCTTATATTAAATACTATTGTTGGCAATGACAACGTTTATAATTATTTCAAACACTGTGAACGTGCTCCTACACCATCATCTCCCTCCCATTCATTCCCGTACCCACAAATCCACCCCGTATCACTCCCCCTCACCCTCACACCTTCTACTCACCCATCCCTTCCTCCTACCATGCCCATTCATCCCCTTCCCCTCCCTCCCATCACACCCCTCTCTCTTGCCCTTCCATCAACAACTCCTCGGCATCTCCCCATTCCACCTACACCTCCCCTCGATCTTCCCCCTCCTCTCTCATCCCCATCCCTAACTCTTCCCCCTTCGCCACTCCCTTCTTTCCCTTGCTCTCCTTCCACGTTTCTCTTCCCTTCGTCTCCTGTCCACCATCCGCATAGTTCATCGCTCTTCGCCCCAATCCTTCCCAACCACCTTCGTCTCTCGTCCCTTCGTCTCTTCTTCTCCATCCCGTCTCTCATCACTCTGAGCCACCACCGTCCCCCTTGACTCGCCCCCGCCTGATTCCCCGTGCCTCTACCCCTATCCCGCTGTGGCCTGCTCGTCCATCCTCGCTTCCTCCGTCACCGGTCTCGCCCCCATTTCTACCCTGTCGCGGCTCGTTGCCAAGATTTGACTTCCGTCTAGGCAAATGAACCTGCTCCCTAGGGAAATTATGCGCAATGTCAAATACACAGCTAGGTATAATCATATTGGATCACGCTAAAACAAATAATCTAGCTGGACCGGTGGACAATGTCCTTATTTTGGCTGTATGATTGGAATTGAACAAGATGGTTATTATGGCGGTTGTATGTCATGTTTTTCGTACGTGTAATTGTGAATATATTCGAAGTTTTACGCGAACGAGATCGTTACTTCGAAATCGTAAGTATCGAAAGCAAGTACGTTGCTTCGAATCCATAATTTATTTGTATTTTGTTTCATTCGTAGTCCATTCATATTCGCAATATATTTTATAACTAATGATCTCCAGCAGAAAAAATGCTGCTGACCAAAACCACACTAAATATTTTCCAAAATAGAGCATCTATACTGCTCAAGAACAACAAATAAAATACTCTCGTATGACATATACGCAATAATTTACGTATTTTAAAGCTTCACTTATACTGCATAATATCTTCACTAACACTGAAATAACATTATTTTACAGAACAGAACAACACTTATTTACATATAAAGTATATAAATTGCTTTTCAATAACATAACTCGTTAATAACCAATGTATATAAAGGCGGTTAGTTTCTTTATTGGAACTTTTCTATCGCATGACATCAGGTGTATCGCAAGCACGTGCAGCACTGAGTATGGGAAGAACGAAACGCACCAATATTTTCAGTCAAAATCGAAACTGTTTCATTGTTATATTTTTTCGATTTCTTCGTTATCTAACGAAATCATTTATGCCTGTTACATTGCAGGATGTTGCATTGTTTTCTTTCATTTCTGGGTGAATTGGTGTGTATTCGGTCTTCAAATTCTGTTACGTCCATCACCCTTACTGTTTCATAGCTATAATCTACTCGTCTACTCGTCTTTATACTGAAAAACAATAAGAAATAATGAGACAATTGGATGACACACTTTTCCTGGCCTCGAACGAAAGAACAACATTAGGAGATAATGATTTCCAATATTTTCCAGGGATAGCTAACACTTCTTGTAAAGTTCCTGAAATAGAAGTAATTTTTATTTATTGTATAGGTTGATGACTGACAGAGGCTGTTTTCTTCGGCTGGCTTACTCGGGTCCAATAGTAGTTACCGCCGTGCATTTCCAAGATGAAGTCGAAAGTAACGAATGATAAGGGAAATGATGGAGAGACGTACTGTGAAGATATCGGAGAATGAATTGCAAGAGAAACAACTTCATTCCGAGAAAATCTGTCACTTGGCCATTCTATCCATCATAAGTGTCACTTAGAAAGCCTGGCATGTGGGACGCAGGGACGCTCTGACCCAGAGGAGGAAAGTCTGAAAACTCCGTCTTATGCCACCCATTTTGCAGTCATGATTTCAGGGAGCCTCAGAAAAATTATGCAAACTTCTATGGTATGTATGAAGTCGAAGAAAACATGCCTGACATGCCCTAAAATTTTGTAACATTTGTTCTGAATTCCCTGTTATTCATAGGGTGTCTTCAATCGCTCATCGTCACTGAGACTGTGATTCTGTCTCTTCATTGTTTGTCACCACTCATGATTTCATTTTCTTTCATACTCGATAGTTTCTTTTTATTCGCCTTTTTTATGTAAAAAGGACCTGTGGCAGGGAGTGGCAATTTGCCATTTGGGAATGGCCCTTGCCATTTCCTCGCAATTACAACAAGATTTTTCCAATTTAAAATTTGATTTCAGATCTTATTTGTTTGTTTGTCCTTTGATTTTGAACATAACAGCAGCACCTTCTTTCCAAATTATTTTTTTTAAATTTATCTTGATAGAAAATTTATAATATTTTTAATAAGTAGATTAGCTTCTTTGAGTTTTAAAAGCCAGAATCCTTGTTTCTATATCGTTTATTTGGGTTCGTGAATACACAACTGTGAATGTTATCCTGCGACACGGCTCTCTTCTGATGGAGCAGTTCCTCATTTGAATTTCACTTCATCGGTAGTTGACTTTCATACACACATTTTTATATACTGTGTGCAATGCATTTCAGAACGTATTGTTTCCATATTCTATACAGTACCAAACACCGGTATTCCAAGCTAATTGGGGGTGAGGTCTGTTCGGAATCAGAAATGTTCAGATTATCCGAAAAAAATGTACGTACATGTACAAAAAATGTACCGTACATATACAAATACATGTATAGGATTACCAAGCACAATGAAACGTTGCTTGCGATGTGAGAAAATGACAACGTAGGGTAGCGACATGCGGTAGTGGTAATGTTGCGAAAAATGCAGTACTGTATGTACATAACCGATCGCATGCGGTAGTAGCTGCTACATTGTTTAGACGAGTTGAAGCACAGTTTGTGTCGCTGCTGTTAACGGATATTCTACGTACATTATGCAGAATTGGGTTGATTTACAGTGTTCATGCTTTTTCGTTCGTATATTAAGTTAATATAAATCAGTTTTTTTTACTATTTTTCCTCTTTCTCGAATTTTGTTTGGATTATCCGAAATTTCGGATTTGCAAGTTTCGGATTTGCGTAGTTCTACTGTATTTATGGCATCCCTTCACCAGTTCTACTCGCATATTATAGTAAACTCTTCCATCAGTTTCTAATATCAAGTTTTACCATGCTAACAACATGCCATTTCTTTTGATTTAAACGGACTTTACCATTTATTATTTATAAAGAAAAATTGTAATGAGAGCTTTTAATAAAACTAAGACCGCCCTTAGCTAAGGTCGCTCTGGTAGAACCGCCGTCTAATGCCCAGGATTGGGAAAACTTTTACATTTGTCCACCTCTTAAATGGACCGAATTGTAGGGCATTTTCGAGTTTTTCAAGGGCATGATGTAACGGCTAGCACATACGTCTTGCATCGCCGGGGCTCGTGTTCGCTCCATGACCAATCAGCATGTAGATTTTATGATGGACAAATCGAGCCCTCAGATTTCTCAGAGTTCTTCCATTTCCGCTGCCTCTCATTCCACCATTTCTCCATGATTCTTCTCTTTATTATCACCATCGTGTACTAATAAGATAATGATCCATGAAATTCAATGAGCTTGGCTGTTGAAGGGCCCCCAAAACCCAATAAATAAATTAAATTCGATCCCCAACGTCATTAATTTTTTGTCTGGCCGCCAGAAAACAACACAACAGCGGTCTGTTATTACCCGGCACTTCGTCGTTTATCTGGGAAGCGAATATGGGGTCTGATTAGGACGAGAGTTGTCGAGGATTTAATTTTCCTGGATATTAAGCCAAGATTCTGTGACACGCTCTAAACGTGACAATAGCACTGGCACTCTGAAGATTTTCGGCACAGATTCATCTCTTCAAGTCAAGTCGGGTTTGAACCAGCTATCTTGCATTCGCTGTCAGTGTACTGAGTCGCATGCCACTGGAACAGGTTTGATTGCGTACTAAACTAGAGATATTTCAAACAAGAACCTTACACCGCATCCACACACATTCGTGTTTCTTTCTTTTCTATTTGTCGTTAGAGTACACTCAACGTTCTGACGTCAGTCCTCTATGATTGTATTAGATGTCAAACAACGCTTTACTTGTTGACTGCAAGTTGGGTGTTTTATGGGAAATTAATGAGATTTCACATCTGCACAGAAGACTTGCTAGGCTAGAGTATGGGTTCCACACGATGTTGGACTTGACCCGTTAATATCAATGAATGTTAAACGATTCAGTGAAGATTAAGGGACCAACTATCTATCGTCTGTACTATCGATGATAATAAAGACGTATGAAAGAAGTTATTAAAGAAGATTAAAGTGTTTTGTTTAATTATCTACAAAACATGTAACAATAAATTAGAAATTAATTCATTTTCTTTCATATTCATTCATTGTTAGGATATTTAGAAAACTTAAGAAATTATAACTATAAATTCCAATTTTAATTTTTCGCGTATAAAAAAATATTTTACGTCTTATTCATTATACAAATTGTATGTCTAGTTCTTAAAACATAATCAACATTTTGTATCCATTTACCCAAGACAAAAAATTAGAAACCGCTATTATGAAACAGAAGCGCCTCCGATGATGAAAAATCAAAATATTTACAAAAATATTGGTGTACTGAATTCTCTTCATTTATGTGCAATTCTTTGCTTTGTGATTATATGATATGTATATTGTGTAGAAAAGTATCATGGTGTCGAAGAAAACAATTATTTTAAAAGGGGGCAATGCAAGAAAAAGGTTATGAATACTTGAGCTAGAGGTTCGTGTGCCAGAAAGACGCCCAGCCTTTCCACATCACACTGGATTGAGAGCAAAACGTTACGTTTAGATCAGTCTTTATAATCCCCTTCGTAACGCGCACTCCATCGCCACATCCGCCTCGTTGCATGCAATTCTGCAATTCTCCACACGGCTATGTCCTCATTCGCACAGGCCCCTGGCTGCCTCTCCCGGCCAAGTCCGCTCTTTCGACCGGCCCGTAGCGTGGAACGGCTGGCTCCCAACGAACGCAAATGAATTCTTAAACATTTTTTACGACTCTCGCGCCGCTCCAATTAAATTCTCTTGGTGCCGATATAATTAAATGAATTTGTTTTTGTTGCGGTCTCTTCTGCTCGGCCCCGTTTCTCGGTGGCATTAATTTGTGGACCGATCTTTCTTTTTTTTTTTTGCTCCTCTTTTTATCTTTGCTTTTCTCCGTCCCGCCGGTATTAAATGTTGATCGAAACGCATGGTCGCGGGAGCAGGAGCTGGGAAGTGGCCACACCGGTGAGGGGAGCGCGTACCGCTTGCAAAAAAAGGCGGGGCACACGGCCAGAAGAAAACAATGAAATGTGCATGTGTGTGTTCGAAGGGAATGTCGGTATGGAAGGGCCAAAGGACAATTAGGAACCAGTGGAGTGGAAAAGTATGTAGCTTTAACCCGTAGAATAAACAAGTGAAATTTTAAGTGAGAAAATACATAAACGTTTATAGTAGAATGGCTACTATTACGGCAAAGTCGGTATTTTTTGTACCTCTCCACTCATATTTAACATGTAAAAGAAATATGAGCTACAAGTTTTCAAAGTGTTTACACAGTATTAACATCTGCCATGGAGCTTTTAATTTTTTTTAAATATTTGCTGGATTCTGAAATTGTATCACTGGAAAAAATTGTCTATGTAAGTTTTAGTACGCGTGTTAAGAGTTGATATTAGATTACAATAGAGATTATTTTACGTTTCAATAATTCCAATTGGACCTGTGCAAGCATTTCCCACTTTGTAAATCATTGTTTTACAAGTGACAAGTTTCGTACTGAAACCAAATTCAAATGTTTCTGGCCACTCGTGCTACGGAGTAGGAGTACCCTTGAAAAATTTGTTGGAATGACCAAAAAGGCTCATTTTGTAGATTCAAGGTTACAAACCCAATAGATACAAAGCCAGGTTAAAGAGCATAGAACACTTCGTTTCAGAGTTATGCACTATAATATCGTGTATCACGGGTTGCATGTTCATGTCATTGGCGAACTTCCACCTGTTCCTCTTAAATTTGATTCTACTGAGGTTAATTCTCTACCCTGCAATAACACCTTGGGTTTTTTATGTCTATGTTTTCGTACAACTGTAACGATATCGCCATCTTTCCTGAGCGTATTATATAGGAAGGAGGTTCTTAGTACTACCGTACCGTCAAAAGCTCAAATCGCTCGCTATCGTCAAATCGTTAGCTACCAAATCGTTTTCTCTACGCTAAATACCAATGTAGAACGATCTTACTAGATTCTATATAATACAATTTCCAAACTTCTTTACTACCTCTGATATTTAATTGTTTGAAATATGTGAAACCAGGGAAATATATGAAACTGAGAGAGTGTGTGAGAGAGAGAGAGTCTGTGTGTGTGTGAGAGAGAGAGAGAGAGAGAGAGAGAGTGTGTGTGTCAGCGTGTGTGTGTGTGTGTTTGTGTGCATGAACGTTTGCGAGCATGCAAGTGCGCTCGTTGTGGACGCACGTGTTCCTCGTCTGAAAGTGTTTTCGTGTTTCAAAAACATGTAAGCGCACATCTGAATGGTTCGCATATGTGCGTAACGTATGGTTCGCGGCAGAAATTCCATTCCAAGCGTACCTCGAGAGACCGAAAATCTCGGCTTCGATAACCACAGCGACTACTGGATATTTGAAACGATGAAATTCTTTCGTTTGTATACCCATAATATGTAACGGTAACGATAAATGTGTTAAAATTATATATTTCTGTGCATGGAATAATCGCTGTAATTATCACAGACATGTTTTGCTGCATTGTCATCTATATTACTCATAGTCGTTAATGACCTTGGTATTTAAGGGGCCCCCTAAACCTTAAACAGTCCATCGCTATGCACATTCAGCCCATTACATTTTCGAAGGCAATTAATTGTTAATTCCATTGGAGACTTTTTGACTTTAAATCTAAATATTCGTACTTTGACGCTTTCTGCACGTCCCATTTTCCAGTCTTCAATTGAAGGGCTTGTGCATAAAAGATAATGAATCTGAAAATACTAGTTTTTGCGATACTAGAATTTATGTCTTTTAGAATGTTGCCCATGTAGTGTTGTTCTCGGTAGTTCTGTTTTTGCTCGTAGTTGGCCCCCGGTTATTGCGTTTTTCATACAGTTCACTTAAATCCCTTAAGCAAAAATGTTCACTTATATCTCAAAAGCCGTTATCACGTTTTACAATATTGACCTAGTCACCGTGAATGTTTTCAAAACTTTTTTCACAGGTTTCCTGCTTCGCAATGGCCAGTATACTATTCTGAATCCATAGCTACTTGCTAATAATTGATTTTATGATGTCCTTTAAACAGCTGAATTATCGTGTTATCATTTTTGATACTGTATGCTCTATAGACACGAGTAACTACATAGTTACTATATATTTTCTCTAACGGAGGAAAAAGAATTGTGTGGTATTCACACGTTAGTAGGGGAGGTGGTCACGCTTCCCTGCTCCATATGGAAGGAGGTACTGTCAAAGGAGCATAGCTCGTTCCCTTATCTACCTGCCTGGCTATATGAGCCAGGGCCTGCCGCAGAGCAACCAGTCACCTCCCCTATGACGGACGCCGCTCTGGTGCACAATCTCTGCGGACGTGTGCGCGATTCCGCACACCGTGGAACTGCCCGTCCAAACCGCACCACCCACCACCCGGGACCGCCGCCGGATCTCACCTGCAGAGGCCGTCCTTAAGGGCTGCCTTTATCTCCCTACCCCCGCCGGCGCAAAGTACACTGCGATGCTGGTATCTAAATCCATCCAGAACGCAGTTACCCTTCTCGGGAACCTCGACAATTACGTCTGGGTCGGACCACTACTACTAGTTTCCCAGGCTACCACCGAAGTCAAATTAAGCGCCACTCACAATGCGCAGGGACAATCCTCCTCGTTGGGTGTCAGGTCACTGGCACGTCGGAGCCAAGTGCCCAAGTGGGGGCCGGCCGGACAATGGCTCGAGGCCCACAACCCATCTCCTCACTGCCTCCATCTTGAACCTATCGACGTGAGTACCGCCGGAACCTAGGCGAACTGACAGGGAGTGCTCCCCGTCGGGACGTTTATATGTGGGTTTGAGATCCACCGACAGCTGCACACAGGATGCCGAGTACCGAATCCCTCACCCGACCCTGTCCAAAGGCCGGTGGCGAACCACCTCACTGCCGCCACCGTGAAGCTAACGACGTGAGTGCCGCTAAGAATCTCGGGACGTATCCGACTCCGCCAAAAGCCGCAGGTCTTACCACCGTCTCCCTCACCCCTCCCTGTGACTGCGCAGGGTTGCCTTGACAACTTTCTTCTCCTTCAGAAGGACCAAAGACGCCGCAGAGTATTCTAGAGGCCAGCCAATCACGACGTGTCATTTTTAACCCCGTGGGTCTCCATGCGTTTATTTATATTTCGTTTGTCTAAACTATCTCAATTAAAGTGTGGTGTGTATATCTGTGGAACTAATGTTGTTGCATTGAACTCTTACTTCCTGTGGGTACAGCAGATTGTCGCCTGCCGCGTGCCCCGACATCCGCATCCGATCACGACCCGATGTTTTTGTGCAACCGCGCCGCGCCGCGCCACGCCACGGGACGGGTCGAATCGAGTCGATTCAATTCACGCCGAGTCGGGCGGGTTTTGTTGCAGGCCAATCGTAGCGGCGCGGCGCGGCGCGGCGTTGCGCGCACGGGAACCGGTTCGTGTTTACTTTCGATAATTAGCAGCGTTCGTATTCCACCCGGCCCATAAACGTTGATGAAAGTCCAATGGAAATAGGAGCTCAATTCGGCTTTATAATAAAAATCACACAATTTGGAGGAAATAACCGTTGTTTTGTGCTACAGAAATTGCTGATAACAATGAAATGAATTATCGGTGGTTGTTTTTGTGTGTGTGTGTGTGTGTATTTCTCTGGGAATGACGGAAGGAGGACAATTAACGCCTGGTTTCAAAGTTCCTATACAGGAAGAGTACTTGTTTCAGGGGTGCATATTCATGGATATATTGCTGCATGGCTTGTTTTTTTTATTTTTTTGCAGGAAGCAAAGAATTGTATGTGCCATACTTTGCTTCAAGCGGATACTAAATTTTAAGCGTAATCATTGCAGATTTTGTGAGTTTCCGTAAATTTTGCTCTTTGAATATTCGATTTATTAGTTCGTTAGTTGTTTAGCAGCTATTTTATTTGTGACCTCCTGACTTACAACTTTATTGTATTCCGAAAATCATATGATAAAGAAAAACATTGGCTATCATAAACCCCATTCTAAAACGAAATCGTAAAGCGCGAGAGAACAAACTAATTCAGTTTGAATTGAATATGTACTAAAATAATTATAATTACCAACTTTCGATGCATTCATACGTTTCGTGACCAGTTCATTGAACGCATAAGCAATAAATATTCATTTCTTGATGACAGTCCTTTACACATATCCAGGTACAAAATATGTTCAGTCTTTAATTACTAATAAGCTTATTGAGCATTCTATTTCAGAACTCTGTATTTTTACCTGCTTTTTCAATTTACAGTAACTACAATTTTACGATAGTCCAAGGATAACAACAAACGCGGCTTTTCATAAACTCCTCATGAAACTCCTCATGAAAAAGGAAGTCGTACTAATAATCTCTTTAATTTCGATAACTCACATCGTTCACCGACTATATTCCAGAGGCACAACTTGCAAGCGCTCTGTTGAGATGTTTTCTCTACGTTAATCTCTCGCCCTTCATTGTACTTCTAGGTCGTATCCTTTTTGAGTACACACATCACATCGAAATCGTCGGGACACTTCATCGCCCTCAGAACGGAGCTTCGACACGACAGTTAACCCTGAGCCCTACTCTCCTTCCCTGCGATCACTTCCGCACGCGCCCAACCCCCACCTCACTCCGCCGCCGCCAGACCCCGACTCCACCTCCCTACCCGCTCCAGCCCTGTCCCCAGCCCGTCGTGCCGCTTTTGTGCCTCCACCGCACTTCATTCTGTCCCGCTCCGTCCAGTTTTGTCACCGTCCGCGCCAATGACGCATCTTTCCCCAAACGCACAGTCGCCTCCCGCTCCAGTCCCTGCCCTGCCCCGTCTGCGCTCCGCCTCAGACCTGTCTATGGTCCTTGCTCCCCATCCTTGCTTCCTTCCTAGTCTTCCTCCGTCGCGTCCCATCTTGTCGCCACCCCGTCCCCACCCCGTCCCCGCCCAGTCCCTATCCAGTCCCCGTCCCGCCCCGCCCCCACCCCTCCACACCCCGTTCCCACCCCGTCCCCACCCCGTTCCCCATCCCCTCCCCAGCCCGTCCGTACCCCGTCTCCACCCGTCACCACCCATCACCACCCCGTCCCCATCCCGTCCCCACCCCGTTCTAACCCCGTCCCCACCCCGTCCCCACCCCGCCCCACCCCGTCCCCACCCCGTCCCCACCCCGTCCCCACCCCGCCCCACCCCGTCCCCACCCCGTCCCCACCCCGTCCCCACCCCGTCCCCACCCCGTCCCCACCCCGTCCCCACCCCGTCCCCACCCCGTCCCCACCCCGTCCCCACCCCGTCCCCACCCCGTCCCCACCCCGCCCCACCCCGTCCCCACCCCGTCCCCACCCCGTCCCCACCCCGTCCCCACCCGTCCCCACCCCGTCCCCACCCCGTCCCCACCCCGTCCCCACCCCGTCCCCACCCCGTCCCCACCCCGTCCCCACCCCGTCCCCACCCCGTCCCCACCCCGTCCCCACCCCGTCCCCACCCCGTCCCCACCCCGTCCCCACCCCGTCTCCACCCCGTCTCCACCCCGTCCTAACCCCGACCCCCTTTTCCACGCTCTTTCCGTTCCTACGCCTCACCCTTCCAGACTCGCCTCGACCGGCCTCTTCACACGCTGCCTGAGAGACCCCCAACGAGAGCTATCACCGGCCTCTCAGCCCTCTTCCGTTTCCTTGCACCCTCGTTCTTTTATCTCCTTTCTCCCGACGGCCCCGCCTTTGCCAGTGATGCTGCCGCCCCCAGCGCCGTGTCTTCGCTTCCGGCTCGGGGCAGCCCGATCGCATGCTGAAGCGCTCTGTATTCTGGGCCTGCCGTGGAGGGGATCCCGTGTCAAAGCCTGACCGTTGCCAAGCCGCCCTTCTCAATTTATTTAACTACATCCTGTTATCCTCGATCCATCTTTTCGTTCTTTAGGCCTACTCTTATTCACCCTCGGGCTGTCTTCTCTGTTTATCTTCGAGCTCCTCGTTCTCCTACACCGTATCCTTCTGTTTCGTCTTTCCTGATCTGACTAATGTCTTTTGATAATTGTTTCTTACGCCCTTACCTTCTCCGCATTTTGTTATTAAACTAGCTGTCCTTTCCTCAATAACCTCTTGTTGACTTAATTTTACAAACTAGAGGTCTTTCATGTGTGTTCACGTTTTGCCTAATTACTACACGCATGGTTTCCGGCTAAAGGGCTTTTTCGTTCGATGTTATCAGTGTCGCCCATGCGTACCGCATGGCCGGAATTGTGACTAACCCCATCTGCTCTCAGAATCCATTAGCTTTATACACCCTCTCATCCTCTCCCGTTTATTCCCTATTATATATTACGGATATCCTCTTAAGCTCTCCCCCACACTGCCCATTGCCTCTCGCACGTTCGCCGCCCCCTCTCCCACCCCTTCCCATCTCCCTGCGGTTCAACTGCTCGCTTCATCACCGCCCAACTCCAGGGCCCTCCATCTGCCAGACTCTTCCAGCTGTGCCGCCGTTGCCGCCGCCGCCGCCGCCACAGCCGCCGCCGTCGCCGAACGCCGCACCCGCCCGACCGCAATTCCGACGCGACCTCGATTTATGACGCGGCCATCACAGAAGCGGCGCCGCCACAGACGCCGCCGCCGCCGCCACAGATCGCCACGCGCTCCCACAAGCGACGCCGCGCCGAGGGCGGCACGGAGGAGAAATAGGAGGGGACGGGAGCAGTGGAAGATGATGAGGGAGAAAGGGAGGAAGAGGAGGAGAGGAAATGAAGAAGATGAAGAAGAAGGAGGAGGGCGAGAGGTGGCGCCTATGCGGCGAGGATGGCAAAAGGTCGAGGAGGTGAAGATGGTGGTTGTGACGGAGGGTGTGGCGCTTGAAGTTACGGAGGGGAAAAGGTCAGGGAAGGCGAAGAGGAATGGTGAGGAGAGGGCGGAGAAGGAGGAAGAGTAGGAGGAGGGAATGGTGAAGGAGGAGGAGGAGGAAATGGTGAAGGAGGAGGAGGAGGGAATGGTGAAGGAGGAGGAGCAGCAGGTAGTGGTGAAGGAGGAGCAGCAGGTAGTGGTGAAGTAGGGAAGAAAAAATGTAGAATGATTAGGAGTATGTGAAAGAGAAGGAGCAACAGATGTTCGAAGAGGAATAAATATGGAGGTTGGAAATGAGATTAGGTAGAGAAGGCTGAAAGGAGGTGGGAATTGGGAATAGTAACTGAGCAGTGGTTGAAATAAAGATTATGCATCTGGTAGAAAAGTGGTGATCCATTCTGGTTTTGACGACTGGTGGTTTTGACGACATGTGATCCGTTCACAGACTCAGACTTCTATTAAATTTTTTCACATTCTTGTAGCTTCTTTGGTTACTTGAATGAACTAGCTCTCGTTGCCCATTTCGTTCTATTCAGTTAATAGATTGGAACATCTCTTTAATGATTATTTCTTATCATTAATATTGCTTTTAACCTTGAAGATATGACGCCGTGATATATAAAGCAAAGACGGCACTGAAAAATTTTGTTCGAAAGGCCTCAATTATTTTTTCGTGCTCTTGTTGAATGTAACAATGGCATGAGAAGTTCGAGACCTGGACGTTTTTCAAGAAACAACACATTAACAGCTTGAGCTAACAGCACATTTTGTAGTAGTAGCAGTACTGTCATTCACAAAAATCAGGTATATAGACGGGAGGCATTTGTCCAATATTTTGAAATCAATAGGGAAGCAGACAGACGTGACCTTGTCCACAGGCAGGAATTCATGTGGGAAGGGAACGAAGAAGGCTATAGTTTCAAGGTAAAAAGATAGACATTATCTAATTCAAAAAGCGGGAGAGACGTCTAGTGGACAAATCAAGACAATCGGGTACCAATTGTTATATTCATTTCAATGGTGTCTTGCTGCATGTGGCGAGGAAAATGGAACTATTAAAGGGGCAAAGGAACGCGCTTATCTGTGGGACTCTGCCTGCTCTTTCACTTGACCATGCTAATTTCACTACGTTCATTTCGCCAGCTATAAGGACAAGAAGTTATCATTCGGGCGCCGAAACAAGCGATTAAAATTTGGCGCAGAAGCTTCTTTAATCTTCAATATAGAACAGGAGGCACACGCGAAAGACACACCAGCTGGTTCCTCATTAGGAATAAATAATACGTTTACGTTACGTTAGAAACATGGATATCGTAAAAAGTATTTTGTTTGTGTTTGTAATTTTTCGATTTCTTCACAGTCGTAAAGATTTTATCAGATTTTTTATAAGATATTTTCAGCATACCAAATGAGTTTCTACCCCTCCCTCAGAATCTCATATTATTGACTCATTGTGTATGAGAGAAAAGGGTTGCTTTCTACATTTGTAAGTTTAAATCTGATGTTGGGAGAGCTACTTTTTACTTACACGCATGTCTCAAGAGAAACTGTGATACTAATGAGTTAAATGTGGGGACTCTCAGAATTAAATGAACCAAAGAAGGAGATCGCATTGAATATGTATGAATATAACATGATAATAAAATTGATAAATACTCCACACTGGTCAAACAAACCCGGCACGGGAACGGTCCTTAGGAGAGACGGTCATTTATTTATTTATTTAGAATTACGTCTTCCTGAATTGGAAGAACTTGGAGTATATCTATTTGTTTTGCGTCCTTGTTTTCATCCAGGCGTCTTGTTCTAGGATTATCCTAGTCGCGGTTCTAAAGAATTTTTTGACCAAGCGCACCACGTAGACCCTCTTCATACCGAGTCTGAAATTTGACTCTCCCTCTCTCCCTCTCCCTCTCCCTCTCCCTCTCTCCCTCTCCCTCCCTCTCTCCCTCTCCCTCTCCCTCCCTCCCCCTCTCTCCCTCTCTCTGTCTCTCTGTCTCTCTCTCTCTGTCTCTCTGTCCCCCTCTATCCCCCTCTGTCCCCCTCTATCCCCCTCTGTCCCCCTCTGTCCCCCTCTGTCTCTCTCTGTCTCTCTCTCTGTCTGTCTCTCTCTGTCTCTCTGTCTCTCTCTGTCTCTCTCTCTGTCTCTCTCTCTGTCTCTCTCTCTGTCTCTCTCTGTCTCTCTCTCTGTCTCTCTCTCTGTCTCTCTCTGTCTCTCTCTGTCTCTCTCTCTCTCTCTCTCTCTCTCTCTCTCTCCTCCCCAGATCTGCTCTCAACTAGTAATGTAAGGACTCTTTACAGCAATGTAACCTCAACGGACGCCGTCATTTAATATCGTCTCACACGATAGCCCCGCCGGGGAACATTCTGGAGTTACGGATCAATGATAGAAGTTGACATTACAGAGAGTTTCTAAAACATCAATATTGATTTTTAATAGTTTGGGATTCCCAACACACACAGTTCAAACACCTCCTCAACTGGGTATAAAATGGAACTCTAAAAGGGGCCAAAGAACGCGCTAAACTATGGGACTCTGTTAATGACAGAGTTGCCTCGGGTGAAGGTGGGATCTCATTTGGACCTGATAATACCTGGAGGGGCTTAATTTTTACGAGTACTTGACATTGTTCTTTTACATTGTCATACTAAGTTCCTTTTACCCTTCAAAAATTCACCAACGTCTATCGGATTTGAACTCAAGAAAACGGGTTTGGTAGCCAATGCGCTAATCCCAATACCACAGGGCCTGGCAGGGATTTTCGCTCAGTGGAGAGGATAGTGACGATGAGGTGTGTGGTGATTGAACAACGGTGGTATGAGAGGAAGGTGAGACGTGAGAAACTAGAGGGAGTCTGCGGTGAATTCGCTGTGTACATAACAAATGCTACATGGAATAACCGACATAGCACAGACTTTGGAATTTATCAGAAAGCTAGACCACAATCCACTATACGAACCGTTGCCGGAAATCGTGATCCCATTCCTGCAACTTCATTACCGTTTGTTTCTCGCAAATAGCCGAATCATATAACCATACTTGAGTTGTTATACCATGTTTCTCGGTACAATTTTGAGCTTTCCCAGTTTTGCTGCTACTCAATGTTTAACTTCAATTTTCATTGGGCCGCATTTTGCTCGATGCTCACACTTTTGGTCAGATTGCTCCTATTTCTGTCGGTGCGGAATATCTGTAAAAATGATTGTACTTTTTTAAAAATTGTATACTATACATACACATTATTAGATAATGCGTAAATAAGTACCAATTGTATCGATATAAGATAGTTGGAACGTTTATGGACATTTGAGAAGTTCTTCCTTTGCAAGAAAAGAATCGGAGGGAATTTGAATAAGGTGAATACTAGTTGTTTTGGGACAAGTTGTCTACACTTCTGTAATAACGTGCCTAGAGGAAAATAATAGAAAAATGTGCTTAAAATACTCTTATCCTAAAGAGGGTTATTGAAACAATAAAGAAGATTAACATAAATTTGGTACAGATTTTAATCATGGGATTGTCCTATACTTGACTTGGTATACGTCAGATATTATGACTTGAGTAAAGCTTGCTAATAGGCCTTACCTACACGATCGCTTAAACTAAAACTGATTGATTTATAATTTTTTACTTCACAGTGTCAACTGTACCTAAAGATGAAGCACATATCTCACCCCAAACAGTCGTCATTGTTCTTGTGACGATGTTAATAAAGAAATGTTAGGGGAATTGAGACATCTGATGATGATGGCGGCGGTAGTGGTGGTGGTGGTGGTGGTGGTGGTGGTGGTGGTGGTGATATTTGTGGCTGTGTCGGTGATGGCGTCGATGGAGGCAGTGTTCAAAGGCGCACGGCGGCTGAGGTGGAGGCAATGGCAACGGGAGCGGTGACGGTGGCGGTGGCGGTGGCGGTGGCGGTGGCGGTGGCGGTGGCGGTGGCGGTGACGGTTTCGGCGGAGGCGGGGTCGTTCGCGGCTGGCGGCCGTTCGTCACGGCGGCGCGGTCCCCGGAGCCGTGTTTCACTGGGCAACACGCGACGGCCGTTATGGACGCTATGCGTTATCCGTCGACTGCGCGACGCTCTCTGCCGGACGCAATCGCCCGCCATCGCCCGCCGCCGCCCGCCGCCGCCCGCCGTCCGCCGCCCGGCGCCCGGCGCCCGCCGCCCGCCGCCCGCCGCCCGGCGCCCGGCGCCCGCCGCCCGCCGCCCGCCGCCCGCCGCCCGCCGCCCGCCGCCCGCCGCCCGCCGCCCGCCGCCCGCCGCCCGCCGCCCGCCGCCCGCCGCCCGCCGCCCGCCGCCCGCCGCCCGCCGCCCGCCGCCCGCCGCCCGCCGCCCGCCGCCCGCCGCCCGCCGCCCGCCGCCCGCCGCCCGCCGCCCGCCGCCGCCGCCGCCCACCGCCACCGCCACCGCCACCGCCACCGGCACCGGCACCGCCACCGCCCCCGGCACTGGCACCGGATTTGAATCAGATTTTTTAAATGTCGGTAAAATTGCCTAAAAAATGATTTCCTTACGTCCTTTCCTTATATTTCCTCTTCAATTTCCTTTTCCTCTTCAATAGGGTTTTTGTTTTCAAATGTATAGTAATACGGTCCGATTTTCATTCAAACATATGAAATTTCGAAAATTGCTAAAGTTTAACTTGATTCTGTCCTGTAGTACATCTTCATTATTAATACTCCAAATTTCTTTTGTAAGGCAATGTAATCTTCATTTGTATATCTTTAAATTACTTTACATAAAGTGAATGTAGTTTTATGTAATTTTTAGTCAGATTTTAACAATTTTCCTAAAGTATCTTAACAAGGTATTTTGGAAAGAATTCAACTTTTTTTCTTTAATCGTTTTGTATGAATGAAGAACAATGCCCGTTTTCATTTACAACATTTGAATTTAAAAAATTACACAAATTTGTACAGACCCCAGTTTTCTCCACGAAAGCCACTTAACAAAATAATTTGCTACGTAATGTCTTTGCCGAATATAATGTGTAAACGTAATCTGATAATTTTTGACAGGTATGTGAGTTTTTATATTTCGAGTTCAGTTTTAGGTTTTTTGAAATTTAATTTGTATTTATTAGAATTTAGCGTATTATTCTCCAAAATGCTGCTTTGTGCGCTACCTGCACACGTACATAGAGTGCACTTCTCCAATACAGCAACTCAGAGTTCTGTTTTTTGACATTAAAAAATAAATTCTTATTGAACCTTGCGACATTGACATCTAACGAGGAGAAGCTCTTTGCGTAGTAACACTTTGACAGGTCAGGTAAATTACGTATTTTTAGTACCGCAGCAAAACCAGAAAATATTGAACACCCACGCATGCGTAGAGACGTTCTCGTTTGAAATTGTGAGGGTAGACACTGTTATGTATTAACATTTAATTTTCAGGCAATATTTCAAAACATAAAAAATAATTAAATCGGATAAATATGAAACCAACGAAGTATTTCGAAGTTCATTGGGTGAACTGTCGACGGTCACGGATCGAAATGATGACGCCACGAAACTGCCTTCACTAAGGCGACACGGCGATGACCTCTATCACGACGCGGCGTATGATGTAACGATTCCAAGGATATACTTTAATGGATTAGAAAGGGGATCTCTTTGATGTGATTCATTTTACAATTTTGCTTTCACACATGTCCATTTATTTGTGTGCCAGTTGTATTCGACAGTAATACATGAAAATATTAAAACTTGTTCTACTTTTTTTAATTTAAAATCCATTTTAAAACATTTTGAATGATTGTGCACATTCTTTAAAACTTGATATATAAGGGGGTTTGCCTGTTTTCACCACCTGAGCGAATCGATTCGGGTCTACTTGTACTTGCAACTTTTTGTTCTATATATTACAAAACTTCTAGAACTACACGGTTTCCTGAACTACCCATCGCCACTCCTATCGCAATAACCGTGACGTTTATCTTTCCTTGTACATCCACTTCCAGCGTCGCTTTCCCCCCATCATCTTCCCACTCGCCTTCATAGAGCACAGTGCCACCGCCTCTGCCTTTGCCTGCGCCACTGCCGTCGCCTTCTGTTCAGTTCCGCCGCTGCGAACGCCGACTCCCATGGGGCCTAAGCCCATGTCGTGTCGCTCAAAGCAGCCTTGTGCCCGTTTGTGGCCCGGCCCTGCCGCCGCACCGTCACAGCTGTCCGCTGTAGCCCGACTGCCCAGTAGGCGGAAAGCCGGGCTTTGGAACAAAAAATAAAACCAACGGTTGTGCCGAGAGGTGTATGTATGCTTTTCATAAGTGCGTTCAGCCAACTTCATGTTTTAGACCATCTTTTTTTCGCTTTTGTTATTACTGGAAAGCATGACAAACACTGCATTAAAGTCAAAAAATATATTCATGTAGTACGGTAGGAAATAAAACCTTTCTAAAAATGCGGTAACTTTTTTTTTACATCGACGTGCCGGTATGTGGTTTGCTGATGTGAAATGCCAGTACGTTATTTTCAAGAAAGAAAACAATAACTATACATTTAAAGAGCTAAATATCAACTTTAACGATGCATCACCCACTTGCGTTCGTAAAAATTATTGCACTACTGAACATTTATAAATCATTCGGTCCGATTTTCATTCAACTTTGATAATTTTTTACGTTCACAACTTTAATATACTTTACCTCACTTCAAATTATTGCAAAAAATTCTAAATATTACCAATTTTGAATTCGGGGCCAAAAACTAAGATGAATAGATTCCTTTTCTCACAAGGATGGATTTACAAATATATATGTAATAAATAAAAGTTGTAAGTTTATTACATCACTGCACACACAATTCCCTTAATCAGGAACCAGCTTTTAATACAAACCCTACTATTCCAATTTTACAAACGTTGTGACTTAGTTATGTAGATTTTTTTATCTCCCTGTACCTTAAAGTTTGTATGACCGGTATCACATCGGCTGAGGTGGCTCAGGAAATCAAATGATGTCACTGTGGGGCCACTGACCAGGAGGTCCTAGAGTTCGCGCCGGCAAGATTTTCGCCATAGCAATCTAGCTAGGTCGATTTCAACCGCGGTCGGGAGGAGAATACGTACAGTCAGCTGTTGTGATCGGGAATTTTCGGTGGTTCCTCCAATCATAGCAGATGATTGTCGGCCAACAAAAGGGCCCATGGACTCCCGTTATCTATCCTTCCTCTTCCTTGTCCTATCTTCACCCCCTTACACACTTAAATGCACTTCACTACCGGACATATCGGGAGACCATTCTGGAACGTAGAGCTTTATGCGGCTGGGCGGTACCCTGCTGGTTGGGGATACCTGGATGGGGAAATACCCGAAAGCCTACATGTAGTCGGTGGAGTTTACAATCCAGCGGGAAAAGATCACGACGTTCCGTGATAAAACACACACTACCCTTACGGGACTAATATCTAACAGGAAACACGCGCCCGAAAACACGAAATAATGAATCAATGGTCCGCTACGACATTTTATATGCGTTATTTTAACAAAAGTGTGTGAGACCTAAAACGCGTTTTCGCCCACTGCTCGTGGGTTGTCTGCTTACGCCAAAGCTAATGCTGTCGTCCTCTGCGCTTCGCGCTGCCGTTGACCTCATCATCGTCGCTGTGGCCGCCCGTGCACTCAATTTGATACACCGCACTCACCGACGTCATCGTCCCTCTACGCGAGAACGCTCTTCCGCCCCGGACTGCTAAAACGATCGTCCCGCGGGTTTTACGCGTCGCCATTGAAGTGGTAGAGCGTTAGTCTCTTTTGCAACGTTGCATCAATAATCTATCTATACAGGCTGATTCAAAATTATCGTTATCCAACTCGCGAAATGGGTCTTCTGTTATTCGCGATGTTTGCCATTTTTACAGGAAGAAATTTGGAAATTTGAGAGAAATTTGGAAATTGTCAAAGGCAGTTTATACTGGCTATACCAGTAGATGAGGCTTAAGAAACATTTCTTGAAGATAGAATGTATAATGCTGTGGTATGTAACGCCATTAAATGGAGTTGAAGTAAGAAACAATTTTATTTAAAGACAAATGTTTCCAAGGGCTTTTCCAGCCGAGAGTCGGTTACCCTTTACGTTCCGACGTATGTTCGACCATACACTAGACACTAACACACTTGCGGGCTCCTTTGATCTGGGGTCAGCAGAACTCGAAACCCTCCGCGATGACACATATATCAGAAACAAGGGAAAAACCACCATCCCCAAGGAGGCACTCGAACCCTTTGGACGGAAGCGCAGAGTCGGTACACGCTCTTAGCCAGCTCGGCCATTCAGGTCGGCTATTTCCATACATACGTATTACATATCCTTATTTTCAAACCTTCAATGAAAGAAAGAAAAAACTGAAATTGCGGAAGGATGGTAAGCAGACTTCAGAAAAAAAATTATATATATGTGTGAATATTTTATATAAATATTTTATAAATTAAAAAGACGAATACAGTTATATAATATATATATATATATATATATATATATATATATATATATATATATATATATATCACTGTATTCATCTTTTTATGCTCGTCATAATAGACTAAAAGAACACGAATAGTTCCATTCGAAAAAACAAAGTTTTCTCAATATCCAATATCTCGTAGAATACAAGTGATAAAATATAAATGAATGCATGTGTCAATTAGCCCCATTCCCTCATGCACTTCCGTGAAAATGCATTGCGGTAAGTTACGTGGCTCACCTTGCATTATAGCAAATTAATTTCTCTAACACGTTGTTTAGCGAGAATCCATGTTTTGTGGGGCCTTGATACTTAAAAACCGATTTACGTTAAAACGTGTGTCTGTCCGTTTGTCTGTCTGTGGTCAACGTTTACGCGTAAAACCGTTCTGCCGATTCTCTCCAAATTCGATATTCCTCGAACGACCTAAACGAACTCGAGGCTTGGCGAGTTTCAAAAGGTTATTTTGAATTTTGAAAATACTTTGCATGAAGACTCAATAACATTTTCAAAAGTTTCTCAAAAATGGCACCAATTTTTTTCATTAATCTTCGTCCTCGAATAGCGTAAAGGGCACTTAGCCTCATGTTAGTTGATACCTAGATTTTTCGAAAATTGCAAAATTGCGGTTTTTGTGGACATCATTCTACAACTACAATATTGAAGATAGAGATTCTTTTCTTACTGAAATCTGTTGCTTAAAAGCAGATCTGGAGATGTGGTCATCTTGAATTTTTCGAAAATATAAGTCGTTTTTGTGTATTTTTACGCGAAATAAAGGCAATTTTTACATCTTTTTTCTGTCAAAAACAGCTCCTACTTTTTTATTTAAATTGTTTCCTCGGATGTATCAAGGACCGATAAAAATATGGTGCTAGTCCCGTTTTCGGCAAACTCAGTAGAGTTAATATTTCAGAACTACACAACTGAAGATAGAGATTTTTGTCTTCGACAAAAACTGATGTAAAAAATCATCAAAGTCAAGTACAATTTTAGAAACTAGTAGTTTACCAGTAATTTGTATTTCAAAAATTAATGCAATTTATAACAAAAAAAATTAAATTGTTTCTTTAAAGTTTTCTCACGGATAAAAGAAGGGAGCCTTAAATGAATGACACGTGTCTCTTTTTCGTTGAGTTCTCTGAACTTACGAAAATTTCAAATTTAGAAATAATGCGAGAAAATATGCACTGTAGTAGTAATTTGAATATGTACGATGCAATTGTTAATTTTATCGAGTTGCATAAAAAATAATGCAGCTGAGAAGTCGTATGTACGTTCTATTCCTTTTGCTTGTGTTGTCTCAAATACATAGTGCTATATAAGAACAAAAAGAAAACGAACAAAAAAGCGAGAAATGAAAGAAATATAATATGTAGAGACATTTTTATAGACTCATGGAGCATCAATAAACAGCGGATATATGTCCCTATTAATTTACTTGATAAAATCAAATTCTTTATTTGACTATATTTTGTTAGATAGTATAATGCATAATATTTTATCCCGTGTCATATATGAGGGTTTGAGACTTCTAATGGTGCAAGTCAGTTTGACACAATCAATCAGAACTAAGACATTTGCAATTGGTAATAAGTCTGTTGTTAGGCAAAAAATTTCTGTGTCCTCTGTCTTAACAAAAATTAAAAATTACTATTGCTTAAATATTAAGTATTCAGTATCCGAAATCCTTTGTTCTGATGTAAGTCACCTTCTCCTGATAGATTAGATCAAACTGACATCACTTGCATTCTCATGTCGTCACACACTCGTGGGGTTTGTCACTATTTGCTTTAATATTTCGGGGGGAAAAGTATGACAAAAAGAGAGGGGAAAGCACGACTTATTTTTTTCTTTTCCGACTTCAAATCGATGCGTTTCTAAGCAGCGTCACAATCAGGAGGCACTTTTTGTCAAAACTTTCGAAACAGTTTCATTCTTAAACTCTCGAGTTGCTCTCTTAGAACTTTACTTTCTCTTGGTGTTTCATTCTATCATTTGTCTACAAAACATACATTTTGAGAAATTAAATAAAAATATTTATTTATCCCAGATATTTTTGGGAAAATTGTGTAAATCAGAAACAATTGAATTTTTTTCTTCATTAAAACTAATTTATTTCTGGTTTACTATCACTAATACATTCATATACTTTCCGAAATGCTAAGTATTGTGCTATTAAGGTTGAAAATGAAGAAAATTTATGTTTCCGACTTATATGTGATTAACTGTTCATAACTACATATCGCAGTTCTCAATATACTCCAAGACATTAGCTGCACTTATGTGATATCCAAACGATGCATTATGTTCCCGTAACTATGAGATGCTACTAATCAGATTCGAAGGAAGGGTGGATAAATTAATTTTGTACGTTTTTGACATTGCACTGCGAATGTTAATTAAGAAAAAATTCGAAAATTGTTATTATTAGTGGCAATCCTCTCACAAACGTATTTGTGAAATACGAAAATAAATTTTCTCCATTTGTTTTCACCGGGTATAAGCCTTTTAAATGAAGTATCAGAGCTTACGAAATCCAATCGATAATATCTTCCGGAATAGAATATTATAATTTCCTTTCTTCTTGACAATTATTCCTTTGTTCATTACCTCGACATCAATTACAGTGAGTATGCCTGCGAGGAGAATATTTCACTTCGATAATAAACTTGGAGTTATGAAAGATTTCTATCACCAGTTACGTGTGCTCAGCACAAGGAACTTGGCGAATACAATGCAAGTAGTTATATTTCTCATCTGACGTTGCCCCATGAATCACATTGGATAAGCATTACGAGCTCTTTCTTAAAGTGACTATTGTATGCTCAAAACTAGCATTCGTTCCAAAGATATATCAGTCAGAATGCCAATGTTCTTGAAGTAATGCGAACGACCGTAGTTAAAGTCAGAAGAGATGATGTGTTGCGATGTCTGCTGGGTGTTTTAGCTTTAAGCGTGGAATAAATGTGGATTGATAAATTGCCTCCAAGGGGTTCTCTAAAAACTTACATTGGACGAGTGTCAGGAAATGGCCATATTCCGAGGTGGCTCAGGGTATCAACTGATGACGCTGCAGTGCCTGTGACCAAGAACCCCTAGGTTCGAGTCCCGACGGTGGCAGGATTTTCGACACATTCTATATAGCTAGGTCGCTATATGGAGGAGAGTTCTAGCGACCAGCTGCTCTGATCAATAGTTTTCCGCGGTTTCTCCGTTCAACTCCAGGAGAATGCCGGAGCAGCACTCTAATAAATGGGCTACGGACCGCGCGTAGTCATTCCTTCCTCTTCCTTGTCCCAACCTCACCTCTTACTTACACCCGTGCACTACACTCTACACATGCCTGGACATCGGTTGGGAGTTTAGACGGTGTTCCAGCTGGGTCGGTGCCTCGCTAAAGAGAGATACCTGGTGAGGAAAAGCCCTGTTAGACGATTGTAGGTTGGCGCCAGATTCCGCCATTCAGCCACCCCCACGAGGAAAACGCCATCACTGCACTTACGGGACTAATGACCTTGGAAGCTGACGCGCCTGTAATCACTACAATCGCTCACACTTCTTTCCTGATTGTGCTACAAAATCCACTCATTAATATCCCAGGAAAGAGTGAAATGGACCTTACAGACGAAGGTTAGAAAGGAAACTGCTGCGACGACCAGAGCGTTGCGTACCAATGACTGTCGTCCGTCCGATTGTAAAGGCATCAACCCACTCGTACGCACTTCTTTCGCTAATGCAGCAAACACATCAAGAAATACTCAGTGCCTTCTCATCCGAACATGCAGCTCCATTCTCAGAGCAGAGCACAACTAAAAAAAAGGTTCCCAAATGAAACTGCACCTTCCGATTTCGTGTGAGCACTGTAAGTTCGTAACAAGGTCCCAGACCTACCTCGAACCTACATAAAATGCGCCTTCGAAGCGTCCAAGCATTCCATCAACCTTCTATGAGTTTCTGGACTTCTCGTTGCTGTTTAGATTCCACAGCTATATCGCTAAAGACACAGCATATTATGTGTCCACAGCTAAACACAAAAAATGATTTTAATTGCATATACAAATTTCTGATTTGTTGAACATGAAACTAAAACAGCACAAGTATTTGTGTATTTATTTAATATCTCAATCGCAAAACAATCTTATTTTGCCTCATTTTTATTTGATGTTGCTAGTTGAACTTCGAATGACGGATCATTCGGAGGTCCGTGTTTAATGAGAGTTTGTATTTTCCCCGAGATGGTTTCCGTCCGTTACCTCGGATAATCGCGAATCAACTGCATTTTGTTTCGAAAACTTCATTAATAATACATTGCTTATTAGAACAGTAACGTATTGTCGTAATCATTGTCTTTTCCCCATTTTACGCCAATTGTTTTATTTCGCTAGTGGACATTCCCGCTCCGCCGCGACGCGGTGTCGTATTTGCCTCCGAGCGACCCATCTGCTTGAAGGTGCGCCGCCTGCTCTGGGTTGCCAGGTCACGAGCCACGGGCCGCCGTATCGTGGCAGCTCGCCCCCCCCCCCCCCCCCGACCATGCCTGACGAGTCGGGAACACGTTTTCATTAGTGTTTCATGGCGGCGCCCCCCCCTTCCCTCCACGCTTCGAAGGCGCATTTTATGTAGGTTCGAGGTAGGTCTGGGACCTTGTTACGAACTTATAGTGCTCACACGAAATCGGAAGGTGCAGTTTCATTTGGGAACTTTCTTTTCTTTTTTTAGTTTTTCTCTGCTCTGAGGCTGAAGCTGCCTGCTGGGATGAGAAGGCACTGAGGATTTTTTGATGTGTTTGCAGCCTAAGACTAGTGAATCAAAGGTTGTAAAGTACCGTACTCTAATACGAAGTAGGATTTTTGTCTAGTTCGCTTAGAACAAATACGTCATCAGTACCAGAAGAGCTATCTCAAGGCATCAACTGAGCTCACTACAGTGTTTCGATCGAAATGTCCAGATATTCGAGCCCCGGCAGAAGCAGGATTTTTAACGCTACAGTTAGGTCGAGATCTGTCGCTCTCTGGAGGAGAATTCTAGCGGCTGGCTGCTGTGATCGGTAGTTTTCCGTGATTTATCCGATCAATACTAAGTGAATGGCGGAGCAGTACCCTTCCAAACGCGCGATCTTTCCTTCCCATTATTTGTCCTATCCTCACCCCGTAACACACACTTACGCTTACATGCTTTACACTACCATACATGCCGGGAGGCCGCTCGGGAGCTTAGAGCGTGGGGCGGTGCCCCGCTGGTGGGAGATACATGGTTGAGAAAATCCCGCTAGCCGCGGTAGGTCGACGCTGGATCTTGCCATCCAGGAGGGCACGATCACCGCCACCTCCCGACCAAAAAACATGAGGCTAATGACCTTAACAGTTGACGCGCCAGAAATCACTAGTTATCAATCAGTCAACGTAATCAGTAACAAGGTAGATGGGTAGATTGAGCGGAGTGCATTATTACGGTCGCCCGTATAATCAATCGGCTTAATAATCACGTAACAAAATGGCGAGTAAGCGTATGAGGAGCGGCGCAAGAGAAGCGTTTGAGCGGCGTGTAAGAGTCCTGTGAGCGTACGGTGAACGTCATGTAGGCGTATGATGAGGGGAAGGGGAGTGGGAGGCACGCGAGAAGCAGGTGAGAGTCGTGTATGTGGCGGGTGAGCGGATGGCGAACGGCGAGGAAGTGCTTGGTGCGCGGCGTATGTGGGGCGCGTGAGCCGTTGGTAAGGAGCATGTGAGTGATGAGCCTCTTATGAGTGATGAGTAACTGACACACGATAGGCGGATAAGAGTCGTGTGAGCGATGGGTGAGACTGTGGTGGATTATGTTGAGCGGCGGGGACGAGGGGGGGTCAGCGCAGTGTGGAGTTCTGGTGGCGGGTGACGAATGAGCGGAACCAGTATATAATTTATTTTTACTTTATTATTAATATTATTAAACGTAATTATACAAAATAAGACCATCTTAATTTCTTAACCACCTTCTGTACATCATTAGGGTCCATTCTGTCGAGAGAGTCAACAGAATATGCAGGTAAAAGCGAGACTTTTTATTATGTGTCACGCACCGTTTTTTGTAATGCAGTAAACCCTCGTTAGCACGTACTCCTTAATATGAATTTTCTTCTAACAGGAAAAAAATTTGAATCCCGACAAAGATTCGTAGTAATACGGATGTACTATATGGGATCAGATGAAACACGTTTTTATACTACGAACACAGATTATTTTCGTTCCTTAGAATTCGTGTTAACGAGGGTTTACTGTAATGTATAGGAGATTTAAATATATTTTAAATGTAATTTTCGATGTCTAGAGACGAACATATGAAATTTTAATAGCTTACCTTTAATTCATCGATGGGTAAGTTTAGTGGACGTATTACTTTTATTTTTTCCATTATTGCACTTCAATATTGGTAATGAAAAAATGAGAACTGTTTGGAGATACGAAGACGCAAATCAGCATACCAAATTTTAATGGAATTAGACTGGGTGGGTAATAATCCGAAATAAATTTCGGATAAATCGTTGACATTTTATAAGGTATTTGATTAAGTGCGTTTTTAGACGTGCTTAATGTTACACAATGTAATTGGATTCGAATTCAAATTGTTCAATCGTTTGGACGGTAAACAAACCACATACAGTCTACCATTGTTTGATCGACAATATAAAACAGTACATATGAGAGCCTGCCTTTCATACTGCGTCATTATTCGCTTTACCCTCGGTGAATATCCGTCGCCCTTCCAGTTTCTGAGAGCTTTTACTTCGTTTTCGAAACTGAAAAGTCGATAGTTGCTCCGAAACTAATATCATAAATAATCGACGAATACAGAAATTTAACCACTACTACCAACACAACTTAAATAGTTGTATGATTTCATATTCTTTGATTGCCAATGCAGCAAAAAATTCGATACACATAGTGCAGGAACCATTACTAATGGACGAAAGAAAATCTCTTTTCGTGTATTGGTGTACTGGGCGCATTCTAATCACACTATACAGATTTTTCTGCGAATTTTCTACCTCGTGCCGAGCGCTCTCCGAATAGGCACCTTAATCAAAGGGGCTCGCCACAGCAGTGGAGTTCGGAATAACAAGCTCGTTACCTGCGCATTGCACATGCCGCCACGCCGCCCTGGGCATCGCGGATCTGATAGTCGTTGGTTCGATGTCGGTGTGTTGCTTTTACCTTCTCTTGTATACTGCGTTCCAACGGATTTGTGGTGATGCTCATAGCACGAGCACTTCATTTTTTTAAGCATTGTTTTATTCCAAACTGCTCTGCACCAAAATTACGCCTAAAGACATTAATTATGGCGTGGGAATTGAATTACCAAGTGATGTTTTTATGAATCTCAAAACGATGCTTTTTGTTTCTCTTTTCGTGAAGTGGGAATATTTAAAGTGTAGACTTTCACGTCCTAAGTCGGTCGGTATCTACCTGGCTGTCCGGGAGATGCCATGTCCTAGACATAGATGCCACGTTTCGGTTGTGATGCTGCGAGATTCCTCAGGGCAAGAATGCGTCGCAACACGACGACCAACATTTCGGCATCTCTGCCTAGGACGCGGTTTCTCACGAACAGCCAAGTGGATGTGCAGATATTTACTTCACGCACCATAAATGTAATAACATTTTTTTTACTTTATTTGATTAGAAACAGATCTCCGGATTCTCCCACCTTCTCGCAAAATTGAAATGTCGCCGAACTTAAATACATGATGCCTGAAAATAAATGTTACAAAGTTCTAGGGCATGCAGAGGGATCAAAATCGATACATTTTTCCAATGAACTAGCAGTAGGAAATTGTAATGGAGTTGTATGCATTTACACACGTGGTGTCCCCATGATTTTTGGCAACACCGTATGCACAGATGTTCAACAGAAACATGAACTCTCTTTAAAGCGTCTAAATGGGACCTGTCGAACACCTGTGTGTACGAGTATGTCTCAAAATCGAAAAAGAGAATATGCGAAATGTATATGTGTATATTAGTCTATTATATGCAATTTTCTATTATATATTCATTGGCAAATTGTTGTTTTAGGACCCTCTACATGTTCTTGAAGTTCATAACATGTATGCTGAAGCATCCTGCATTTGTAAAAATATGAACAGATAGCCGATATAATATTTTATAAAATATATTTAGGATATGATATTCAAATTTGATTTTGACAAACCAGTATCTACCTCATAATAATTTTTAAATACTTATTAGTATATTAAGGGGACGCGGGAGGCTCTATACCTGCAATGTTAAATTCAAGAAACATTTGCTCTTTAACTATATTCACTAAAGAATTGAAATGTTTACTGTAGTTTCTTGGGCTATATTTTAAATGTTTTGACATAGGATTCAAAACATTGTTGAAGATAGGAATTTTTAAAAGTGTAGAATATTTACAACCACATTGTTTATTATTATTATTATTATTATTATTATGTACATACATTGTTTAAATAACAAGCTATAATAAAAAGACTATGATACGCATTGTCTTGGTGAAGAAAGCCTAAAAGTTTGAATTCAGTCGCTCTAATAGTTTAGGAAATACTTTTCCTTATATAAGAAAAAACAAACGTATCGGGAATCAGGCTTCAAAGTTTGCCATTTATTCCCAATACATTTCAAGTCCATAATCATTCGACATTTACTCTTTTAAGTTCTCTTTAACTGATGTTATATTGTGCCTGGCTTATTTCTCTGTCTCACTCTCCTAGTTTCGTCCCCTAGTTTCCCTTATTTCTCTCATTGTAAATTAGAAAACAGAGATACTGCCACAGAGGCAAACATGCATAGCAAGGTCTTCGCGCAGCATATTATTTAAATAATCAAATACTTCCAAACAATACAGAGATAACATTAATACATCATTGAAAAGGGGAAATATTGAAGTTTAATAATTCGCTAAAAAGTGAAAATTGATATGTGTTTTTAAGTTTTTGCATTCCGGGTCCCCTTTAAATTGTATGTGATTATGAATGTCGTTAGGATGAGATTGTATTTTATGAAATTGTCCGGAATGAGTGTCTTATCTGCCTAAAATTAAGCTTTGGCTGTAGAGAACTAAAAGTTCTGAAACTGTCGTCTCATTCCCTCCACCGTAATAAAATGTTTCACTTTATTTCCATATATCCTGGGAAGGATATGATAATTGTGGTTGTCATATGCATCTTTCTCGGAACGCATTTTCTACACAGCTACGACCAGGCTTGCAGGTTCTTTACTGTAACGAGTATAATGTTCTACGAGTTTGTAATTTTACCTCTTGTTCGACATGAAATAATACATTTCTTTTTAAATAAGAGTATTAACTTTCAAGCAATTCTTAAAACTTCGTGTTGTTCTAAATTTAGCATAAATGATTGTTTTTTTATAGAAAACAGAACACACCAACTGGGCTGGACACTACAAGTATAGCCCCCGTCGTAGAAGATTTCTGGTTGCGTCATTGTTTAAGGAAAACAAAATATAATTTTGGGCTTATTTCAACCCTAGCGATGTATTTCTTACAAGCCAATTTTTTTTTTTTTTTGAAGATTTAAACGAATATCATTGGTTTTTCATATTCATATTGAAACGTACCTTTTGATGTGTTTTACGTGATTATTTTACACACCTGTTTTAAAACTAAATGAAAGGTAATACGAAAGGAAATAAAATAAATTATAGAAAGATTTTGCTTGACTTCTAATACAGGCAATATTACATTTCAATTTCCGAAACCCTGTTGTGCTTCAATAATCGGTTCAAGTCAATTGCATTGCGATACCCCGTATCAAATCGTTCTCGCTATTTGTTAGTTTGCAATACAGCTGAATCTGTGCTCTTGTTCGTATAATATAGCACTTACTAATTTGCCTACGTAACATAATATTTTATAATATAAACCAGGGAACAATATTTTCTGTTAGAACCAAACATTTGCACATACTAACCATGGATTATCATTTATATTAAAGCGAATATTTACGCGTGTTTCTATTGGTGGTCTGGAATACTGCTACAATTCTAAAAGCGAATTTTTGAGATAAACATATTTTAGTTTTCGCTGAAGGTAGAAATGCCGTTATCACGCGATTAATAATTGATGGATCATGGAGTAACTCTGAAAAACGTCTTTTAGACAGTTGTTATATAAAAAAATGAATTGAGGTTTAGGCCTCCTACTCCTAAAGTGTAGAACTGAGATGTATATTTCCTTTCTTTCATCACTCTTTCTCTAATATTTGTCACAAATAGATATCGAACATCTTACGCAAACATTTTAATGTCATTAAAAAATAGGATATATTTTAAAAAATTTCTTATATCGCATTAAACCTCTATGTGCAAAAGAAATATATACTTTACATTACTTTTCTCATGCAGACTATTGTTCCATGACTTGGTTGAGTACTTGGCATCGCGTGGAGACTGTTCTTGCAAGATCTTCATTTCAGATACATGGACATTTCCTATCTAAAATCGTGCCATACTATTCTCCTTCATATTTCATTTCTGATTGTGCTTTTTGCGTAAAGAGACTTATGTTTCTCAAAATCATTTGACGAACCATATTTGAATGGAATGAATCGTTCAATCATACTCATGTCTACTGATCATTTAAGCGAATGAATTGTGAGAACGCGATACTTGGCGTTAAATTTAATGTATTACTGTTGGGTTTTCGTGTTATACGTGTATGGAATAATACGTTATTAATATGTAAACGTTTGGGTTCTTCATCTTTCATAAAGTCGTAAATATGAGACTGCTGTGTCATAGTAGAAGCCACGAGGTTTACTTGTAATACGAGTATTTTTGTAAAGACCCGAGTACGTAAATCACGTTAACTCTGGTCGGACTAACTGGTGGCACCGAGTGAGACCAACGAATGCCAAGTTTCCTCACAATGCTCGATTTCATTTGATTTATTTTTGTTCAACAGTAGAACCTGTATGTGACGTTTGGGAAGAAGTATAATCTGGGCACGTTTTCTTGCCACGTACACAGTTGACTGCTGGTTGAAAGTACCTACAAAGCATGGTTAGCGACATTTGAGAACTAGACATTTTCGCTCTCAAGTTATAGAAAACTGTTGTAGTTACACGAGAAACAGGACACTAATAGTTATTGTTATTTTAGCTGTGTGCTTTCCTGTAATATATCATTGAACCATTGTGTTATATTCATTTTCTTAGTCGTTTATGACAATATTATTTCAAAGCGACAATTTGTCGTCCCTGATTCAACCAGGTATTAAAAATGTGGGGACAGTAGACAATGCAAACGGACTTATTTGTTCATTTAAAAATACTATGCTATAATTCCATTATGGGGTGGGCGAGTAATGATTGCGACCGCGTGAACTACTAAATCATTAGTATCGTAAGAGTAGTGAACGATTTATCGCGAGAGGAAGCGTTGATTCCTTCCTCGTTGGTTGGTGAGATCTGGCGTCGACCTACACATCGGCTAGCTGAAGATTTTCCTTTCCAGGTGTGTCAAGCTCTAAGATCCCTACTTCTAGAGTAGTGTAGTGCACCTAAGCGTAAGAGGGAAAAGGAAGGAAACATCGCGCGCGATCCGTGGCTCGTTTGTTAGGCTCCTTCTCCAGCATTCGTCATGTACTGATCGGTAAAACCCCGGAAAACTACCGGTCAGAGCAGGAAGCCGCAAGATTTTTCCTCGAGACAGTCGTTTAATTTATTCCAGCTTTGTCGCTAGTGACGAAATTTTTTCAACACAAATTTGGAACTTCAACACTAAGACCCCGTCAACGTTGGTGGAGGGCTAATGCGTTGCCACTGAGTTATCGCAGCGTGTATTATTTCATCAACTTACGTAACCTTTAAGCATCTAAATCTTACGAAGATTCTCCCTTTCGTGTGAGAATACACAGTATTTGCGTTGAACGCGCCCTTTAAGCTGGTTCTCGGGAAGATGCGACCGGGAGACTTCCGAGAACCGATGCTGCCCCGCCGTCGCGTCGATGTCGCGAGGCGAGTGAAGGGTGAAGCGACGCAGGACGGCCATGCTCTAGTGGATCGGAAAGCGCGTAAAGCGTTAGTCTGGATGCGTCTTTATCAAGGTGGCGTGAGTATTCTCTATCCACTTCTATTTAGCGTTGTATCTAGCGCCATATTCAATTGCATTATGGTGGAAGTATTTGCATTGCATTACAGTCGCAATTGCAATATAGTTGAGGTGATGGGATAAAGCTGTGCCCAAAATTGTGGAAACCCATTGCATCTACAGCGTTGCAAAATGTTAGATTCGGTTAGTTATTAAGCAAGATCTAGAGGGAAATAAGAGATCATGTGAACACATGCAATACATGTGTGCAATTTTTTTTCATTATGTCTCGTAACAATTGTATGCGTAATTCAAGTACGTTTCTCAGTCCTCCGTACATGGAGGAACCCCGCAAGTCGAAATTGCATAAAGCCATCTCTCTGTATATAACGAGCACTACCCTTAGTAACTAAATGACTATAAAACTTAATGACTATAAAAGTTGATACTCCTGGAAACATCAAGCAATCAAACTGATGCTTCTGGATTTCTTCTTCTGGGGCTAGGTCAGGGATCGTGTGCATGTGAACGCACCAGGGAAGATTTCGTCGCCTGGGTATACGCGGTTGAGTCGTACTCGCCACCGAAACATTAGGGGTTGTGCCACGTGCATGCCAAGTTATGTTGACAGGAGCGCGCTGGAAGATGTGAACATGTGTTTTGACAACTGTTTGCGGCAGCAAATGTACTTGCGTGAGCAATAAAGGTGATGGTGTAATACTTTCTTTTTTTATTTTACGCCCTTTGCGAGTCTCGTTACATTATGCTCTTTGCTCTTCCGTGTCGCAATCTGTCTGTTCCGCGCGGTTTGGTCTTCTCGCCATATTAAGAGTGTTCCTAGACACAGAGGGTAGCGCAACCTAAACGACCGCCGCGATTTTAAAGACTCTTATCTTACAACTCCGTCTGGCAGAACATTTGGGAAGAACTGATTACAACTGATGGATTTATGTTGGATTTGAAATATATTGGCATTGGTTTTGGGTAATTGATGGCTCTCACTACACACGATACTGTATAGATCTGACTCCTCTGACAAATGGACTTCGTAAAATGACGGAATCGGTGCTCTACTTTCTGTCTCTAGACTATAATTATTCAACGCCGACGGGCTCTGCTACAGGTGTCGTAGACTGATTGATTATTTTGTTTTTTCAGTCACGTCATCTCTAATGCTAATCAGTGTCGTATGTACAGTGTATGTTTTTATCACGGGAAGTAGTGACGTTCTTTCATCTTGAATGACAAGATTTGGCGCCAACTTCACGTCGGTTTGCGCGGAATCACCCCAGCCAGAGAAAGCTCTAAGCGAACAACTGGTCTCCCGATGTGATGGTGTAGTTCGTGTATGTGTAAGTGTGTGTAAGAGCTGAGAATAGGACCAAGAAGAAAAAGGAAAATTCGTTGCTGTCCTTGGTCCATTTGTTAGGGTACTGCTCCGGCATTCGCCTGGTATCGATCGAAAAAAAACGCACGGAAAATAGCGATCAGTGCAGCTGGCTGCTAAAATTCTCCTCCAGACATCGGCTGAATTCGACCTAGCTATGTAACTAGCGCGGGAAATGCTGCCATCGTCGGTACTCCAACCCTAGGACCGCTCGGGCAGAGGCACCGCTTGATGCCTTGAGCCGTCTTAGCTAGTACAGGCGTTGTCATATGAAACGGCAATAATGCTCTAGTCGCAGGGCGCAAAAGCAAGAATACTCGTCTGTGCTCACTTCGCATTTGCTTTTAAACTGCGCGCACCTCTCTAGTTGGCGGATGTTTTCTTGTGAACTACCCCTACGTGTCTTGGTAGTACGTTAGTTGAAATGTAAGTCGCACTGGCGTTCTTTTTTCAGAAATCAATGTGTTTCAATGTGCAAAATTGGTTGACGTCGAGGTTTCTCATCCGGCCGGTCATTCTGGCCCCCTCCGTGAGTGGATAAATGTCTCTCGTTGGTGCAATTAAGCTGGCCTGGCCATTCAAACTTTTTTCATGCAGTACTAGACCCTCTAGTTTATTTCAAGATTGTGCTGTCTTTCCCAGGTGAATTTATTATTTTCATGTAAATCTTTTCCAAACTTCTTCAGCCACTTTGAATTTTATGTATTTACAACGTCAATACATAATGCCTCAAAGATATGGTGAATTCTATTCTCTAAAGCAAATTTATTGTTCTGGTGAATATGTGCATTATCTATATTTGTTTATTTATTCGAAACACCAGACGATAAATATTTCTGAAGTAGTTCTGAATAGCAAGAAAGCAATATAAGTCACCAAACATATTTTACTTTCCTTCGAAGTAGTTCCTGTTGATGATAATGCTCCTTTGAGAACGAGCTCGCAAATCCTAAGAATGGGGGGGAGGTCTCCTTTCGGAATGGCGTTCACCGAACTGCAGGAAAGTCATACGTCAGACAACGAACTGCATGCAACGCTCCAGGAAGGCAATGCTTCGTAGTTTACTGCCTTGAGGCAAACAAACCACCTTCTTTGCATTTTTGTAAGTACCGGGACACCGGCTGACAAATCACCAGTGCAATGGGTACCAACGACCCTGTTTTCAATTCCGACCTTCGGTCTCGCCGGCGATGTTCCTCGTTTCGGCAAATTGGGAACGTTATGAGTAATAAAAGCTGGTCAATTTCCAATATTGTGCCATCCTTTTTAAACGGAATAGAAATGTGCTACGCGTTTGATCTCGTCATTTTCTTCGTAGCTAATCTGTTCTTTTCTGGAGACTTCAATGTCGTTGTGATAATTAATGAAAATGATTTCGACTGTTTCCATTGTTGTCTTATCCTTTGAAAGGGTATAGAATGTCGGTTTATTCCACAGAGCCGCAAATAAGGCAGCATCTTTTTACATAGATTTCCTTCTCTGAGCGGTTGACCGCGAGTTCTCGCAGTATTCGAGGCTCTCCTTAACATGTAGTATGGGTCCCACGTTCAGTGCATTAATAATAATAATAATAATAATAATAATAATAGCACAAGAAGAATGAGAAGAAGAAGGAGGGGAAGAAGAAGAAGAAGAAGGAGAAGAAGAAGAAGGAGAAGAAGAAGAAGAAGAAGAATTAATGGTGCTACAATAGCTCGTACTTCGTCGCATTATTTCTAGGTTTTCAAACTTTCAGAGACAACGAAAATGAGACCAGAGTCATTTTTAAGCTTCCTTTAAGCATTTTATCAGTGGAAAAAATTGAAGAAAAAATTTGAAGCCGTTCTTGAGGGCATGTTTTTTTTATTAATTTCCATTTTTATTTCATTACACATAAATTTTGGCTTGTTTACTGCATATTGGAAAAAAATTTATTCACTTTTTTGATACCAACGCCCGACAATGAGTGCTTCTGTGGAAAAATTACCGTTTTCTGGAGTGCGATTACAATATATTCCCTTCGTACGAAGGTGAGAAAATAAAATGGAGCAATGTTCACAATAAATAAATTTTAAAAAGGTCAAAAGTGCAACATTCTCCCCTTCTTAACTCCTTCTCCTATCACTCCACATTACTGGATGTTTCTTCGCTACCCAATAATATCTACATAATCAACTAATATTTACAGGGTAAGAAAATCTACTTGACGAATGCCCGCATGTTTACATGATTTTTTTCTATCCCGAAAAACGCCACTGCACATACACTTGAGAACCTTTGAATGTATAACGTGCGTGCTTTTGGGAAGAATTTCTAACCCATCTGCAGTTAAACTGTCTCGGTCAACAATAGTCCTATTTACGAAGCTTTTTATTTAAGAGAATATATACGTAGATAATCATATATTCTTTCTACCCAATGTTTTGTAAAGATATTTCACAGTACAGGGGGTAAATCGAATAAAACTGAACGGTCGCAAAACAAAACGTTTTTGCTCAGGTTGAAACAACGACATATTTTCGAGGTGTCACTTTTCTAGTGCTCCGACATCCTGGCCCATCCCCAAAAATCTTGAAACGCTGCGGCAATTCTACACGCACGCGGACAGCCCCAGCAGGCGTAGCAGCGCCAGTGGCCAGGGAGGGGGGGTGGGGGTGGACGAGACCGAGAGTGAGAGGGGTAGCATGTTGCAAGAGCAGCGGGAGTCCCGTGCGCGTCTACACGGCTTGGCCATTATGGCAAGCGGCGGAGACAGGCATGCGCTGTAGTAGCTCATTTGTTCGCTGTGGCGTCTCACAGCGAAAGTGTTACAAGGGAAATAAATCTTACTTATTCAGTGTTGCGGGACTGAACTCATTTTCGCAAAGAGGAAAAATGTTTTAATTATCCTTTTTTTATTGTGGGGAGACGCACGTAGTTGCAGATGGCTGCGAATGTAGTGCTGTAAAGCTGTAATCCTGCCACAAAAAAGTAGAAGTTCACAGTTTTCGGGAGCACCCTGGCTATCCAGGTTCAGTAATGCAGCTGCAGATGAATAACATTGCCAGCCTGTCAAGAATAATAATTTTCGAAAGGCACTCGTGCGTTTATAATGCATATTATTCACGAAACGAATAAATTGCTCCAAGTGCGTCCTCTGAAAGTTCAAAGACTCATCAGTCCGTTTTGTTTTTGAGGACCATTCCCTTCTGAGTAGTAGTCTACTTACCACAGTCTCTTTTAGGTAATTTTCATTACACTTCAGGGTGTTGAAATCCAAACTCCTATTTTAAAATTTGCTGTAGGCTATCTATCTCTTATCTGACTTCATGGGCCACTCCCGACGTTTTTACTACAATTATTCTTAATTGTATTATTACATGTTTTGTGAATTAGGGAGTTTTTATATTATTATTATTTATTTCATTGTATCTATTATTGTAATAATAATAATTATTATTATTATTTTTTTCGTTAATCGGCCGACTAGGACCACGCAAGCAAGCATCCTGCATTTACCGTGGCTCAGTTTTTATTTATTATCGCGGTGGCAGGTGCTTGCAACAATTCTTTAGAGGGACCAGCATTTAGCTGGATCCGATTTTTATCCCCCATGGTTGTTAGCCCGGGGGTATGGAAGATCAAAGATGATAGGAATGGATTAGGAGGCGATAGGTGATCGTGGACTTTTGGAACCATCCCAGCATTCGCCTTTATGACCGAGGGAAACCACGAAAACCCCGGTCAGGATGGCCGGCCCGGGAATCGAACCCGGACCTCCCGATTACGAAGTCAGTGCGCTACGCACTGAGCCACTTCGCTCGGTATTGGTATTATTATTATTATTATTATTATTATTATTATTATTTATTATTATTATTATTATTATTATTATTTACATTATTCACAGTACCTACTGATCGAGATGTCAACCACACAGGAATGATGACCAGGTGTGTGGTTGCTTTACTGAAGGTTCAGATGGCTTCTGACAATACGGCATGTATTCAAAATTACCGACTTTTGCATATTATACACATTCCTGGCATCCAAGTGAAGACACTCCAGTGCCCGAAGTGTCATTTTCGGGATCACTCCTGTAGCCGTCACTCCTGTTATTATTATTATTATTATTATTATTATTATTATTATTATTATTATTATAGAAAAATTGTACTTAAAACTCACCATATTTTCGCAAAATACTTCGCAAAATATAGTACGTTGAATAGTTTCCCTAACTTTTCCCGGACGCCGGCAATCAATCCTTTGATAGAATATTTAGAAATTATACCGAGAAAATATTTACATTGCCTATGTTTATTAGATATGTTGTGTAGTAAATTGTTCAAATTGCAAAATGCAAATATAAGTTATTCTGCGATCCACTCTTAGTTCAAAACGTAGGTTGTTCTAAGGTAAAAATATCGGAAATGTGACGTAATTACGACTTCTCCTGTATGAGAAGTAATAGGCTATTTGAAATGGCGTTGCCACCTCGAGAGATCTATTCTACTTTTTTATCGTATTCTCCGCTTTTATTTCCTCATGGACGTAGAGAATGTTATGCAATGCTGGAAAAATTTGATGTCGAGATTTTGACGGAAATTCTCGTGATATCAGCTACCGACAAAGTATTTTTTTAACTGTCAGTCCATCAGTCCGTCCATCTCTCTGTGAACATCATTAGCGTCAAAACCGCACACAGAATTTTTCGCAAAATGGATACTCATCGGTTGATTTAACAGAACACAAGGCCTGCAAATTTGGAACTTTTTAATTTTCGGAAGTACGTCACTTGAAGCCGGTAGGATACTTTCAATTTATTTCTCACAAATTACTCTTGAGGGTTTTATGAAACACAGAGAAATGCGCTTAATAATAAGATTAAAATATGATTTTTATTAAAACTCCCGAAGTTTTGAAATTTCAAAAAAATGTTCTAACTTCATTTTTTCGAACATATAAATCACCTTCATTATTAAAGCTAGCGTCATCTTGTATGCATTCTGTTTTAGATCATTAAATCTGTAAATAATATCAAGTTCGGTTTTCTCAATATTGGTAGTTATTGATAATTTTGAGTAAAATAGTTACGATTTTTCTTTCAGAGGCAGCTGATTCTTGGAACATGATAAAGTAGTGCTTATTATTTCTTTGCCGATGTTCTTTGCCGTCAACAGGGCTGTACAGTAATAAGATTAAACAGCATGTTGGTTAAGCAAACTAACTCACAAGTTATAAACCATCTACACAAACAATAACCGTATTTAGATGTAAAAAATAATTAATGTGCAATACCGTACATACAAAAGCAAATAATGAAACTAAATACGTATGATGATTATTAGTATCTGTGGCCTATTTCATTAAGAACACCTCCTAACACCCCGATTTCGATAAGTGCAGTTTTGGAAAGAAATGGAACTGACAATGCATGTACCATGTTAACCAATCTTATACATTATCTTGGTCATGTGCCATGAACCAGTTGCATCGGTATTACCATGTTTACGGTAATTAGGATATTGTAGGTGACAATTTTCCACAATATGTAAAAATTTCATCAGATACTGTAATATTTTCTGAGTACATTTTTATGAATTTTGCATTGTATCCTGTGATATATCCCACAAACACCATTTTCATTAACACTTTTGAATTTTCTGAAATTAAAGTTTTAATTTAACGGATCCTTCGGGGCCGCTGAACTTCCGAACAGCCGTTGTTGCGCATTTGTGTTAAATATTGTGCACTCGGGGAAGCCCGATTAGAATTAGTTTTATACCAAGGGCATTTTACTCGCCCCAAGGCTGCCTCCTGTCATTTCGGCGTATCCCTTCCTTCCTCAGGTGGCACTCTTGCACAGGATACGCCGGAACTCTACGCTCCTCCTATACGTCTTTTCACTTGAACACTTAAGCTCCCGCGGCTCGAGTTCATGACGTCTTGGCTGTCCGGGTGACGCCGCATCGTTGACTGAGAGGGCGACGTTTCGCCTGGCATGTCGCAGGCTTTCTCCCGTCACTACCCTGAGGAAGCGTGAGACATGCCAGGCAAAACGTCGGCCTCTCAGTCGACGTTGCGGCGTCACCCGGACAGCCAAGAAGTTTCGTCTACTCACTTGAACCACCCGCTCTACAAGGTGAGAGCTTCCAACTTCTCGGAGTGGCTTCGGAGTCTATTAGCGCCGCTCACAATGTGCCGGGGCAACTCCATACTCTGTTGAAGTCGTAGGCTTCCGCGGCCAGAGTCATGTGCGTGATCTGGGCTTTCCGGGTGACGCCGCGTCGAAGGCTGTGTTGCCGACTTTTCGACCATTTTGTTGTGGTCTTCATACCAGCCCTGAGGAAGACCATGACAAGATGGTCAAAACGTCGGCAACACAGCCTTCGACGCGGCGCCACCCGGACTGCCCAGATCACGTCCATATTGTTACCCGCGAGTAGCAAGCATCCGCCATGGCAAGGCCAAGGGGCCAACCGGGCCACGGCACGGGCAGCGAGGTTCCCCAAATCCCTCACCCCACTTTCCTCACCTTACTGCGAACGTATCACCAAAAATTTCGGCACCCGAACGGGAGATTTCAGGCTACTCACCCCAATACTTCTTTATGTGGGACTAGGTCACAAGACCCCAGCCTTAATGCCGTTCACTGTGATGTAATTGTTGAACGGAGAGATGTACACGTTCCATAACAAATGGCAGGTCGTGGAAATACGTTAGGGGGTTTGGAACACTCGCAGAAATAAGTGTTGGGTCAATATGACTATCCCCAAGTGAAGTTACTTGTTGCTGGCACCTTCGGTAGAGTTTAAATGCATGAAATTTCACACGGTTTCAGCCCAACTAGAAATTTTAACTAACTAGCTTAATATTACGTAGCCATAACATAGTACGAGAAAATATATGCTGCTGTAGGATCACTAGTTTATAATAAAAATGATCTGTTTTTATTTACTCAACAAAACTTCTAGATGTATTCGCCAAAATGTATTGAAGAAATGACACCCAAAGTGGCCCAGAAGGTACTTTGAGGATGGTTGTGCATTAAGTTCCAACCCTATTGATACTCATATTTTTTATTTGCATATAATATATTATATTATATTATATTATATTATATTATATTATATTATATTATATTATATTATATTATATTATATTATATTATATTATATTATATTATATTATATTATATTATATTATATTATATTATATTATATTATATTATATTATATTATATTATATTATATTATATTATATTATATTATATTATATTATATTATATTATATTATATTATATTATATTATATTATATTATATTATATTATATTATATTATATTATATTATATTATATTATATTATATTATATTATATTATATTATATTATATTATATTATATAGTTCAATGACGCTGTGTTCATCTGTCAATCTAATGCCACCGAAAGTGTGGTACGGTATTCTATCCGTCAATTTTTATACGTCGCATTTTCTTTCTAGAGTTTTTTTTTTTTTTTCTTTTTCGACGTCTCGCAACGCACTGTCTAATATTTTGCAAACCCGTCTGCAGTAAGGCCGCCACTCCTCGTTTTGCTGCCTGCCTTGTTAATGGCTTTCATTTCGGAGGCTTTTCTCGTCGATTGCAACGCGTCTTTCTTTTCTTCTCTTTCTTCGGCGGGCAAGCGCCGCCCCGCCGCCGCCGCCGTGCCGCTTCGCGTCGCCCCGCGCCGCGGCCGTTCCTTAAAAGGACTTCTGTCAGACGCTGTGAGTTATCGCTGATCGGGCACATCCCCCGCGCGCACTCCCTCGACTAGCACACCTTTCGGCGAACAACGACCAGCTCCCGAAGGCACTCTTTTCTTGTTTGGCGTACGGCAGGGTTCCGCGCTGTAGATCAGAGAGCGCTCGTGTGTGTGTGGAACTTGTCGAATGAGTTGTTTACACCGTGGAGTCGTTTGGTGGCATGTGATGTTATACCTTTTGGGAGAGATGTTGGATTCGTTGTTATTCCAAGATGAATTTGTGGAAAATTTGGGATGTTTACTGACGTACTCGAAATGACACATATGACAGATTTTAAGAAATTTGTTCATTTCTTCTATCTTCTATAGAACCATTTTTTAAATTTCATTTCTCATAATTCATCTATTTACAGACGATAATCCGTAGTTTTGGTAACTTTGTCGTTGAAAACGTCATGGAATATCTGAAATAATAGAAACGGTTCTTGTGAATTCTCGCGCATTCTGCAGTCCGACTACTACATATTTCAATGAACAACAATCAGCTTCCGAAGGCACTCTTTTCTTTTTTGGTGTATAGAATGGTTCCGCGCTGTAGATCAGAGAGGACTCGCGCATGTGGAACAGGTCTAATGAGTTGTTTACACCGCGAAGTCGTCGGGCGACATGTGATTTTATACCTTTGGAGAACATTTGATTTGAGAATGTTTGATTCTTTGTTATTTCAAGAGTAATTTGTAGAAAACGTGGGATATTTACTGACGTACTCGAAAAATGTCAGATTTAACGACATTCATAGGTTTCTTCGAACTTCCATAGAAACATTTACCATCTAATACTCATATTTCACCCATTCATTGATAATTTTCCGTATTTTCTGTCCTTTATTACTGAAAAGATGATCAAATGTCTGAAGAAACAGAAACTACTTTAGGAATTCCGGAACATTCACCAATTCGACTAGCACACCTTTCATGGAAAAACGACCTGATACCAAAGACATTATTTTCTTGTTTGGCATATACAGCGATCCGCGCTGTATATCAGAGAGCGCTCGTGTGTGAAATGAATGAAGAAATTCTTTCTTCTTTAGAATCATTTGCTTTATTTTAATTCTCGATTTACACCCTATTAATCAAAGATATTACATAATATTGGTCAATTTATCATTAAAAACACGATGCTGGAATATCTGAAGAAACGGAAACCGTTGTTTTCTGAACTCGGAACAATCATCTGTTTGATTAGTATATCTTACAACGGATAACGAGTCAGCTACGATTTTGTAACATTCGTAGATTCGTAGATTGCCTTAGAACTAGACTGCTGCGCCTGTGGATGGAACAAGCCTTATGAGTTGTTTATACCTTGAAGTTGGGAGAACTATGGCGGTTAGTGCTTGCCGCACACATAGGAATGTAAGTTTAAATTGTCACACTTTCTGAGCAGAATTTATTGAGAACGAACGATTCTCCGTAGTGTCGGGTCGCGAGATGCACTCGTAGAGTTTCTGGTTTATTAAATACCTCTCGTGTCTGGTCTTCTGTTGCAGCATTTGTTTCATATTCCTGTTTAACATTCAATCCTTCATCAGGATTTCTTCATTCATCTTAAACCACAATCCACCGTCCTGTCCACCTAAAATCACAATAGTTTCGATATCTCAGCGAGTATGCACGGTTCTGTCTGGAATGCGGGAACACAGTCGCAGTTTGCTACCGAAGCCGTTGCTGGTGGACAATTTCTGATGTGATGAACAATTTTTGGGAACTTCGTTTCAGAATGTCTTTTTATGATTTTCTGTAAGTTAAATGTTGATCTTTCTTGTGCGTTTTCTCCTTCAAAATAATTTGAATATGTTTTCTAACCTGCGTTTTTGCATTTACTTCATATGTTTCATACCTCTTGGTACATACTTCTATGTCCACAACTGCTTGGGGCCGACAAATTGTATTTATTTTTCTGACGTCATTTAATTTGTATTCTACATTCTTTTACGTCTAACATTTTTACAAAATTTAGTATCGAGTTGCCTTGGCCAGAAAATTGTTAAAAAAAACATTGTCATGAATTTCTAAGATTTTTACATTAAATATTACTGTTCACTGCAGTATCGAAAGTTATTATCTTGCATTCGCATCCATGTTGTGTTTAATCGTTTCAAAAATATGTTTGTCCAATTGTAATTTCGAGACAGAAAGGTAAAGATGAAATTATTAAAGTAATAAAGTAGATTAAAAATAATCAATAAGTGTAATAAATTTTCTTAACGCATATATTATCGGTCATACCTAATTTTGGGTCAAGCTGATATGAAATAGATTAGAGATACACGAATAAAAACTAGGGTAATCACTTGGATCGTCCTTTTCCTCGACGTCCTTCTGGTATACTTCATGGTACGCCATTTCCTCTCGCCATAAATTGTAGTGTTGTGTGGAATTGCCCAAGAAAGTGTCCGAAATCCTCGTCTTTTCTTGATTATATCCTTTCTCTTAATATGAACTTAACGATAAGACATCACCCACATCTGCCATATATACTGTCGAAAACAAACTGCTCGAAACAACCAGATCTTGCAAGGTGTTCTGGAGAAAAATTAGAAATGAGACTGCAAAATGTATCTAAATATGCATAACGCAGTGCTCAAGCAGTGCTCAGACTGTGCTCATCTTTCATAGCAGTATAGACAAAATTATGAAATTAAGGGAATGAAATCAAATTCAAACAGTCTACTGAGATAAAAGCATTATTTCAGCATGGGTCGAGGGATGAGCACTGATCTCAATTTTAAATGACACTATTCCAATGCCTCTGACAGGGAGGTCGTAGAGTTCGAGTCCGGGATTCTGTGGTGTCAGGATTTTGGACACTAGCTTGTAAGGTCGAATTCAGCCGTTGTCTGGAGGATCATTAGTTGAATTGTCCTACAAAACGGGATTATTCCATTAGCACTATTGTACATTCTACACAGAACAAAATTATCCTATATGATGATAATTATCCTACAGAATGATTCGAATTCAGAAAACGTAACCATTTATAAATATTTTAGCTCTGTCCTTGTTTAAGAAAATTCTAATTTGGATTAATAATTGTTTATTCTAATTGGAAATATATCCGCTTCAAAGCTAAAATTGTTCAACTATTGATGAAGAAAACTGATGAGTAGGATAATTTATAATGTCTTTGTTTTGAAACATTTTGGATTATTTCTACGTGCTTTTTTGTAAAAGGTGTAGTAGGTATACTTTTTGCCTACCCTGGTGACAAAAGCAATTTCAGCAACTCGTCCGTACTTTCCATTTAGAGTTCAATGAAAGGACGTTGCTTCATCAGTAAATTGCGGCCAACAAAAGATACAAGAATATTATATCTTGGGGATCAGAGGGTATAAACGAAGATGGTGCATTTTCCAGAGGCTGGGGATATAATTCGAAGTGAAATGAAGGAATTGCCTGTCCGAATATGTAAACAACTATAGCCTCAGATTTTCGTAATTCTCAGTGAGGACAGTCCGGTTCCGCAGTGAGCGGAGCCGCAGAGAGTATACAGAAAAAGTACGTGACTGGAATGAAGCGGGCGAATCGCGTTCTCTTCAAATAACATTAATATGTTATATACTTTTTCAATTGTATATTTCTTAAAGTGTCTTAAAGCCTGCAATAACACGTATAATCAGCTGCTGTGTCAGTGACCTGTATGTCGATCCGGTGTTTTGTTCACTTTTCCTCGATCCGATGAGTATTTGTAGTGAGACTGCGAATGTAGTGAGACTGCGAATGTAGTGAGACTGCGAATGTAGTGAGACTGCGAATGTAGTGAGACTGCGAATGTAGTGAGACTGCGACTGTAGTGAGACTGCGACTGTAGTGAGACTGCGAATGTAGTGAGACTACGAATGTAGTGAGACTACGAATGTAGTGAGACTACGAATGTAGTGAGACTACGAATGTAGTGAGACTTCCTCGCGTTTCTTCTGAAGACTAAACGCAACGTTTGTTTCTCCGAAATCTCACAGACATGTTTTCTTGTTTTCCTTCGAAATATAAATAATAAAGCAAGTTGTCATGCCAATGTTTCTAACATAATATGTGTTATATCCTCCAAAATCATGGTCGCAAATCTTATTTTACAGAAAATAATTTACTGGTCATTTTTTACTTTCTCGATTTGCTAAGTTATCGTAGTAAAAAGAAAGCATTGCTATATTGCAGTGGACAAGCGGAGATTGTTCGACAGAAAAACCCATATTACGGAAGTACCCAGGCGCTTGTTACGAAAACGTTGATAAATCTTGTTGTTTTATATTATATAATACATTGATACACAGATGGTATTAATCTTTTTTCACGTCTAATGCAAAGGAACTCATTAATTTAATATAAAAAAAGAAATAGACATCTCTTGTGTTCTCTAAATTAGAAACCAAAATCGATCTAGATGATTCTCGATTAGGAATAATATAATTAATAATAGGCACACTCTATCTGCTGCAGTGTTGGTGACTTTCCACAGACATTATGCAGGTGTTTTGGGAAAGTTTAAACAATATTTCGGAGGTCGTATAAGGTAGTAGATAATGACTTATTTGCCCCTCCCCCAAAAACAATGTCACGTTACGTCATTGCCAAATCAACACTTTAAATGTGGGTTCGATATTAATATATTTTGTTAATAAGTTGTGAATGCTTTGAAGATTGTTTGAATTTTTTAATATAATGTTTGTTCTTTGGCACAGGTTTCTTTAATAAATGTTAAATGGCTGCTAGTTATCCTTCTATCTCCAGAATAATCTAACTATAATTCATTCATTCATTTCGTTAGATCGGTCATTGCTTCATTTATTTATTCATATTAAAGATGTACTGTCGTTACAGTGGATTTTGTGGTCAGGAAGAACCACTTTGAGTTATTTTACAAACTCCTAATAATCTCCTAATAAACTCCTAACTCCTTAAAAAATATATTTTAGAAAAAATGAAAAAAAACAGTTATCGCGATTCATTTGTAATCCTTGAGCCTTTCGAAGACACAGAATGTTTCATAATAAATAAAATCCATACGAAAGGGATGAAAGAAACTCCTTAATGCAGATTCGTCCATCGTTCTAGTCTTGCTTCTCCATCATTCATTAAACTCTCGCCGGTCGCGAGGTAGAACTCATGCAAATGCAATTCGACATCAAAAGAATAGGTGTTTTCCTGCTCTTGGAACTGCTTAATTACCCTTTGTTTATGCGACTCGTTAAGGACTTTCGTGCAATCTGCGCGAACTGGGAGCCTGCGCGAACACTACTAATGAGGGACTCGCCTTTGTCGACAGCGGGCCTCGAACAGGGCCCCGCGGCGCGCCGGGAGGCCGGCTATATCTCCCTCCAGGCGTCACGGCAGCAACCTCAGTAACAAATGAACCCGGCCTCCTCATACAGTTGGCCAACTTGAAGAAAATAACACTGATGTACTGCCCGTGGGCTGCGGCTTTATTCATTAAAATGTTCCTTTTGGTTGTGCGTTTTCTGAGTTTACTATTTGCATTTGTTGTCATTAAACGATGTCTGAGAAATGCCGTAAATGCTCATCGTACGAGAATTACCGTATATTACACGACATCTACTGTTTGCTACGATACTGCGGTTCAGACAAGAAATTTAGAAATATACGAATATAATTACAAGGTCTTGATACGTGCTAATTTCAATGTTTCAATGTATGAATTTCAAACAACATAGAGAAGTGTAGAGAAATAAATAAGAAATATTAATCCATGGGTTCAAATGTTTTTATTCATCTAATAACATTCAAATCACATACACTTTCGTGTGCCTTACAGATGGCATCAACAACTATTATGATTTAGTCGGGTGGTTAGTCATTTTGCAGCGTGGGTTTGTTTTCGACACGTGAAGACATTGCTAAAGAAGTGTGACGTGAAATCAGAACATTCTCTCATGATGAGGCCTGATAATGAAAAACCCTTGTTTACTTCCTCACTAAACTCACTACCTCACTGAAAGCATTCGTGGAAAACATACTGTCTGTATATTTTATTATTTTTATTTGATTTATTTTTCATCAAAGAAAGAAAAAATTGTATGCGACGGGGAGAAATATAATCTGTGCATGTTTCCTTGAGGTCCAGAATATATTCATTTCACTATACATAATTGAAAGATGAATAAAAGTACCGGCCGTACAAATAGATTGATAAATAATACGCCATTTTAGAGAAATTTGTAAATTGGCTTGGCACTTGACATTTTTGCTTTCGAATTACACAAAACATATGTGTATCGGTAAACGAACTACACTTTTTTTAGTAATGCTAACAAAATAGCAACCCTCACTTTCAGAACTTCTCCAACTCTAATAATTAGCAGGAGATCGTAACAAAACGTGCGCGCAGTGAAGCTACATTTATGATGTCCAGAAGCAGACAGAGGCCATCGCAGAATTTGCTCAGTGGATCAGGGAATCTAGATGACAAGTCTGATCAAGATGGGAATGGGCTATTTCAATCTACATAATAAACTGTGTGCCCGTAAATCAGTACACAAATAAAAAATTGCTCAAATAAATTTCAAGTACTATACTGGGTGGTACTGGTTAATTTTAGATCGCTGTGAAAGTGCTACGTCGCAACCTAGCGTGGGCAGGTGCCGCAGCAATCATCTACGGTCCACTGACTTGTTCAGACTCCAGTATGATCACAATCCTTTTCAGTGTAACTTAGACGAATGATCCCGAAGAATAAGTAATGGTGATGGTGATGGTCATGGTGATGGTCATGGTGATGGTCATGGTGAGGTCATGGTCATGGTCATGGTCATGGTCATGGTCATGGTCATGGTCATGGTCATGGTCATGGTCATGGTCATGGTCATGATGTGATTTGAATGATGGAGCACTGATGGTGCAATGAGAGAAAGAGGAAGTTGGAGAGTCCCGAACCCGCTTTGTCCACCGCAAATTCCACGTCGATCGACCGCAACTTGAAACCCGATATTGTCCGCGCACATTTTTATTGAGCCCTATTTTCACTAGATATGAGAGGAGCAAAGGGTTTTTTTATTTCGACAACAGTGCTGTTACCTCAAAACTGTAGTTCGTTTTTGGGTGGATTGATTGATTGACTGATTAGTGATTAGTGATTCCTGGCGCGTCAACTGCTAAGGTCAATACTCTCGTAAGTGTAGTGCATCTCTAATAACTCTGAAGGTGGACGTGGTGAAGGTGGACGGTGCCGAATCTCACCGTCATTAGACGGTGAGATTCGGCACCGTCCTTCCCGTCAGCGTTGGGAAAACCTAGTTTTCGCCAATCAGGTATCTCCACCAGCGTTGCCGCTGTCTCTGCAGCGACTCTCTTGAGAAGATCCTAGGGATTGAGCCCCGACGGTGGGATATATAACTAGAATATATAAGTAGCTATATAACTAGAATGAATTCTACCGCTGATGAGAAGAATTTTTTTGGCCGGCTGCTCTGATCGGTCGTTTTACGTGGTTTCTCAAATCATACCAGTCCGGAGCAGTAGTCTAGCAAACGGATCATGGGCCGCGTGTGATCTTTTCTTCTTTTTCTTCCGTGTTCTATCCTCTCCCCTGACCCTCACACGCTGCCACTTACATATAATAAACTTCCACTCTTCGAGATCGTATAGCTTGTCCAGGTCAGTGCGGTGTCCTGCGACGAAAACACCGCCACCTCGCGGTTTAAAACGGGCACTACACTAACAGGACTAACGACCATAGCAGATGATGTATCAAGACACTTCAATTAATTAAACAATCCATCAATCAATCAACTCTATCCATAACCCTAGCAGCTTCCATCTGGTTCCAGTGCAAAGCGACTTGTGGACCAACGTTTAGTCACCCGTTAACTTACTTTTTCATTTAATGTCTTAATGTACAGGAATATTTCCAGATATTTTCAAAAAAAGGAAAAATTAAAATACATTTTTACAAAAGAACACAAATTATATTCAAAATTATCAGCCAGTTTCTCTTTTGTCAGTTTTTCTAAAAAATGTTAGGCTTTTCTATATGCGAACGAAAACATTTCTCAGGGAAAACAAAGCGTTTTCAGGCTCTCAACATTGATTTAGAATACCACAATTAACGGAAACTACTATTTTTTTTTTAATTTTTTTAATATGTGGCTTCATTGATGGATCAAAATAAGTATCCATTCAAATCATAAGCTATTGACGTGATTCACGAAAACCTTTTGCTTTCAAAATTACCTTCATGTCGAATTCGTGCAATTGACTTCGAATGGATAACTCTTACCTTAAATGCCCCATGTCACCTCTCAACACATTGAGTCTCATGTTTTGTCCAGTCTCTCTGATCCATTGAGCAAATGCCGAGATGTCCCCTTGCTTCGCTTCTGGACGTATATATAGCTTCGCAATGCGCACGTGTTGTTGCGTCCTACTGCTTATTATGGTAGAAGTAGATCCGGAAGTGTGGGTTTCTATTTTCTTAGCAATACTATGAAATAAAAACTTACGTTCGGTTATCGATGCAAATAATTTTTACATAACTTGAAAGCGAAAATATTTAGGTTTCAAATTTTGCTAACCTCGCTTTGTTGGAACGTTTATTCAGCAATCAGCTACATATGGTTAATTGGCGAGGAAAATATTCTGGAGTTCAAGAAAACGTGCGAAGCTTGCACTTCTCCCCTAAGTCACATATTTTTTTACGGTTCATTGGGGGAAATAAATCAAAACAAACATGTGCCCTTGCGCACGTAAATAGGCCATGGTAGGCATGGACCATCCGGAGAGCTAGCAATACAGAAATGGACGTGAAGCCCATTTCAGGATTAACATCCCCTGGATGTTTTAACATGCTACGAATGTAATTTTATGAAAATTCTGTGTTAAACATATTGATTACTTGGTTTTACATTTCTAGGCAACTTGAAGAAAGCATATTTTAAAAACTGTACCTGGTGTAATTTTTCTGCATACTTTGTTCCTGACATGCTATTCGGTTTTTTTCTTGGTATCACAGGTGATAAAGTCTATTAGAAGAATTAATCCATACTGTGAAATTGTCATGACACTTGTGTATTCATTGCAATTATGATTTCCATTTTTCAGTGAGAATTCGTTGGTTGCAAAACAGTCAATTTACTGGATGTTTCAATGATATAATATTGGAAGTATTATTGCAGGTGCTTACCTATTCAATGACGCGATAATATCAACAAAGCTTATTAATCGATATATTTAAATGCAAAAATACAGTTTTATCTTATTGATCATATTCTAATTTTGTAACCACCATTCATTACCCTCCGTTCATTGATACGTTTTGCTTTATTTTCATGTTATCTATATTTGAATAGAGTAAATTCGCACACTGAAGTAGATTGTGCATTCAGATAAATAAAGTTTTTTTCTAAAGACGACTTCGTAAATTAATTATATAAGTGAAAATACATAGGTTTTTCTACTCCCATGAATACGATGTGTTTTGTTTCTAGTTACAGAAAAGCATGTCAATAATTCTACATGAAGTCATCAATTGGATTCTTCTCAATGGATAATTTTTCATGCAGGGTACAATATTCGAAAATTATAATAATTTGTCAATATTGTTCTTTTCTATTGAATTAGTTTTTTAAATTCTCTCTATAAAAACGACGTATTGCTATTATATGTAATACAAGACGATAAACAGCTTAATAATAGGAAAAATTTACTTCTTATTAATGCACAAATGCTTGTACCTATGTTTCTTCAAATAAGGAAAGTTGGAAATTTCCATCGCTTTTACATTAACATTACCACGGAAAAGTTATCGAAAAGCACAATTGGCCTTTCTTTTTTTTTTTTTTTTTTTTGCTTATGTGAGAAAAACGGTATATAAGATATATGAATGATTTCCTACGTGTCAATTCGAGGAAACTAGAAGAACACAGATATTCGGTTAAACAGAGGAAGTGTGCGATTTTCGGTCGATGACATTTTTAATACGTGATATCGGTCGTACGCCGTTCAATAACTTTTATAATACTACCTTAAAAGAAAAACAAATATAATAGCCAATAAGAAATAACTTTGAATTGTATTCTCGTTTGTCCTCTTTTGTTAGATTTCACTTGCTCCGTGTTCATTGACCTCCATTAAACCCTTAACGGACGCTGCCCGTTAAGAGTAGCTTCGCAATCATCTGTTGTGTTGCGTTCTATCGATATACAACAGTGCAGTATTACGCAACAAGTGCTCACCCTCCAATTTGTACTGCTGCAATAGCCTAGAGCCCGCGCCGGCCCGGCGAATTGAATCTCCCGTACCACCGGCGCGCGGCTGAGGAGGCCCGTGACAAGTGTCACCTTTGTCACCCCTGTGTGTGGGCGGCCGTGTGCGCGTGACTATTCAACAAACGCATTAACGAACCTTTGGGAGGGCGAGCGGTCGAGCGGGCGGCCCCTCTCCCCCTCTCCGCCCCCTTTCGGCCTGCCACGCCACGCCACGCCCCGCCCCGCCCCGCCCCGCTCCGCCCCGCCCCGCCCCGCCCCGCTCCGCCCCGCTCCGCCCCGCTCCGCCCCGCTCCGCCCCGCTCCGCCCCGCTCCGCCCCGCTCCGCCCCGCTCCGCCCCGCTCCGCCCCGATCCGCCCGCCCCGCTCCGCCCCGCCCCGATCCGCCCCGCCCCGATCCGCTCCCGCCCCCACCCCCCGCCCTCGCGCGCACCTCCCCCCGCCCCCCATTCCCGCGCGCCCCGCGCCACCCCGCCCCGCCGCCACGTGTTTCAATGGGGTGCCAGCGCGAACTGCTGCCTGCGCTTCCCACGCCACGCGCGAAGCGGGGGGTAGGCGAGAGAGCGCGAGCGAGCTGTAGAGGCGTAGAGTGGTGGGCGGGACAATCTAGGTCGAATCGTCGAGTGTCTGGCGGATACTCGACGGGTCGTGCAGGCGGGCCTGTGGGCCGTGAGGCAACGACGGACAGTGGGGTGGGTGGGCAGTAGGCCGATACGGTGGACTCAAGGGCGGACAGCAGGGGCCGATCGAACGGCAACAGAGCAGTAGGGCGGGCAGCCGGGTAGGATTTCGGATAGATAGGGAGTGAGGGCGGGCAGTAGGGTGTGAAGGAGGAAATGGAAGGTGCGGGCGGGAAGTAGGTCGTACGGGTAGGAAAAAGGGTAAGCGGACGACCAGTAAGGCATGTAGACGGTTAGTAAGGGTGCGGGTGGGCGGTAAGGTGGGCGGCGGGTTAAGCGCCGGGGCGCGCATTCGGAAATTGGAGAGGCGGACGGTAGGGGAGGCGGACGGTAGGGCAGCCCGTCGGGCAGACGGACCTTATGGCAGACGGACCGTAGGGCAGACGGACCGTAGGGCAGACGGACCGTAGAGCAGACGGACCGTAGGGCAGACGGACCGTAGGGCAGACGGTCCGTAGGGCAGACGGACCGTAGGGCAGACGGACCGTAGGGCAGACGGTCCGTACGGCAGACGGACCGTAGGGCAGACGGACCGTAGGGCAGACGGACCGTAGGGCAGACGGACCGTAGGGCAGACGGGCCGTAGGGCAGACGGACCGTAGGGCAGACGGACCGTAGGGCAGACGGTCCGTACGGCAGACGGACCGTAGGGCAGACGGACCGTAGGGCAGACGGACCGTAAGGCAGACGGACCGTAGGGCAGACGGACCGTAGGGCAGACGGACCGTAGGGCAGACGGACCGTAGGGCAGACACGCACCGTAGGGCCAGTACACGTGCCCCGCAGGCGAGAAGGCCAGGGGCAAGTGGGCGGCATGCCAGACAGGAGGGCGAGTGGGCGGGTCGGAGGGGTTTTGGATGGGGAAGGGGTTGCTGGTCGACCGCAGGCGGTCGCGCAAACAACGGAAGAGACGAGTGGAGGCATCGGCGGGGATGTGAGAACGCGGGGTTGAAGGGATACGGGATTGAGGGGTTGAGGCGATGCGGGGTTCCAGGGGCCGTCGGTGAACGGGCGGGCGGGCTGCCGGCCGCGCGATCGATGGAAAGGTCCTCTCCGAACAGGGGACAGTCGCGGGGATTCCTGAGTGTCACCCTCGACAGGGTGCTATGAATAGTCCCCCTGCGCACCGGCCCAAGCACCCGCCGACATGCAAGTGCATGTCCCGCGCAGTATCCCCGTGACGGAGAGCGCTGCTGGGAAAGACACGAAAGCGCCCGGCAGCCTGCCCGCCGCACCGCGCCGCTGCTATAGACAAGCGCTCCGTCGCGGCCCTCTATGCCAAATAGAACGGAGAGGGGCGTATTATGCTGATGAGGGAACGATCCAATGGCGCGTCCGAAGTGCAGCTGGTACTTCGGATTGGTATGGAGGCGAACAGGCAAAAGTGGCACTCTTCTTTTTCACAGATTTCAGTTTGACGAAGATCGCTGAAACAAAAAAGTAGTGATGCTGCAACTGCATCTATTATCCGAGCACGTTTTCTTGAGTGTTCGCTTCGCTAGATGCGATAGGAGTGGGCAGTTTGGTTATTTTGACAAAGGGAATTTTATATCAAATTTGTAGTTCATTTTTCCATGCAAAATATTTTTTAATACACGGGAGCAAACATTCTTCGTCACTAGATTTTGTCTACAACACTCATTGCTATCATTTATTCTTAATGCCATTAATTTTCGGAAAGGAGTGGGGATAGATACTCCGGAGCTCAAAAACACGTGCGGATATAATACTTTCTCGTTTTATTTGTAGTGTTTGTAACAGGTGCGACCTTTTTTTCCATTGGTTCTCCTGGCTAGTTAGATTTCAACAACGTTCCAAACGCATCAGAATAGTTATTTATGTCACAAGTCCTCTAAAGTCCTTTAACAATGAAGCCGGAAGGTTAACTGCGAGGCGGAGCGGCAATAGAGGACAAAAGGACCAAACGGTCAGAATCGGTTTCCTCTTATATTAAGGAAGTTTTAATTGTCACGGCTTCAAGGGGTATTACATTCAGTGGAAAGTTCAAAAATTGTAACTTTCATATATCTGTACCAAAACAATTGTAAAAATAGCTATTGTTCACATTTACTCCCAAAAATTCTGTTGTGTGGCAACGACATATTTATTCAAAGATTTATGAGCACCAGTAAAATCTAAACCCAAAAGCCCACAAAACTATTTTAATGGGCTTTTAATGCCGAACTATTTTAATGGCATTTTAATGGCTGTCACAATGGATGCGTTCTTAATTCGTTGTTTAGATGGTTGGTTACTAAGGAACTAAGCGCGTGTTTATCGACATATAAAACAAAAAAGTTTCCTTTCTGCAGTTATAAAAATTTTAGAGATTTTAATAAAAATCTAACTTATGCCATAAAATTCAATGTGTTCCGGAAAAAACATTGTAGAAAAAACTTGAAACCGTTTTTCAGAAAATCTTGTTTAGGTATTTGTTAAAAATAAATGTCTACACAAAATAGCGCGGAAACTACTCATATTCAAAAAACGATTCATATATCACTTAAAAATCTAATTTTGAAGAACTGATGTCATTATAAATAGTTATTAACGTATCTATTACAAAAAGGAGTACGGTTTGGCGTATGAATTAAATGTTCTGAAGTAAGTGCACCGTAGACACTTTCGCGCCAATTGCTTACATTCTTTTTTCGGTACGAATTGATGGGAACGTATAAATAAATATTCCTTGGATCAATCTAAATAAGCGAAGCGGTATTCATGTTCACTCATGTCGCCCCCTGCGTTTTCTTTACTTCGCAGCACCCACTTGTTTCATATGGCCATGACGCCTTTGCGGTACGCGTACGGGGAACTCCATTTTTCAAAGTAACATTTTCCAATTAATAAATAGTATAGGTAAGTTAATTTGATTCATTAGTGCTGATCAACATTTTTATCTTCATTATTATAATTGTAGGAGTGTGATAACCCCCATAACGCTTGAGAGACGATGAAACAATGTCGTTTCATTTAGCTTTGAAGGCAATAATATTTGATAGTTCTATTTGATACGATTAATTTTGTTGCTCCAATGTTTGAAAGGAAAAATTTTTTCTCGCGTTAAACGTCGATTATTTCCAGTATTAGAGTATTGAATTGAATTGAATTTGCCTTATTTTACGTGGCGAGACTCGGGCCATGAGGCCCGCTCTTCCGTCTGACCACGCAAATTTCGCTACGCTCCTTTCACCAACTAGCAGAGGAAGGAGGTATTTCTTGGGCGAGAAACAGGCGATTTGAATTTAGCTCAGAGGCGTCATTTAGGCTTGAGGATCTTTTACATACAAGTAAATCTACTAACATGGGACAGCCGGCTTTACTTCCCCTCCGAAGGATTTTGTCGCCCTAAAAATCCACGGCTTCGATCGGGTTTGAACCCGCGAGCTTGGTTATAACAGTCCGGTACGCTAACCGTCACACCATCGCCGCCGCCAAGTATTCGTTATTGGTTTCAAAACAAAACAGATATAGACTTATTAAAGTGCTAAGTTGGCCCCACTGTGGTACGATTCAATAAGATCAAACTATTTAGAAATATTTTCCCAATTGTAATCGTGTATTTTGTGTCCTCGGGTTTGTTTTAGAATAATCTTGATAGCATTAGATTGAAAGATACGTAATTATTAACATGTAATACTTCATGCTAAGGCTTTTAACATAGTTTTAATTTCTCGATTGCTTAAATTGCTCGTTATTATTATTATTATTATTATTATTATTATTATTATTATTATTATTATTATTATTATTATTATTATTATTATTATTAAGAAGTTGGTCATTTAAAAGGCAGGAAAATGAATCAGGGCAGTGGAATCATGGGAACCCTTCTAGTAGATAAATGGCTACAGCGTAATACATTTCGTCGTTCCCTAGACGCACGTCGCGTTGTTGATGGCATTAGCATCTTCACCCGAGGGCAAGACGGCGGCCGTTCTTCCCGTGCGTGCCCTTAATTCCGAGTCCGCCCACCGACGCATTTTGCATATCCGGAGTTTCATCCCCGGGGGCGGGGCAGTCTGTCGCGGGAGACGAGTGGGCTGTCGCGGCCGGAGCGGAGGGCGGGATTACATCCAGGAGGAAGTCCGCAAGAACGGGAACATGGGCGCGTCGGCGCTCGTGCGTCACGCGGGGGCCGCAGACGCCGCGCCGGCGCCGCCGCCAGTTGGCTTGAGGGTGGCGATGACTGCGCACTGTGGGTCCGAAGCTCGCGAAGGTGGTCGAAAATCCGTAGGTGGATGGCTTGAAAACACAGGGTACCTTGGGAAAAAATACTACCTGCCAGTTGGCTGGATGGTGGTGATGACAGCCCATAGTGAGTCGTAGCTCCTAAAATTGGTTTATGGATGTTGTTGGAAATCAACCTAACGAATGACAACAACTGTATATTAGGATAAATAAGAGTATGAGTTATTAATAACGGAATTTAGAAAATAAATAGTGGTATCTAAAATAGTGGTATCTAGGGTGCACATCGCGTTATCAGACACATAACGATATCTAGGATGTAAGTAACGTTGTCCAGAAAATAAATTCCGTTATCCAGAGAATCTGTGCAATAAATGTTACATAGCAGTCGAATGACTGGTGGTGAAGGTGCACAGTAGTTCAAAGTTTCTAAGTGCTGGTCAAAAAACGTTTATGGACGGAATTGATAATACGCGAATTGATTAGAATATGAACGATTTCTGGGCGAGCTTCGTCCAGCGTCCAAGTAAGTGAAATTGATATCTGAAGATTCGGATCCCGCGTACGTATTGGGTTCTTTCACTACGCGATTGTAGCGTGGTTAGCATCCCATTAGGTATTACATTCAGGGACCGAAAATGTTTTCCAAATACCGATAAACTATCGGTATTTTGAGGTATTTTATAATTCCTTGTACAAATGTTTAGTTTTATATGGGTATAATAATGTAAGTCTTCTGTATCGGTAAGTCGGTTCTGTACAAAACTCACAGGCAGTAATAATGATGATGATGATAATAATAATAATAGTAATAATAGTAATAGTAATAATAGTAATAGTAATAATAGTAATAGTAATAATAATAATAATAATAATAATAATAATAATAATAATAATAATAATAATAATAATAATAATAATAATAGTAATAGTAATAATAATAAAAAATATTACATCGGTATTTTTCAGTGGCGATAAATGTGTTCCTAAACCATATTTTCAATTTCTTAATTGCACATTTATTAGTATATATTGTTTCAGCAAAAATATTTTGCCGTAAATGTTACTGTCGTTTTACAACTGTTAAGACAAACTTTCATATTGCACACGAGCAGACAGAGGCGTCGGACCGCAGTGTACTTGCACTCGGAGGTGCATGTGCGGCCGGGAGAGATAGGGCCACGTACGAGAGACATAAAGGGAATGAAGACATGCGTATAAGTAGAAGGTGGTCGGCTTGGGGTGCAAGCCGCGTGCAAGATGAGAGACCAGGTGGAAACGGTGACAGCGTGGCACATTTGCGCCCGCCCGAGAGACTGTGAGAGGCGGGTGGGAGGGGGGCGAGAGTGAAAGAAAAAGAGAAAGGAAAAATATAATATGACAGTCGGTTGAGAGAAACGTTGAGGCGGATATGGAAATAATGTATGATGCGCGGTGGGTTATGAGATATCCGTACGACTAGGAGTTGAAATGTAGAAGTAATGATCACCGAATAGCATGAGATCGTGAAGGAATTGTTGCGTAAAATCGGCATATTCTTGAATATATTGCCTTGTGTACTCGTCAACAATCAGAAAATGAGCAAGAAAAACCAAGGTTTTGATAGAATTGAAAGATGAAAAAAGAAACCATGAGAAATAAACTCACAGAAATATGGAAGAGTTTCGAAACAAGTACATTGAAAGTTATTGTGGCACTGGCCGCCAAGGTAGTCATCGTTTTGAGAAGAAAACAGAACTGCATGATGCGAAAGAAATGTAAAATGTTAATGCAATGATTGTTGATTGATAAACGAGAAAATAGCATAGAAACAATTTTTATCCACTTTTTCGTTACAATGACCCAGCAATACGTTTTTATGTGAAAAAATCTCAGATTTCAGGCTCACGATAGCAATACATTGTTTTTCTTACGAAGTCAGTCGAAAAAGTAAAAAAGGAACTGGTGAGGATCTCAAAATGGGTGGGAGAAAGCAGACCAACAGGTTTTGTTAAGAAAGGTTATTTTGTAAATTTCCCAGAATCGGAGAGCCACCAAAACACCACATTGAAACAGATTTCTGAAGTTCGTAGAATTTCATCCGCACAGTTTCGAAATATCTACAACGAATGTTTGCATGTGGTGATGCTGCAAATATTGTGTTATTTTTTTATTAATGTCTTGAAAAAAGTTGGGTGATTTTTTTCGTCAAAAAATCTATAGGAAATTGGGAAACTTTGCCTGCAACAGTTTTCAAAACACTTCCTAGCATTGTCCAGAGTTTTAGAAATAATTTCGTAATAATAGATTACGTAACTTACATTTTTACATCGAGTAAGTTAAAGAACAATTTAAAGTGTCGTGCAGTTCATGAGATGTTAGGAAGTGTATGTCAGTGCAGAGGAGCGCAGCTCTTTGTATGGCAGTGCGATTAAGTGGTGTCCTGAATAATATTAAGTACATATCATTATTATGGTTATTATACTATTATTATTTCCGTATTGTTATTCTTAAATCACTGATTTAGAATTCTATATAATCTCAGTTAAATATATCTTATCTAATGGCAAAACTAAATAGCACATCCTGTAGTGAACGTTAGGGAATTTGGAGGCACTGTATATCTGCTTGTGCAACTAAAAGTGGATTGTATTTTATCCTCTGATAGACGTAAGACGGCTAGGCCACTATGGCGGCATCTCGTGAGAACCAGACACAGGAGACCTGGTGACAAGGTGGAGACTTCGGCTCGGAAAAATTGTCTGTCAATAATGTGATCCAGAGGGAAAGGGCGGCAGGGGAAGAAATCTTGTTCAAACTCCAAGGCTCTCAATAAGTCAACAATATCCGCCGACGATGTACAAACAAGCAACGGAAAAGACTCTCTTTGAAAACTGTACGGTTGCTACTGATGTAAAAATGAAACACAAAGCATCTTCTATCGATTTGCATATCAAACGAGAATAGTTTGTCTCTAATTCTTTAGACAAGTTTAAATGGTAATTCAGTAACACGGTTAACCATTCCCTCGCCAATGAGGGGTAGGTCTTTTTGAACGGTTAATAATTAATCACTTCAATCCAATTGAATTACTTATTTTCAAGTGTGAAACAAATAAGACTCTAGTAGAAATTTTAAAGTCACACAATTGTTTACGTAATAATTTTCTCTCTAAAGACTTACAACCGAAATAGTATTATTTTATAGTAGAGTTTTTAGCATTTAGTTCTAGAAAGCATTTAGACTATTATTTTAGAGTGTTGTTTTATATTGACACAGTAATTATTTATTGCAAAGAAATGCAAGGTCATTCAACAAGTTTTGCCCTTACTAGAAATATTTTGCAGTATATGTTGAGGTACCTTATTCTGGCAGAATCTTATTTTTATTTACAATACCATTTGAGTACCCAAAAAAATTAACAGCTGGTTAACACTCTGGCAGGAGGTTATGCAGGCCGAGTAACCCAAGTTGCGTCCATCATTTTAAAGTTTGAGGAGCCCAGAATTAGAGGCAAGCGCCTGGCAGTACATAATGGGTCGGCGTAAATAACCCTACACAGAGGCTGTTCTCCGCACGTCCCAAGTGAACTTCCAAGTTATGAGACTTCCCTCATCTCTCACAAGGAGGTCTCCATCCCGAAGCTGCTAGGCGCGCCGACAAGCCAACTCACTTTTTTAAGACTGGACCAAGGTTCCGCAGATATTTCTCGCTGTCAGACTGCGGACCAAATAATTATGAATGAGGCCCGGACGTACGTCACCTGTCAGTAGCGTCTAGTAAGACTTTACTAGCTTTAAGTGGGTTCGAGACGTAAAGAAGCCGAAAGATATCCGGAAAGAGAGAGATGAGAGTAAAGGGAGTGATGGTTACTGAGGTTCGTTTCACTAATGATTGTATTTCTACTCTAAATTAATACTACAATTTGTCTATTACTAACGTGCCCGGAATTGATGGAATGCTAAATATTTTATGAACGAAACTAAGAGTTGTCCGTTGAGGCATCTTATGCTTGTTCTTTTCCATTCTTCTTAAGTTTGAAGGTGAGATAGGAGATTACAAGGACCTACATACTTCTCAGAAAAAACGATGTGGCCGACACATAAAAAGACTCGTGAAACACAGTTCTGGAAAGAAAATTTAATTTAAGGAAGCTCGAGCTCATAGTTCTTCTCCAAGAACTGCACTTTGCACTTCCCGGGAAAGCAATAAAGTGAAATATCAATTTCATCATAATGCACGAAAGATTTTTTTTAAAAATAAGATACATTTTTCGCCCTTGCTATTTCTGACCCTGTACATACAGCACTCTTTGGGGTTTCAGTCATTAGGTATCGTAAGGGCTAGTTGCGGTTAAATGCAGGCTGCCTCTGCAATATCTAAGTGGGAGAGTCTAGTCGCATACATACCTCTTACCCTTTCAACGCTGTCTGTGTCAATCTATCTATCTATCTATCTATCTATCTATCTGTCTGTCTATCTTTGTGTCTAATTATCTATCTATTTATCTATGCACCCTCCGGCCATATAAGAGACGTCTATTGTTTCGTTTAATACCCAGCACCTCGGGTAATTGCAATAGCAGTGAAACAGTTTCGATTTGGGTTAAAATGCAAATATTTGATTTTCTTATTCCGCCTTATCTTACTACGCATCCCGACTGAATTCTCATACCCAGAGTATAGTACAACTGATGCCATGCAACAGCACGGCTCCAAGGAAGAGGCCGCGTGTCATTAAATATTTACAGTTTTCGTGTTGTGTTGTGTAACATAAAGTTTTTTACATCCTTCGTATGTTAAGTGCTATCTGTGTACTATGCTATATTGATGCAAAATTCGTGAATGCTGATTTTGTTAAAATATTTTTTCTACGACTATTAAATAATCTATGTATTACTACTGTATATCTAGTGGAGGAACGGCATCGATTACACACCTCGTGTATTCAAATTTGAAATTCACGGCTTGTTCAGCAATCACGTTCCTTAAATTTTCAGCATTTATGGGCAAATTTTCATGCTCATTGCGATTCGCGCTACTTTTGGACCAACAAATGTTAAGAAGTGAAAAATTTCGTAGTTTTATGTGCATATTGGCCTTATTTCTCATCAGTAAACACACTTTGCCTTTCTCATTACATTTGCTACAGCTCATTTATTAGAAAATAAATCTTGAAAAGTGAGAATGAAATATGTACGTAACCAGTAATAAGAAAATTTTTGCCTAATTTGTTTTATAAATAAGAAAAGTTAGAAAAATCTATATAAAATGTCAACCTTTGTTTAAATTTTACGAATGTAAATTCATAACTTCAGTTGAAAAAATCAATAGTTAAAAAAAATTCCATTTAATGTTCCATCTAATTTTATTTCTGCCCCCCATGCATTTTAACCATTTTGCATTTGTAAGGTTGTGATGTTCAATTTAGACCCCTTTCGTGGGGACTTTTTTTCCGCAGTATTGCGACAAGAAAACGTATACCGGCTTCGTCGGTGAAAGATCAGAGAGGAAAATGAGCCAGGAAGAGAGTGTAGAGCGGCCTTTTGCCCTTTTGCCGCAGCCTGGACGCGATCCAAGGGACGTCGAGACCGAACGGCGCGGCTTTTCTTGGAAGCGGCAACCGCCCGATTGGATTCGGAAGGTCGCGGTTTCGTTTCGCGGACCTCAGAAGTAGGTAGAAGGATCTCGAGGATTTGCTGAGCACAGTTTCGTGCGGAGCTCGAAGACTTTCGCGGATCTAATTTTCCAGGAACGGGGTCTGGTTTGGTGCGGCTTTGTTTCTTTTTCCGTGAAATGGTTGTTTTTCCTTTGCATGTGGCGTGCTAAAAAGTTTAAAAAAAGGAGGATGTTTTTGTGCGTAAACATGTACGTTCTGGCACTTATGAATATTCGTAGGGGACAATCCCTGGTTTAAGAGTGCGGTTTTCAGCGTTGGAACCCGGTTCAATTTCCGGACGAGCCATGTGGTATTTGTGATCAACAAAACACGTTTATGTCAAGGTTTTTCGAGGTTATTTGGTTTTCCCTGCCTCTCATTCCATTATTCATTTTAGCAATATCTTCGCATGAATTCATCTCGTCCGGAGGCTGTAAGCTGAAAGATTTTGATTTGAGAATCCGACTGTAGTAAAGTCACGTGTTTTTTTCGGTTGATTGTATCCTTGACGGTTCCCATTTATTCTCAAAAAATTCATTATTTCATGAGTTTTCGTATTAGTTTTCTGAAAGTGAGAAGTCTTCGATTTGTGTCTCAAGGAGTAGAGTACTTAAGCTTTGTATTAATTAATTGCACTCTGAAGGACCGATGGCAATCGATATCTACACCACAGTATATGTAGGTTTCGGTATTTTAGGGTAAAATTAATACGACTGTTGCAAGCTAGCTGTGTTCCCAGGCCTGAGCCCTGTTTTATTATCCTCTCCTGAGTTTAAAGGAGACATGTGACGTACTCCCATCACCGTACCAAGCTTACTTGGTCTGTCTTAGCCCTCTCTTTCGCCAAACAGCAATATAAACAATTTGGATTAGGCTACAGCTTCCTTATTGCTCCGGCCGGGAATCCGACCCGGGAACGTCTCACAGAAAGCAAACTCGTTGTCCATGATCATCCGAGAGCCCACCACAGTATTTTCTAATATTGTTGTTCTTGATAAATTAATATTTTAAAGAAGTCATGGTTTAGTTGTTGCCATTAGTGACACTATGTAACTTAATATCTATTTAGTATAGAATAGACCGGACTTTTGTAGCTAGTTCATGTACAATCTCGTCAAAAGGTCACATATAACAGAATAAAATGATGCAAGTGTCTTACAAATATGAATTTCTTTTTGAAAAAGAGTGTAAAATAAATAATCATCTAAATTGACATAAAAATTTAATAAAGGTCGATTATTAGCACGGAGTTAAACTCGGGTGACGAATTCAGGAATGCTACATACTTCCACATCATTACATTTCGTTTACAAAATATGAAAGGTTGAATGAAGTGGCTGTCCCTGACCTATTTCACTGCATGCTCTCGGCTCAAGCACCCCATTTCAAACAGTTTCCGCAAACCGATTTCTTCCAGAATCTTCTTCGCCCAAAGCCCCCTCCGCGGCCGTCATACCCTGCGAGCTGATGTATGATATTCCATTACGATTTTTTCGCGTCATTTTTTCCACCTCGCCTGTTGCTAGAAGTGCTTTCTGCCCCCTCCCCCTTCCCCCGCCGCCTTTCATCTCCATCTGTTACTGCACTCCCGCCAGAATTCCGTTTCATTTCCCCTCCTTGCTATTCATCCGTTGCATCATCTTTCCATAACCGCTCTGTCACCCGGTAAAGGATGGCTTTCCTATTCTATTGAGACTACCTATGTCGGGAGTGATATATCTCCCTCCACAGGATCGCGCTGCGCCGCCTCCACAAACTCGGAATAAAAATTGACATCACTGTCCCGTTCTGGTGGAATTTATGGGATTTATTGATATATGTGGCTATCCTTATCACGCCGTTCCGGTCCGCTGTTTCAGGGAAGAACGAAAAATTGCTCCGAACGGGACCCTGCCCTCTCGTTTAATTACACGGAAATGCGCGGCAAGTTTTCAATAGGTCTCTTGGGACAATTTCATATTTGCACTCGATCTGGCGTAAGATATCTCTTTATTTTTACAATATGTCTCCTTGAAGCGTACTAAAATGAAGGACGTGTGAAATAGATCGCTAAGAAAGGAACGATAAGCAATGTAAAGATTTCATATTAATATATTTATAAATATGGAGTGAAATAGGAACCTAAGATTTAATTATCGACTATGTGATCCAACGGAAAAATTTACTGTTAAAATTTTGAGATGTATTGTGATTCTAGAAGTGCAGAATATGGATCGTATCACTTCTAGGTAAAATCCAATGTTTTATACATTAAAAAAACAAAAAACTGAAAGTCAGTTGCCAAGAGAAAAAGCAAAAATTGAGGCAAATAAATGTAATTTCGAAAGTGTATGTACCACGAGTCTTCAATTTTCTCCAATTTCTTTCATTATTTTTTCCACGGATAGAGCAAAGGACGTTTAAAAGAATGGCACAGAACTAATTTTCGTTGAACTCTGAATTTTCAAAAAGTGCAAATTATAGCAATAATGCGAGAAAGTATGTGCTGTTGTAGCTTTGAGGTCAGTCAGTAACAGTTTCTCTGTCTTCGTATAACTTAATCACTTATTTGTTTTACGTCAGAACCATTTAAAAGTGCATGCGACATTTCGGTGCTTAAAAGGTACATATACTGTTCAGAAGAAAAGATATACATTTGAATCAACAATTGCAACGAGGACATCATTTATTTATTGAACGTCAAAAACAGTTACAAACTGTGTTACGTACTTTGTGGAGAAGTGCAATATGTTCACATCACCCTTCGCCCAATAGATCGGGGAAAAGTAGGCGAAGAAAAAGAAAACACGAAGAAGTGTTAAATTAGCTGATTCACAACATCAACAAAATCATTTAATAATGATTTCTTTCTAAATGAATTTAATATGAAATCATTTAATAATGATTTCTTTCTAATTATTAGGTAGATATTATTAGATATTATATTATTAGATAGATTAGATTATTATTTCTAATTATATAGATTCTCTACATAATTCCTTCTCCTCTCCAGAAGAATGTATAAAAGTCTTACTTTATACACTTTTAAGTAAAACTTTTAAAAACATCAAAAATTGATACCTTAATATAAAGACCCTCCTTTCCCTATATCTCATATACAATAATCCTTCAAACATGTAGTTAATATCAATACTTGTGTAATGTAAATAAATAAATATGTGTACCCATTCCAAATACGTAAGTACCTACATTATTAATACATTTTGACCATTTACATGCTTGTATGAATTGTATAATGGTATAATTGTAAAAAATGTGTATTCTTGTGTAAATTATAAATTGATTCTCGTGGTCGCTTATGACCCAGTTGTTGAAAAGCGACCTTAATAAATAAATTTTTTTAAAAATGATTTCTTTCTAAGGATATATTTTTTTTTAATTTTGAATATGGCGTTATCTATGTCAAAATAACTCGCTGAATATCTTAAATAATTTTCGACATCGTTCAAACAAGAATATTTTCACCAAGATCTTAACTGTATGGCGATTTTGTATCATCCTCATTCATAGCGGAAGGGGGCATGGCGGGTGCCCCCATTTCGCCGAGGCTTATCTGCCCGGGGGAGAGCCGTCAACGCCCCGTGGTGCGAAGCGCGGAGCGCGGCCATGGTTTGTGGCGGGGCGCATGGACGTGCGCCAGGCGGCTGCGGCCCGGGCACTGAATTAGGGCCATGGCGCCGCTGGCTCGCCATAATTACTTATTTATGCGACAGTGTTACGCGGCGCCGCGCGAAAAGGGCGACGAGAGACCGTTATCGTTAATTATAGTTATAATCGTTCATTACCGTATTTTTACCGTAGCAATCGCCGTTTATTGGATCTCTTCTCTCCCGTATTACCCCATTTATATTATTATTATTATTATTATTATTATTATTATTATTATTATTATTTTAATATTTAACAGGCATCTTTTAAAAGTGGCCCCTAATTTACTCAGAATATCTCAGATAAGAGTAGAGATTTATATTTATTCAGTCAAAAAAACAACAACAGTAAAACCCAGGGAGGGGGGAATTATCTGCGCACGTTTTCTTGAGTTCCAGAATATCTTCCCGTCATTTTAATTATAAATAGTTGAAAGATGACTAAACGTTTAACATAAATAATTTTTTAAAAAAGTAAAAATAAATTTTAAAAATCGCAAGATTAGCAATATTTGAAAAATAGTCATTTTCGTTTCTGAGTTATAGAAAACGTATTTGCATCGGTACACGAATTGCAAGTATGATTTTTTTACATTGCTAACAAAATAGCAACTTGACCTTACCTCTACTTTTACCATTACAAGGAAGAGGAAAGTTCAACAATACGTGCTAGTGAAGCTGCATAGTGAAGCTACATTTACGTCCAGAAGCAAAACAAGGGGCCATTTCAGCATTTGTTCAATGGATCAGGGAAACTGGACAAAATCCTGATAGAGACTTTGATCATGATAAAGAAAGGACCCGCCTTCTGGCAGGGGAAAAGACACTACATAATGTTAAAGATGGTAAAAGAATATCACAAAATTGTACCAAATTCGATTTTACTGCATAATTTTGAAATCGCATGAAATCGTAAAAAGTACTATATTGTTCTACATAATCTGTGTTTTAAACTATGCTGTAACATAAGATTCCCTTCACTCTGCAATCTGTAATAGAATGAAGAGAAATTATAGAAGGTCAAAATCGCAATTATTTTTTTTAATTGTCTCATTTCACTTTTTAGAAATAAACTCCATCACCTGCAGCGGCAAACGAATAAATGCGTGACTGATGGAGCAGTACCCAATCAAACGGGCCACGGACCGCCCGCGACCTTTCCTACCTCTTCCTTGTCCTATCCTCACCCCTACTAACACACACTTACACTAACGTGCACAACACCACCACACATGCCGGGTAACCGGTCGGAAGCTTAGAGCTTGTCCCGTCTGGGGCGTGCCTTGTTGGTGGGTGATGCCTGGTTATGGGAAAATTCCGCTAGCCGACGGTAGGTCGGCGCCGAATCTAACCATTCAGCGGAAGACCACTGCCACATCCCGAACAGTCACATGTACTTAACTCACAGGACTAATTACCTTAGTAGATGTCGCGTCCAGAATCACTAGCAATTAAAAAAAATCACTGAACTTCAGACCTCTTAACATGGTTACTTTCTTTTATTTTTCTTTTCTATTTCCTCTTCTATTTTCCCTATGATGGAGTAATAGGAAATATTAAGTTCCCTTCCTTTTTGATGGTTACTTTCTTGCATTTTTCTTTTCTATTTCCTCTTCTATTTTCCCTGTGATGGAGTAATAGGAACCATTAGTTCACTTCCATTTTGATGGTTACTTTCTTTCATTTTTTTCTATTTCCTCTTCTATTTTCCCTGTGATGGAGTAATAGGAACCATTAGGTCACTTCCATTTCGATGGTTACTTTCTTGCATTTTTCTTTTCTATTTCCTCTTCTATTTTCCCTGTGATGGAGTAATAGGAACCATTATGTCACTTCCATTTTGATGGTTACTTTCTTTCATTTTTCTTTTTTATTTCCTCTTCTATTTTCCCTGTGATGGAGTAATAGGAACCATTAGTTCACTTCCATTTTGATGGTAAATTTCTTTCATTTTTCCTTTCTATTTCCTCTTCTATTTTCCCTACGATGGAGTAATAGGAAATATTAAGTTCCCTTCCACTTTGATGGTTACTTTCTTTCATTTTTTTTCTATTTCCTCTTCTATTTTCCCTGTGATGGAGTAATAGGAACCATTAGTTCACTTCCATTTTGATGGTAACTTTCTTTCATTTTTCTTTTCTATTTCCTCTTCTATTTTCCCTATGATGGAGTAATAGGAAATATTAAGTTCCCTTCCTTTTTGATGGTTACTTTCTTGCATTTTTCTTTTCTATTTCCTCTTCTATTTTCCCTGTGATGGAGTAATAGGAACCATTAGTTCACTTCCATTTTGATGGTTACTTTCTTTCATTTTTTTCTATTTCCTCTTCTATTTTCCCTGTGATGGAGTAATAGGAACCATTAGGTCACTTCCATTTCGATGGTTACTTTCTTTCATTTTTCTTTTCTATTTCCTCTTCTATTTTCCCTGTGATGGAGTAATAGGAACCATTATGTCACTTCCATTTTGATGGTTACTTTCTTCCATTTTTTTTTTCTATTTCCTCTTCTATTTTCACTGTGATGGAGTAATAGGAATCATTAGGTCACTTCCATTTTGATTGTTACTTTCTTTCATTTTTCTTTTCTATTTCCTCTTCTATTTTCCCTGTGATGGAGTAATAGGAACCATTAGTTCACTTCCATTTTGATGGTTACTTTCTTTCATTTTTTTCTATTTCCTCTTCTATTTTCCCTGTGATGGAGTAATAGGAACCATTAGGTCACTTCCATTTTGATGGTTACTTTCTTTCATTTTTCTTTTTTATTTCCTCTTCTATTTTCCCTGTGATGGAGTAATAGGAACCATTAGTTCACATCCATTTTGATGGTAACTTTCTTTCATTTTTCTTTTCTATTTCCTCTTCTATTTTCCCTATGATGGAGTAATAGGAAATATTAAGTTCCCTTCCATTTTGATGGTTACTTTCTTGCATTTTTCTTTTCTATTTCCTCTTCTATTTTCCCTGTGATGGAGTAATAGGAACCATTAGGTCACTTCCATTTTGATGTTTACTTACTTTCATTTTTCTTTTTTATTTCCTCTTCTATTTTCCCTGTGATGGAGTAATAGGACCCATTAGTTCACTTCCATTTTGATGGTAAATTTCTTTCATTTTTCCTTTCTATTTCCACTTCTATTTTCCCTATGATGGAGTAATAGGAAATATTAAGTTCCCTTCCACTTTGATGGTTACTTTCTTTCATTTTTTTTCTATTTCCTCTTCTATTTTCCCTGTGATGGAGTAATAGGAACCATTAGTTCACTTCCATTTTGATGGTAACTTTCTTTCATTTTTCTTTTCTATTTCCTCTTCTATTTTCCCTATGATGGAGTAATAGGAAATATTAAGTTCCCTTCCTTTTTGATGGTTACTTTCTTGCATTTTTCTTTTCTATTTCCTCTTCTATTTTCCCTGTGATGGAGTAATAGGAACCATTAGGTCACTTCCATTTTGATGGTTACTTTCTTTCATTTTTCTTTTTTATTTCCTCTTCTATTTTCCCTGTGATGGAGTAATAGGAACCATTAGTTCACTTCCATTTTGATGGTAACTTTCTTTCATTTTTCTTTTCTATTTCCTCTTCTATTTTCCCTATGATGGAGTAATAGGAAATATTAAGTTCCCTTCCATTTTGATGGTTACTTTCTTGCATTTTTCTTTTCTATTTCCTCTTCTATTTTCCCTGTGATGGAGTAATAGGAACCATTAGTTCACTTCCATTTTGATGGTTACTTTCTTTCATTTTTTTCTATTTCCTCTTCTATTTTCCCTGTGATGGAGTAATAGGAACCATTAGTTCACTTCCATTTTGATGGTTACTTTCTTTCATTTTTTTCTATTTCCTCTTCTATTTTCCCTGTGATGGAGTAATAGGAACCATTAGTTCACTTCCATTTTGATGGTAACTTTCTTTCATTTTTCTTTTCTATTTCCTCTTCTATTTTCCCTATGATGGAGTAATAGGAAATATTAAGTTCCCTTCCATTTTGATGGTTACTTTCTTGCATTTTTCTTTTCTATTTCCTCTTCTATTTTCCCTGTGATGGAGTAATAGGAACCATTAGTTCACATCCATTTGATGGTTACTTTCTTTGATTTTTCTTTTTTATTTCCTCTTCTATTTTCCCTGTGATGGAGTAATAGGAACAATTAGTTCACTTCCATTTTGATGGTAACTTTCTTTCATTTTTTTTTCTATTTCCTCTTCTATTTTCCCTGTGATGGAGTAATAGGAACCATTAGTTCACTTCCATTTTGATGGTTACTTTCTTTCATTTTTCTTTTTTATTTCCTCTTCTATTTTCCCTGTGATGGAGTAATAGGAACCATTAGTTCACTTCCATTTTGATGGTAACTTTCTTTCATTTTTCTTTTCTATTTACTCTTCTATTTCCCTATGATGGAGTAATAGGAAATATTAAGTTCCCTTCCATTTTGATGGTTACTTTCTTTCATTTTTCTTTTTTATTTCCTCTTCTATTTTCCCTGTGATGGAGTAATAGGAACCATTAGTTCACTTCCATTTTGATGGTAACTTTCTTTCATTTTTCTTTTCTATTTCCTCTTCTATTTTCCCTATGATGGAGTAATAGGAAATATTAAGTTCCCTTCCATTTTGATGGTTACTTTCTTGCATTTTTCTTTTCTATTTCCTCTTCTATTTTCCCTGTGATGGAGTAATAGGAACCATTAGTTCACTTCCATTTTGATGGTTACTTTCTTTCATTTTTCTATTTCCTCTTCTATTTTCCCTGTGATGGAGTAATAGGAACCATTAGGTCACTTCCATTTTGATGGTAACTTTCTTTCATTTTTCTTTTCTATTTCCTCTTCTATTTTCCCTGTGATGGAGTAATAGGAACCAATATGTCACTTCCATTTTGATGGTTACTTTCTTTCATTTTTCTTTTTTATTTCCTCTTCTATTTTCCCTGTGATGGAGTAATAGGAACCATTAGTTCACTTCCATTTTGATGGTTACTTTCTTTCATTTTTCTTTTCTATTTCCTCTTCTATTTTCCCTGTGATGGAGTAATAGGAACCATTAGGTCACTTCCATTTTGATGGTAACTTTCTTTCATTTTTCTTTTCTATTTCCTCTTCTATTTTCCCTGTGATGGAGTAATAGGAACCAATATGTCACTTCCATATTGATGGTTACTTTCTTTCATTTTTCTTTTCTATTTCCTCTTCTATTTTCCCTGTGATGGAGTAATAGGAACCATTAGTTCACTTCCATTTTGATGGTAACTTTCTTTCATTTTTCTTTTCTATTTCCTCTTCTATTTCCCTATGATGGAGTAATAGGAAATATTAAGTTCCCTTCCATTTTGATGGTTACTTTCTTTCATTTTTCTTTTTTATTTCCTCTTCTATTTTCCCTGTGATGGAGTAATAGGAACCATTAGTTCACTTCCATTTTGATGGTTACTTTCTTTCATTTTTTTCTATTTCCTCTTCTATTTTCCCTGTGATGGAGTAATAGGAACCATTAGTTCACTTCCATTTTGATGGTAACTTTCTTTCATTTTTCTTTTCTATTTCCTCTTCTATTTTCCCTATGATGGAGTAATAGGAAATATTAAGTTCCCTTCCATTTTGATGGTTACTTTCTTGCATTTTTCTTTTCTATTTCCTCTTCTATTTTCCCTGTGATGGAGTAATAGGAACCATTAGTTCACTTCCATTTGATGGTTACTTTCTTTGATTTTTCTTTTTTATTTCCTCTTCTATTTTCCCTGTGATGGAGTAATAGGAACAATTAGTTCACTTCCATTTTGATGGTAACTTTCTTTCATTTTTCTTTTCTATTTCCTCTTCTATTTTCCCTGTGATGGAGTAATAGGAACCATTAGTTCACTTCCATTTTGATGGTTACTTTCTTTCATTTTTCTTTTTTATTTCCTCTTCTATTTTCCCTGTGATGGAGTAATAGGAACCATTAGTTCACTTCCATTTTGATGGTAACTTTCTTTCATTTTTCTTTTCTATTTCCTCTTCTATTTCCCTTTGATGGAGTAATAGGAAATATTAAGTTCCCTTCCATTTTGATGGTTACTTTCTTTCATTTTTCTTTTTTATTTCCTCTTCTATTTTCCCTGTGATGGAGTAATAGGAACCATTAGTTCACTTCCATTTTGATGGTAACTTTCTTTCATTTTTCTTTTCTATTTCCTCTTCTATTTTCCCTATGATGGAGTAATAGGAAATATTAAGTTCCCTTCCATTTTGATGGTTACTTTCTTGCATTTTTCTTTTCTATTTCCTCTTCTATTTTCCCTGTGATGGAGTAATAGGAACCATTAGTTCACTTCCATTTTGATGGTTACTTTCTTTCATTTTTCTATTTCCTCTTCTATTTTCCCTGTGATGGAGTAATAGGAACCATTAGGTCACTTCCATTTTGATGGTAACTTTCTTTCATTTTTCTTTTCTATTTCCTCTTCTATTTTCCCTGTGATGGAGTAATAGGAACCAATATGTCACTTCCATTTTGATGGTTACTTTCTTTCATTTTTCTTTTTTATTTCCTCTTCTATTTTCCCTGTGATGGAGTAATAGGAACCATTAGTTCACTTCCATTTTGATGGTTACTTTCTTTCATTTTTCTTTTCTATTTCCTCTTCTATTTTCCCTGTGATGGAGTAATAGGAACCATTAGGTCACTTCCATTTTGATGGTAACTTTCTTTCATTTTTCTTTTCTATTTCCTCTTCTATTTTCCCTGTGATGGAGTAATAGGAACCAATATGTCACTTCCATATTGATGGTTACTTTCTTTCATTTTTCTTTTTTATTTCCTCTTCTATTTTCCCTGTGATGGAGTAATAGGAACCATTAGTTAACTTCCATTTTGATGGTAACTTTCTTTCATTTTTCTTTTCTATTTCCTCTTCTATTTTCCCTATGATGGAGTAATAGGAAATATTAAGTTCCCTTCCATTTTGATGGTTACTTTCTTGCATTTTTCTTTTCTATTTCCTCTTCTATTTTCCCTGTGATGGAGTAATAGGAACCATTAGTTCACTTCCATTTGATGGTTACTTTCTTTGATTTTTCTTTTTTATTTCCTCTTCTATTTTCCCTGTGATGGAGTAATAGGAACAATTAGTTCACTTCCATTTTGATGGTAACTTTCTTTCATTTTTCTTTTCTATTTCCTCTTCTATTTTCCCTGTGATGGAGTAATAGGAACCAATATGTCACTTCCATATTGATGGTTACTTTCTTTCATTTTTCTTTTTTATTTCCTCTTCTATTTTCCCTGTGATGGAGTAATAGGAACCATTAGTTCACTTCCATTTTGATGGTAACTTTCTTTCATTTTTCTTTTCTATTTCCTCTTCTATTTTCCCTATGATGGAGTAATAGGAAATATTAAGTTCCCTTCCATTTTGATGGTTACTATCTTTCATTTTTTTTCTATTTCCTCTTCTATTTTCCCTGTGATGGAGTAATAGGAACCATTAGGTCACTTCCATTTTGATGGTTACTTTCTTTCATTTTTCTGTTTTATTTCCTCTTCTATTTTCCCTGTGATGGAGTAATAGGAAATATTAAGTTCCCTTCCATTTTGATGGTTACTTTCTTTCATTGTTTTTTCTATTTCCTCTTCTATTTTCCCTGTGATGGAGTAATAGGAACTATTAGGTCACTTCCATTTTGATGGTTACTTTCTTTCATTTTTCTTTTCTATTTCCTCTTCTATTTTCCCTGTGATGGAGTAATAGGAACCTTTAGTTCACTTCCATTTTGATGGTAACTTTCTTTCATGTTTCTTTTCTATTTCCTCTTCTATTTTCCCTGTGACGGAGTAATAAGTTAAGTTGGCTGGGAATTTCTTCCTCCCGGTATCTCCGCCAGCGGTGAACCGTTCCACGCAGGACCATGCAGTTGCCCGATGTGTGTGGTAGTGTAATGCTTTTAAGTGGAACTGTATGAGTAAGGAGTGAGCAGCATTCAGGGATGAAGGGAAGAAAGTGTGAGTTACGGGGATCGTGTATTCAGCTCCGTCATTCGCCTGATATTAATCAGAGAAACCACGGGAAACTACCGATCGGAGCAGGCGGACACTAGAATTTTCCTCCAGACAGTGGATAAACTCAGCTAGCTGGTGTCAAGGATTCGTCAGCATGGTTTTTTATGTGAGCTTACTCACCGGAATGAAAGGAATGAAAATACTTTTAGATTATTGTTTTAAAAAATATTGAATAAATTTTGTTGATTAAGAAACGATTGATGTATTTTTTTTCTTTGCTGGGATTTCTTGTTTGGTGAAGTGTGAACTAGATTTCTTTTCAATTTTAGGTGCGGTTATTATAATTGCATTCAACAGATACGAAGAGTATCGTATTGTGTCTTCATACAGGATGCTTTCACGGTTGAGTCCAATTTTTCTAACTATACAGTGCTTTTTTTAAATTTTAAAAACATATTTTAAACAATTTAAATTACCAAAGAGTTAGTTTTACTAACGTAATTTATCTCGTATTTGTGATGGTTTAAAAATCAAATTATTTAGTCATAATAATTAAAGAATATGATCTTTAGAGAGAAAATCGATGAATCTTCAAGGTCTTTCCATCGCATGAAAACAATTTTTTTTAGTAAAAATAGAAGCGCGCTCTGCATTTTCAAACAAATTTCAATAAGCCAACTTTTCGTAATGGTCGTTTCATAAAGATTTAAAGCGATATTTTTTACAAGGGTTAATCATGGTAAATTTAATCATTCGAGTGGAATAGTACGTGTTTAATTTGCTTCCTCAAATTGTAAACTAAATCAGGGATAATTGGTTCTGCAATTAATTCCAAATTAACTTCCGTAAAACGACACAAGGTAATTATGACTCCTATTGCTCACTCCACTGGTTAATCCACAAATTCTCCCCACCTCTCCAGTACTACGTTGCTGGACTGTATATTTAGTATCGGGGTTCGCATCACACAAATATACGAAAGTTCTCGGTACTGAGCAAACAAATGTTGCAACTTGCGAAAAAGTACTCTGAGTGTGTTATTTCACAATTTGTCATGATTAATTTATTTATCCATACCGCATCTGTTAAGGAATATGGATATTCACCTCGGTTTGCGGTATTCGTGAGGATTTTATCATTGGCCGTGAAATGTGTAGTCTAAAGACGTATTTTATGAAAGAGTTAAGGAGACATGCAGACGTCTGGCTCATGATAGTTATCCACCGACTGCTTTTCGTTTGCTAAATACCGTAGCAGTGTTAAAGAAGCTTGTACCATTGCTTCCCCGTTGCTTGCGTTTTTGATAAGACCCTGATATGTAATGAAATATTTGTTATATGTCTCTATGAGAGAATGCAATGACCTTTAACTCATTATTATCGTTGGTAAAGAACAGCTTTTCTCTTGTCAGGGAAAAGAAAACCTTGAACATTATTCTATGTTACTAATTATTGGAGCACTTCATAGTGCAATCTTGCCTAATGTAGTGTAGAATGTCAGATAATTTCCCAACGATAGCGTCTTTATAATTTTTACGCACGCAGAAAAATTGGTAAAATGCAATATTGTCTTTATACTTGCCTTAATGTAAATTAAAGTTTTCGATTGTTACTATGAAAAAGAATTCATTGCCGTGCAATGACTTCTCCGTGCAACTGAAGGGCAGCGATGAATGAAACTGATTTGAGAACTTGAGTTAATGCATGTATTGGCGTGTGTGATAAGATCATAGAGTACAGATTGAACTGCTGGCCACTAGCTTGTGCACTTGTTTTGTACAACCCTAAACTTTAAAATTAGATTTATGTTTCCCCCTATATATGCCGTCTGACAGAAATATTTCCCTGCATATATTTACATTCTCCGCGAATATGCACTACTATGAACAAGCTGGATCTCGTTAGCCTAACATACTAGTGAAATTGAAAAAATATAAATTCCAATATTAAAATTAGAATTATTACTAGTGTAATAAGTATAAGTATTAGTATTTTTAGACTGCTCTTGTAAAAACATGATACATATTCTTATAATGTGTGTGACTTTGTTAGAGAGAAGATTTTCATTTCCCTTTACATTTGGACCATGTACATCCGTTTCAATATTCAATTTTTTTTTCGTAACTTTCCTTACGTAACTTCAAAATAAGCCGGCGCCCTGTGCTATACTGTCGAAGTTCTTAGTGCAGGTTAAGTACCTACGAGAGCGCCTTCATTCTGTAGCATTTCCTGCACGAAACATGTGCTTCTCTGAAATTGCTGTGCCGTACCTGTCAGCTGGAACACTATAACAGTCTCGTGCGCCAACCGAGTGCACACAATTGCGGCAAAGGGGAAACGCTATCAGAATTCAACCTTAAGTGTGCCATACCACATCTCTACATATTATGTTACCGTATTGTTCCAGAGTGCTATTTCATACCATATGAAAGAAACATTTAACCACGTGGTGTTTAATTAAACAAATATATTTTATTAAATAAAATAATAAGGTAATTCATATTTTAGAACTGATCACACTTACAATCATTAACATGCGTAAAGGTCGTAAATGTGTACACGAGAGCAGTTGAGAGGAACTTCTGATAGAGCTGTTCTAAAAATGGTGATTACGAAGTAGATGTCCTAGTAGATTTTGATGTAGCCCTGAAAAATATTAATCCTGTAAAGACTGCGAAAATTGAGAAGCCCAATTTTAACTTAAAACACGGACCTGCTGTAGATATAGGCCTATTGTTTCTCGTTTGCAAGGCACGGCAGCGTTGAGGCCTATCGGGTCCAGTGTGTTTCTCCCTCAATGACATATCCAAGGTTGAAGAGTATCAGGTTGAAGAGCACGTTTCACAGTTTTCCTTTTGCATGTGCGTTAGAGTGGCTCGTGCTCCGTGGAGGACTCCGTATGGAAATGAGTATACAGCCTCCTTTGATCCGCATTGATCGACCATTGAATTGAATTCAATTGAATTAATGTCTTATTTTACGTGGCGAGACTCGGTCCATCAGACCCGCTCTTCCGTCTGACCACGCAAATTTCACTACGCTCCTTTCACCAACTAGCGGAGAAAGGAGGTATTTCTTGGGCGAGAAACAGGTGATTTGAATTTAGCTCAGAGGCGTTATTTAGGCGTGAGGATCTTTTACATGCATATAAATCTACTAACATGGGACAGCCGGCTTTACTTTCCCTCCGAAGGAAGGCGTACGAAATACTTTTTCGCCCTTAAAAATCCACGGTTCGATCGGTTTTGAACCCGCCAACTTGGGTACAACAGATACGCTAACCGTTACACCATCGCCGCGCGCAAGGTCCATCAGCGCTCCAAAGACGTCGGTAGCAATTGGTTGGAATACCTGCCACTTGTCCAAGACAGGAGATGTAGTACAGGGCGCATCTCAAGATGATACCAAACTCCGTGATATCATATTCATGTAGAGAGTCGAAAGGTTGAGGAGACTGTTAGATACCTCGTACTTTTCTTAAACTATTTTAAAAGAATTGATTCTCGTTTGCGAATTATAGTATCTTTCTTAAGAAGAGGGACGATATATTTCGTCAACCATCGAATTCCCTCAGCATCAAGAGCGAGTTTCATCATCGTCCTTTATTGTTTAGCAGTAGTATGGCTCGTGCTGCATGTACGACCCCACATGGAAGTAAGCCTTCAGCCTCTTTTGATCTCCATCCATGGCTCATTTACGCCCATCAGCGCTGACGGGACGACGCGGTAGAAATTGATTGGAATGTCTGCTATTTCCACCAAGATTCACTAAAAGGAATACAGGTCGCATCGCTAAGTGGTTTTGATATTTACTATAAAGTCTAATCTGTAGTTCGTTTCCTGGTGCAAATAATAACCTCCGGACGAAAATAACTAATTTCAAACCTCGCCAACCTGAGTTGGCTGATGTTGATACTTCAACATCAAATATGTAATCATTCAACTATGCATAGTAACATGGTGAGTTACTTATTCTGCAGCTCAGGAAAACATGCGCAGATTATACTTCTTACACATACGTTACATAGTGTTTTTATTGTTTTCTTTCTTTTTTTCCCGAAAAGTAAATCAAATCAAATGATATCTTGTCCATGAGATAGTATATTTTACATATACAGTATCAGAGACTAGAGACTCACGTTTCAGACTTGTGACGGTCCAGGAAAGGGTTCCTACACGAGACACAAAATACAGTAGCATTATTAAGATCACGCGTCGGTAAATTTCCCCCGTCAACCATCGGCTTCCCCAAGCTACGCGAACACGGTTCGTGCTCCTGTGCGTTCGCCGCCACGCGGCCCGTGCTGGCTGGAGAGCCCTGAATGGAAATGAGTGCACAGCCTCTTTTGATCCTCATCCATCGTCCATTGACGTCCATCAGCGCTGGCAGCGCGGCGGTGGCCGCGTGCCAAATGTAATTGATGCTGCGCGCTCTGGAAGCGCCCGCGAATGCGTCCGACCTCCTGCCAGGGCGAGCGTGCCGCGGCGGTCGCGTTTGCGGGTGTGTCGCTGAAACGTTATTTTCCCTTCGCTCTCTCGCCAATCAATACGAACTATGTATCTGTGGAATCTCGCCAATTGAAAACACCGAGCGCTGTAACTTACGCTTTCGCGAGTGAAATCTGTTCGAAACGTTTTTGAGTTGTGGGCAAAGAAATGTTTTTACGGAATATATGTTTCTTGAGAAAACATCCCTAAGGTTTCTCAGATTCGTAATATATCTATTGTATTTTTTATATGTTGTTTTCCATTCCAGAACACTTTTGAAGGTACATCAAGACCATTAAAAAATTAATAATGAATAATTTTTAAATCATTCGTATAATGGTTAGAAAAGCGAACACGACAATATTATGTTATAATTTATTCGCAAATTACTTATGTCCTTTTTAGTTAATTTTAGGTAGAAATTTCAATACTATCAATTATCGTTATTGGTAAATAATTATGAAGCAACAATAGTATAATTTTGATTTTTTAAATATGTTGACATTTTTCCTGATGACCCTATAACCCGTAATACGTTGTAATGTTACGATCATTTGCATTGCCTGGAGACACGAGGAAAATTAAACATTCATGAGTGTATTTGTGTTATAAATTTGATGTTTATTTTATTGTATCTATGAAAGGGAATTGCATTCTACGGAATAGTGTGAAGTGATGAGTGCTGTTTTTGTACCTACAATGTTATAGATTAATATTTTTCAGGCATACACGTTTTTATAACTAAATTTCTTAATTTGTTTGAAGATTGTATGAATAATTGTACTAGTCATGTTATTTTTACTAATTTTTATAAATCAGTTATCAAACACAATTTACAATTTGCATGTCATTAAATAATATTAGATTCCGTGAAGCGTTGTTTAAATAACGCATCAATATTTTGTCCAAAGTATATCTCTTGTCTTTTGACTTCATGTATTTACTTCATTGGAAACTTTTAAACTAATTATGGTTTGGAAGAAAAACCGTGTTAGGTAGATCGTGAAATTATAGGTTAGTGGATTATTGCATCTGAATTCAGAAAAAGAAAATAATCACGCATAACTGTTGACTTCGCATTATGTGTTGTACAGAGTGTCCAAATTAAAAAACAATCAACACCAGCCGTCAATCATGAATCTCAATATGTTGCACTAGAAACTCTTCGAGTTTTGTTTGTTTCTTTGCTTTTAAATACTTCTAGAACATTGTCCAGAGACTTAAAAATCGGGACATCAGCAGCGGGTTAGTCTTTTTCGTCCGCATTTGAGTTAATTCACTTTCTGAAGTTCTTTACTGTAAAGTCTGAAACTATATGCATACTCGCCTTTTTCGCGTTTCCGTCTTGCTTCATCGAATATAGATTCTTAATAATTGTCGAGCTGTTGGTTAAGGCGGTCAGCTCTGACGAAGTTAGTCAAACTGATTCTACTGTGTCAAACGTCTGAGTTTTGTTATAATGTTCTATCAGAGAAAATAATGAGATATTCGTGAGTATTAAATTTGAATATTTTGAATTTTCTTTACGTTTCAAAGCATGACTCTGTAATATTCTCACATTTTTGTTAATGTACTAAATGAATTCATACGGTACATTACTAGAAATTTAACAAGTTTCAAATTGACTAATTATTATTTTTTGCCTGTGCAGATCTTCTGGCAGAGGAGGCTGAGAAAGTCGCCGGACTGACTGAAAAAACCGTGTGGTCATCTCCTAGGTAAGCTCCATTCTGACTTTTAGCCAATAATAACAAAATACTTGACTGAATTGAGTAAACATTTAGCCCAAAGACACCCATTTACATTTTTTTAAAATTACCTGGAAAATTTAAAGCAATTGAATTATAAAATCTCGACTATTCAATTTACAAAACGCTAACAATACGTCGGTATTCTAAGATTATTGAGGGTCATAAATCCAATTCATACGATTTATTTACAAAATAAAATTTATATTAATAATATTTTACCTTTTTCACATGTTTACGTTAGAATTTCCATGATCCCATAACACAATAAAATGTCCTTGTTTCTCCAAAGACCAGAGAAAATTGTTAACAGAAGTTTGAATATCTTATCGAATTTTAAAAGAGCAAAAGAATAGAATACTAACAACAAACTATTATAAGTTAACTCAAACTATAGTAATTACGAGAGTAAAAAGTGAAAATATAAAACGGAAAACATTCTAAAGGGCATGTCCTCATTCATTGGCCATAATGTATGTAAAATATTTCAGTTTCTAATATTATTGGATTATTTATTGATAAACAGTAGAACATGAATTATAATCAGCTTGCTGGTGTTATTGAATTGTCACTAAAATTTCATGGACAGAGTCTTAAAGTATTATGAGAAACATCAAATACTAATCCTCCAAATTAGTAAGCTTCATCCATTAAGTAACCCTATTTAACCCAACTATACATTCAGATATGACTTTCCCAGCGCGCTTCCCAGTTCAAAAATCTTGATGTTTTTGTCGTAAATACTGTAATACTTTCGTCATCGATAATCATTGATGATATTTTGAAATTTCTTTAATATAGTGAGAAATGACAAAAGCTTTAAAACTATGAAAGAAAAATCACAAATACGGATAACATCCAGTTGAAATTCGTCCTAAGAGAGATTCACATTGAAAGTGTTTTTTACTTTCTTACTACCTTACTTAAATGCTAAGGTAGCCAAAAACATACACTTCAGTTCCTCAGACCGGGAGGTCCTAGGGTTCCAGTTTGGCGCTGGCGAATTTTTGACACTAGCAAGATAGCTAGATCGAATTCAACTCGCTAAAGGGAGGAGAATTCTAACGGCCGGCTGTTCTGGTCTGTGGTTTTCGATGTTTTCGCCGATCAGCATCTGGCGAATGCCGGAGCAGTACCCTAGCAATCGAGTTACAAATCGCGTGCGATTTTTCCTTCCTCTTCCTCGTCCTATCCTGACTCCTTACTAAAGAAAGCTAAATTTACACCTACGCGCAGTATACAACTACATGCACATGTCGGCATATCATTCGGGAGCATAGAGCTTGTCCCTTATGAGGATGTAGCCCGTTGGTAGGAGACAACTGGATGGGGAAAACGCCGCAAGCCGTCGTATAGGTAGCGCCGGATATAACCATCCAGCGGGGGAAGGACCTCTCCACTTCCATGATAAAAGATGTGTACTACACTTACAGGACTAAATACTATAGTAACTATAGGAATTGAGGCGCCCGGAAGCACAAGATAATTAATCAAGGTGTTTTTTTAATTTATTTAACTTGAAAAGCAGAAAAAAAACTGAGAAAGTAATATTGACACTTTTTATTGAGTTCAGAATACCTAACCTTCTCCTTAAATATACGTAGTTAAAATTGGTTCGGAAATATACATAGTAGAACCTTTAATATATGAAAAGTGGCGACTATGAACAATCATGGTTGGCAACTATTGAAAACTAGAGATTTTCACTCACATGTTTTAGAAAACCTACTTGTTTAGTATAATAACGAACTACATATTGATTCTATAGTATTACTGACAAAGTAACCCTCGGGGCTATCTGCGTATTTGCCTAATGGATCAAGGGACATTGGACGTAAAACCTGATCGGGATAGGTTTTCCGACGTCGTTTCCAATCTGCATCATCCCGGAGAAAGTTGCGGTGTCCAGCGTTGATTTAATGCGCCCAGGCACAGGGTGGCGGTGCGAGAGCGGCTGAGCGCGCAGAGGCCTCTGGTGACGACGAGCGCAGTTGAGCCTCTTCCGCAGGCGGATTATCTGGGTGCGTGATGCGCACGTAGATCCCACGCCCCCACGCCCCATCCCCAGCGTCTCCGCCCCTCGCCCCCCGCACCCCGCCACAATGCCCCACGCCCAACGCCCCACACCTCACGAGCCATCCCCATCCCCATCCACAGCGCCCGCGCCCCGCTCCCCGCGCCCCACTCCCCGCGCCCCGCGCCCCGCGTCCGCTCCCCGCACCCCGCGCCACGCGCCCCTTTCCCCGCGCCCCGCGCCCCGCGCCCCACGCCTCACACCCCGCGCCCGGCGCTCCGCGCCCCACGCCCCACGCCCCACACCCCGCGCCCGGCACTCCGCGCCCCGCGCCCCGCGCCCCGCGCCCCACGCCTCACGCCTCACGCCTCACGCCTCACGCCTCACGCCTCACGCCTCACGCCTCACGCCTCACGCCCCGCGTCCCGCGCCCCGAACCCCATGCCCCGCGCACAGCTGCCTGCGCCCCGCGTCACGCGCCACGCACCCGGCGCTCCGCGCCCCGCGCCCCACGCCCCACGACTGCTCCCCACGCCTGCGCCCCACGCCTGCGCCCCACGCTCGCGCCCCACGCTCGCGCCCCACGCTCGCGCCCCACGCTCGCGCCCCACGCTCGCGCCCCACGCTCTCGGTGAACGCCCACGCCGCGACATCCACAGCTGTCGGCACCGCCCAAGCCCCACGCGCGCTGAAGGGAACTGTCAGCAGGGGCTTGCCTCGAAACAAATCGTATAATAATAATTAGGTCGAACACGAGCCATCGCTGTCGTGTGTCAGTTGCCCATTAGGCAGCTCGTTTCACGCCAATGTGCTGCACGCTGGGCGTGGTGCAGCCACCCCTGCACTTGCTTGGTTAAAAATGGTATAATATTATTAACTTTGACACCGATGAAATGAATGAAAAGGAGAAGATAAATCTGTAGTTTCATTATGACGTGATTTTTGCTTGGAAACATTTATAAGAAAACTATTGATATAATGGTATTGAAAGAGAACTATATAGGATTCGGCCATATTAGACGTGCCAGTGGTTTTGTTAGATACACAGGAACGCAGGAAATTTTCAAATAATGAAACAGTTTCTATCTTCGGTCAAAAAACAAGTATTTGAAAGTGTTATTCCGTCTATTATCGTACTGCGCGTACCCATTAGGATCTCCTACTATGTGCGTCATTGCTTACGACACAGTTGATGTCGTGCAACGGCAAAAGTCCAAGGTAACGGTCACCCGCATTAAATACTTGCTAATCACGTATTGAACATTGTTGATATTCTCGGTATATAAAGAACGTTTGTACTGTATGTATATTACACACGAACTATCGTATTGCAGTATTTGTTAGGGTATCTTAAACATCTTTTTTGTTAAAAACATTGTTATCAAATGTTTTGAAATTTCTTTAGGACCCAATAAAGAGTGCAGTATTCAGAAGTAACCAACCATTTATAATAGTAGGAATGCTTGACCGCCAAGTCCTTTTTTTAGTTGAAAAATTATAGAATTTTGAGAATTTCTTCAAAAATAGTATATGCTTGCCCAAATGTTAACACTTGTTTATATTAGTTCTTATGGGAATGTTTACTTAGAATAGAAACATAAAACAGTATTAACTGTATCGATTTATGACTCGGGATGAAAACAAGCATAAAATCACAAACATTTGCGCTAATTATCAGCACAGTGTTTTTACGATACCATAGACAGTTACTATATATTCACAAGAACGGCTTTGAGAATTACTTAAATGGTCAAAAGGATAAAAAATTAAACAGTGATCAGATAAAACCTACAGTTTCATTATATTGCTTAACCCGAAACATTAGTGTCTCGAGGTTTTTTGCTAAAATCCTTTGTTCCTTGGGGGGTTTTAAGATTTATTTTGGTTCACACAGAGATCACTTTAAATTAATAGAAAAGTTAACCACAAAAATAGGAATTGTTAGTAAAACATAAACAATGTATAAATTTGTTTATAAAAGTAATTCAAAATCTTAATATTTAAAAAAATACTATCTTTAATGGATAACGAAAGATATCAAACATTTTTTTAAAACTAGACTTTCGAACACGTTACTAATATTATGAATCTGTACAAACTATTGAATGCAATATTGGTAAATATTTAGATCCTCACTTATTTTAATGAATTTGAAATAAAAATTTCCCACTAAAGAATTGCATAGAGTATTCAAAAACCAAGGATAAGGAAATTAGTTAAAAATAAGAGGCAGTACCCATTTCTCAAAATAGTTCTCAATTGTACAAGGAATAATTTATTCCTAGGTGACTACAGGGGTCTATGCCAAGAATGTCCGAATGAATGTTGATAAAAGCTTGGACCATTTCAAAAAGCCAGGTGTATGTTTAGAATTCTTTATTGGACATAGATATATTCTATACGTAAACCATTGGAATACGACAATTATAAAATACGAATACTGTATCAAATATATTTGGTCAGTGCTTTGATTTTATTAAGAAAGATTTATCAAGAAATTTAAAATCCTTTGAAATGGATTTTAACATCCTTAGAAACCTAAATAAACAACCACCCATTCGTCGCAATTCCACATTATTACGAAAAAATCACATGGTACTTTACAAGACAAATAGTAATCAAAGAAGCGCATTATTTTTTGGGATGTTCGTTATTAATTATAGTGTTATTAATTGCGCAGTTTGAAAAATAAATGATAATTTGTGTTAATGAATTTTCAGCGTCCATCTTCCTCGAGCCACGGTATAAATGTGTATTGTTGAAATAGATGTATCGCAATCAATACCCAACAATATCGATTATCGAGCCGCAACAACATAATTCATGTGTTTCATATCGCAGTAATGTCGTAAATTTTCTCAAAAAATTGAGATTTTATGGTGACCGATAAAACGCTGAACATACCACGAAATGTTACAGTGTTATTACTGCCTCGCCCAAATTAAAAATCTCGGCTCCGCTACGCTCCGCCTCGATTTTTAACTTTTGGCATCGTCAGTAATAACACTCATAACACTTCTAGGTATGTTAATAACTATTACTTGAATGCCATAAAAGCCGCAGCTGCGCCTGTAAATGAACTGATGATTTGTGAGCGATTCAGAACACACAGCAGAAAAACGACAGTGAAGATTCACAAGCTGCTCTTTCGTTTTTCTAGGAAATATTTGTGGTATTTGGCAGAGGCCGTAGCAAATTTTATTTTCTAACAAAGCGTCAGACGGAAATGAAGATTTCTACTTCCATATTAAAATACAGTACAGAGCTGATGAAAAGTAGTTTCCTGATGTGCCCGTTTTCTGTTTTAAATCAAAACTGCATCAAGTGGTTGGACCAAAGTGGCTGAATTTTTAATTGTTGAACCAAAATGGAGCCTGGTTAAAAATCATCCTCGTGCATGACAAGAAGATTTCGGCATCAATTAAATGTATAATGTTTGCCATAATTTAATCAATAACACAAACGAGGGGTAAAACTATGGCAAACGATAGCCACTCGATTAATAAAAATGAAGGTCAAACTAACATCTACTTTAGTATTACGAATTAAATAGGAAATACCTCCTTGCTTTAAGAAGTCAATTTTTAATAACATTTAAAATATTTAAAGTGATGACATTATTTGTGTTAAATTAATACTACGTTTTAGCAAATGAAATAGTTGATTTTAACTTACCTCTGCATTCTTACATATTTCTTAAACATTTTAGTAACATTTATGCCCTTATTGTGAACATACAGTATCTGCAGCGTGGCGTTACCAGGAACCAACGAACTGAGAATTATAACTTTTCATCATTTTAGTCTTGTTTTTCATGTTAAAAGTGGCTAAGGGCACAGTCATTACAGTTCTGTGTTTATATTAAAAATATTTCTCTAGAAGTACATTGATGACGAAATTATCAAAATCACCCAAGGGAACAGCGCTTTGCACGTTAAGTTGAATGATTTTTTCGTCTATTTAGGCATAATAATGCAGCTGACTGAATGGTTCGCAAACGCTTCTCAATTAATTTTAATTTTATTGTGATCTCTTACTCGGATGACCAATTCATTTGCTGACTACTGATGTCCTTTAATTCTGCAGACAATGCTTGGTATTTCCTTTTCTTTTCAACAACAGTTGCTACAAGGCTGTCATACGTAGGAACCTCAACATTAATGATCCATGTTGTTTTAGATATTTTATCAAATGGAACAAATATCTGGGCTCTTTGCTTCTGCCGTTTGATCACTGATGATTTACACTATCCCTCAAATTTCGAGCTCAATTGTCTGTGATTACTTCTGGTTTGCACTTTTTATAAGGTTGCTCATTTTCTGAGGTCGTACCCCTTGGCTAAGGTCTGGTGAATTAACTTGGCAAAGCAGTTGTATCTTTTAAGATCTTCTTCTATTATTATTAATTATTATTATTATTATTATTATTATTATTACCGGGAAAGATAGCTCAGGGCATCAACTAATATCACAGCAGTCCCTGTGCCCGGGAAGTCCGGGATGTTCGGGTCCAGACGGTGGCTGGATTTTCGACATTAGCTTGTCAGATAGGTCTAATTTGGTCGCTGGCTGAAGGACAATGCTGCTCTGATCATTAGTTTTCCGCGGTTTCTCCGACCAACACCAGGAGAATGCCGGAGCAGTACCCTAACAAACAGGCCACAGACCGCGGGCGATCTTTCCTCCCTATCCTCACCCCTTACACACACACACACACATACACTAACATGCACTACACTACCACACATGCCGGGAGACCGGTCGGGGGCTTAGAGCTTGTCCCGTCTGGGGCGGTTCCCCGTTGGTGGGGGTTCCTGGTTGGGGAAAACCCCGTTAGCCGACGTAGATGGGCGCCGGATCTCCCTATAGATCGGGGAAAGATCACCGCCTCATCCCGAACAAACGCATGCACTACACTTACGGACTAACGACTCGATTAGTTCACGCACCCGGAAAAAAATCACATTCAATGCTCAGATGAAACAGTTTATATTCATGTCCTGCAGTCACAATCTGCATAATTATTTTTCATCATGTCAAAGAATACAATTTTCATATGAGTCTTATCTCTATCGCGACTCTGGTTATATACATTGAAGCGTGATGATATACTCAGAGTGACTGTTTGACAACCATTCTACGGAAAAATAAGTAAAGAACGGAACAATGGAAAAATTATATTTAAAGAGTTATTCTTTAGGTGTAAGCTCTATAGAGCCTTGAATTGATATTATCGATATTCGCTCAGATGAAATGTGCTTCTCTTTGTTGCAGCGATGAGGACATCGAGGACTTCTTCATGGCGGACGCTCCAGCGCCCCTGGACCACCGCGAGGATGCTCCCGCGCCGCCGTCCTCGTCCTCGCCTTCGCCCTCTGCCCGCCCACGCCCCTTCCCAGGGCTGCGCAGGAGACGTGAGTGCTCATTTATGTAACTTTCTCGAAAACGCGAGCTGTGAAAAATAAACGTGGAATTGAAAATATGGGCATTATGGTGTGTCTTTGAATAGTATTTAGAAGCAGTGCAGAAACTTTTAGGAGAGAGTAAATAAACTATACAAGGCATGTAATAAAAAATGGACATTTGTAATAATTTCTAGTAACGAATATCCTAATCGATATCGGAATGCAATTTTCACTCAAAAAATACTGAATTATAGATCAATAGTGTCTCGTAGAGCTATTGTTCGAAATAGGTTTTAATTTGGAAGATAATAAATAATTATTGATTTTTTTAGTCGGAATTCTATACGGACACATTCATTATCGCATGATTCATTCTCAAATGATACAATTCACGCCCATTAAAAAAATTATTGCGAGAGATCACAATATTGTGATCTGTCAAGTTTGCTAAATGAATTATTGTCATCCATAAGATTAGAATTTATAGATTTATTTGTAAAAATCCACCTGAAATCCACCTGAAATTTGGGAAAATTATGTACGGTGGATTCGTAGGCTTCCGCGGCCAGAGTCTATGCATTCTTGGCTATCCGGGATGAGCCGCGTCTTGGTCAATTGTGCTGACGTTTCGGCCATCTTGCTGTGGCTTTCTTTAGAGCTATACTGCTGAGTATAAGTGTGTAAAATAAGTATCAAATGTGTATCAATAAGTGTGTGTAGTTTTGGGGGGAGGATAGGACAAGGAAGAGGAAAATTCGCGCGCAACCCATGGCCTGTTTGTAAGGGTACTACTGCTCCGGTATTCGCCTGTTGTTGATCGGAGATAATACGGATAACTCTGTATCAGAGCTGCCGGCCGCTAGAATTCTCCAGACACACGCTGAATTCCACCTAGCCATCTTGCTAGGGTCAAAAATCCTGCCACCGTCGAAACTCGAACTCTGGGACCTCCTGATCAGAGACACTGCGCTCACATCAATTGATGCCTTGCGCTACCTTAGCCGGTAAATCCGAACGAGACGAAGGTCATTGAACCGTGATTCACTGCACATTTTCGCACGAGGGAGGTGGATGCACATTATGTCGTCACAGAATGAGTTCCGAACGGCGCGCAGTGAAACGCGCGGCGGCATAGACGACGTAAATTAGCCATTAACAATGTCTGACTATGGGGTTAATGAGCATTATTAAAGATTGTGACTTGAATTATTTCATTATTGTGCGATCAAAGGCATGCGTGCAAGACTCGGCCATCTGCGTTCACCTACACTTACTCTGGTTGCTCAGTGGTATCCTTTTCTATTAGGTCGTACGTGTCTGTACTAACGATACCAAATTAATATAACGAGTAGCTTAATATAATAGTAGCAATTAATATAAGGCTTCGTAGGATCGGTAAGGTTAAGAGAGGATGTACGATGTTGAAGCTCATCAAAAAATCCAAACATATTCTATATTATTACATTATGAATGATATGCTTTATAAGTTGAGGAAAGGTAAATCTCAACACAATATAACCTCGCAAATCGAACCTCGCAAATCCGAAATTTCGAATAATCCGAACAAAATTGGGGATGGAGGAAAAATAAACAATATAAATGCTTATTTGTATTTTATGTAGGATTTTATAATTACTGTAGAACTGAACGACTAATTATCGAAACACAATTTTATTGACATGAAACGTTTATTGCACTGGTAACTACGGTGCATATCATATATTTACGTAGGAGTAATTTTCATTGGAGGAACTTGCAAAATTCGTAATTTTCTTTTGCTTCAGGAACTTGGTCTGTTTTTGATGCGATGTAATGATGCGATTGCTATACTACGATGCAATTTTCTCACATCGCACTGTACTTAGCAAAGTCTTGATATCCTACACATGTATTTGTATATGTAGGTTACAATTTTTCGGATGATCCGAGCATTTCCAAATGTGAACAGTCCACACCCCAATTAGTTCGGATTACCGAGGTTCTACTCTACTATGAGCTGACCTGTCAACATAATCGTCTTAACATTGAATTTGCCGAGAAGAACTTTATTTAAAGTCACTTTAAACACTGGGCATGTCGCTTTTAAGAAGTAAGTAATTTCTTATGCCCAAACTGGTGAAGAATACGAAAGAGCAAGAACGTGTATTTCCAACTCATCCACAATTGCTCTAATAGAATAGACTGTGATTCTACCAAATAATATAAATATTCCAATTTTATTGATGACACTCGAAGTGTTTCCAGTGTTTAAATGTAATTTTAGCTACCGCAATGACGACGCCAATTATCGGTGGTGCGTAACAAAAGAACCACTGATGATCGAACAGTACCTCGACATTCTCGCCTCAGCAGTAGACCAGAGCAGTCGCTCCACCATCAGCAACCACGATCGTACCAGGCCGAGTAAGGCCAGTACGTTGGAGTAAGTTCGCACTCCGTATCTATGTTCAGTGTGTCGTCTGTCCAGTCTCGGTGGACAATGCTCGTAGGATCAAAACCTTAACTGTGCTACGAGTTATTTTAATCAGTGCTCCACAGTCTACGTAAATTAGTGAGTAAAGTGCGTCAATCTCTAACTGAAGTTCGATTACATTCCGATATCAATGTCGCCACAAGGGAAATAATCAGTGCGACCCTTAACTCATTAAATGGTGACGTTTCATCATCGCCAACAGTCTTCATGGATTAATTAGATCGCTGGTGAGGTAGATACCTTTTTATTATGATAAATAAATAAAGATGTTGTCTGATATCAATACTTTTTATTCAACTTATGATCGTTTCGATCGCATTGCGATCATCCTCAGAGCTTGCTGCTTCTGGGCCGAAAAGCAGAACTTTGTTTCCGGCCCGGAAGCTGCAAGCTCTGAGGATGATTGCTATGCGATCGAAACGATCATAAGCTGTATAAAAAGTATTGATACCAGACAACATCTTTATTTATTTATCAGTCTTCATGGAATCATACCCTGCAGGTCAATTCAGTAACATTCCAATGGGTGCGATTCATACGGCCCCTGCCGTCAGCAATGAAAACGAGCTCCTTGGCTCTATCAACAGGCATCCTGGGAACCTTCAACCAGGCGGCCATAGGAATGCCAGAAATCTATAAAGAACTGCGAAGAAGGCGATTGCAAATATGCTGCAACGCAAGTAACACCCTTCGCAATAGTAACTCTAGCAACTCAAACCTTCAAAAACTGCACAACTAAATGTTCCCAATAGATGTAGATTCCTCAGCCAATATTTGTCTGAAAAACCATCCGAACCACTAATACTCGTTAACAACACAAGCATTCACGCTGAACTCAAGCGTGAAATTAAAAATTAAAATCTCCGAAAGCTTTACTACAGAATTCAAGACCAACGAAAATAAACTTCAGTTGCGGTCCACACAAGATTTTCGTATTGTTACAAAGTATTTCAATAAAACTAACTAAAATTTTCATACCTTCAGTGATCCTCATATAAAAAATGTTCAATAAAGATCAGAAATGTGTACTCATCAATCACCGAAAAAGAAATACTTTAATAACATAAATATATTACTCTTCAATATTTAAAACATATTTAAGATGACGGTTCTCCCGTCGCTGTAGTAAAAGATTGACTTGCATCTAAAAATCCTCAAGCCTAAATGACGCCTCTGAGCTAAATTCAAATCGCCTGTTTCTCGCCCAAGAAACACCTCCTTTCTCCGCTAGTTGGTGAAAGGAGCGTAGCGAAATTTGCGTGGTCAGACGGAAGAGCGGGCCTGATGGCCCGAGTCTCGCCACGTAAAATACGGCATTAATTCAATTCAATTCAATTCAATACCCAGTCTCCCTATTATTTTCAGACAATTCCTTTCTTCACTTGGAGAAGACGCCGTATTCTTCATTCCGTGCAAAATTTAGTAGTATGTAAGAGTTTTGTCATAATAACAAATACTTTTATATCATTTTTTCGCGAATTTTGTGTAGTAAAAGTATGTAAATAAAATGCTTTAGTTCATTGTCGAATAATATTAAACTTGGTACACTGTGATTCGCGACCCTATTTGTGGCATTCAATTTCTCTATAGAAATAAAAAAGAGCGAAGAATACACAAATCCTCTAAAACATGTGAAGAATTTCATATTTAAAGCATTGGATAATACTGAAAGGCTCTCCAGGATTTTGCAAGCACGGCAAGTTTTGTAGCTCTCATGTTGAACCTGTGTGTACAATGTACTCTCTTGCTCATCACCATTTCGGAAGTATGCCCAATTAAGTTTTATGAAATGCAAGCACAAAGCGAATTTACTCTCAAAAACGCGCTACGCGTGTTCATTTTTCTCTCCTGCAACCACATCAGCACTAGCAGACCTGGGAAGGGCAGATTTCAGTTCGTTAGAACGGAACGAAATTGCGGTGTTAATACTCCAGCCACCAATGGACGGTCTACGAGAGGTGTTTTGACGTATGAAGTGTCTTATTCAGCGTGAATATTTTCGAAATTGCTTTGAAAGTATTGGATTACTACTTTTTACGTATTTCATTCAAGTTAATGCCTGCTATAGTTGCACAATTTGATATTCTACTATATATACATGTATATACTATATATACAAGGCAAACTGTCGAAGTCAAATCAACCGATTGTCAAGTGTCATGCGTTAAGCACGCATGAAACGTTTAATGATACACACACACCTTTTATTGCCGGGTTCTGGGAACGGAAAAGTGGATAAATCATCCCTAAAGACAGTAAACTACTTTCTCTAACACGTTGTGTAGTCAGAATCCATGTTTTTGTGTGTTTTTGATACCGAAAAATCGATTGACGGCAAAACGTCAATCCGTCTGTCTGTCTGTGTCTGACCATCCGACCGTCTGTAAACAACGCTAGCGGCTCAACCATCAGTAGGATTTTTCCAATCATTGATATTCCTTAATAGTCCCTAAATGTCGCGTCCTCTAGAATTTAAAATCGATATTTTATTCTTGGGAGTACTTAACACAAATCCCCTAGGACATTTTCGAATTTTTCAAAAAATTGGCACCAATTGTTTGATTAAATTTTGACCTCGGATAGCATAAAGGACTCTTAAGAGAATGGTGCAGGACTTATTTTCGTTAAAATGCATGATTTTCGAAAAGCAAAACTTGCAAATTTGCAAAATTTTCTGAGTCTTTCTACAACTACAAATTTGATGATAATTGTTTGTTACTGAAATATATTCAGCCAAACAGTTCTTCATATGAAGTAGTGTTCAATTTTTCGAATATATGAGTATATTTTGCGTAATGTTGTGTGAAACATGGGCTCTTTTAAAACCATTTTAAACAATTATTTTCTCAGATACGGCTTCAAATTTTATCTTTAATTGTTTTCCCCAGGTGTAGCAAAGAGCTGTAAAGATAGTGTTGATAGCCCTATTTTCGGCACACACTCCGCATTTTCAAAAATTGTAAAAAAAATTGGAATTTTAAATTCGAATTTCATGCACTTCGTTTCAGGCGTTGCCAGTTCGCAAATACCAACACAGTGGTTTCAGAGTTCTTCGAATTCATCCCGTTGTTGTTGTTTATGATGAATGACTTATGTAGATAATATTCCGATGAAAGGATATAGATTGAAGGAAGGTAATGAATCAAACATACCTCTTTACTTCAAGAAGTTTCAATCGCTAATTATGGTATTAAAAATTGAACTCACTTCTATTTAATCAAAGCAGGATTGTGTGAAATTATTCTTGCTGTTTTGCATTATGTGCTGTAAATACTCTAACAGTTAAATTTATTCAGTTTCGTTTCATTTCTAAAAATAAGAAATGATTACTATTCTTTACAATCGAAATAAATTGAGATGTTCACGAGAGGCGCTTCGTTTGAATTAGTTGAATTTTACTTTCTTCAAGTTATGACTTTTTAACATGGCAGAAGTTATAAAATGTTAATATTACGTAACTATTTCCAATCACGCGAGAAAGTGTGTGATGTAGCCTTCTAGTAGTAGTTGTATTATTATTATTATTATTATTATTATTATTATTATTATTATTATTATTATTATTATTATTATTATTGCCACAAGCGTTACTTGTCTAACAAAGAAGGGTTAAGGCCGCTCCTTAATTACTCGACGCACCGTCATTTGCGCCCCGCTGCGCATAACCATCCATAGATTCCCTGGGGGAGAGCTGTCGGCGTGGCGCTGTAGGCAAGCGGCCCTTTTAGCAGCCGCTTTGGACAGCTCATCTCGCTACTACGATAAGTCAGAGCTTTGCATTACACCAACTGTGCTTTCATATCGCTGATGGTCGGTGCTTTCACCGGTGACATATTGGACGTCCCGTAGCCCGTAGCGGTGGTGGGTTGCACTCATAAGCACTTAGCGAGCCTCGTCTCCTTGCAGAAGGGTTTGAAGTTGGAGTAATACAACGCACTTTAATGGAATGGACCGCAATGTTTAAGTACGCAAAGAGAGAAAAGGTGTGGAACATATGAATGTGACTAATGCTGATGTAATCAAAAATCACCGTTACCTAGTTCTGCCTGATAATACATACATAATGTTGATCTGGAAAGTAGACTAGTGAGAAGAGGATTTGTATGACCCAGAAAATAGTTTCGGTTTTTATAATGCGCGAAATTTGATTTCGCGCATATTCAGAATTCTTTGCCAACATTTTCTCCCTCTATTTAGTTCGAGTCGGTACAATTTATAATTTCCTACACATTCTTATGATACAATAATTTTTGCGAATACGAAAGACGCCTCACATTTGGACTGACACCGTACATTACCCAGCGTTTTGTGGCTAATGCCAATGTTCGTCGAATGAAGTCTGAAATAATTCGTTCATCATCATTCATAGAACATTATCCAAACCGAGAGGCCAATGTCTGAAATAACCGGCTGCTCTTAACATTTACCATATTTCGGGCTGTAACCGCACCATACATAAAATAATAAAAGGAAGGCAAAGAATTAAATATTAATATTACAGTAAATTTAATGGAATTTCGTAAATCAGTATTTTTCAATTACACCATTCTCTCTGAATATGAAATCGAATCGTGAGAACACCCAAAACATAAAATAGTTAATACAATTCAAAAAACAAATACAGCTAAAAGATTTTGATTCAGACCCTTTTTTAGACTCCGTAGTTATTACATATTACTGGGTTAGTGTTGAATGTACCAAGCAGAAGCGAAGCAAAATTACAAATTCCTTACGATGGCACGCGAATATATCTTTGGAATGAGAATTTTTCTCGGTTTCAAATACGCTTAAAATGAAAAATGATTTAAAAGGCGGCAATTCTCGTTTAAAATTGTCATTTATGTCAAGGACTGGCATGATCATGTTGATAAATGAGCCAATAATATATTGATTATAAACTACAAACGAAGGCTCCTTATTAAATAGCGTTGAAACAAGACACTCTAATTAGAACGGCGATTAACTTCATCATCAGTTAATTATTTTTACGCTTCTTTGCTTCTTTTAAAGAGAGCCATAAAATGAGAATACGACACCCTAGGAACAAAGGAAAACCGGAAGCCGTATATTTCACATCCTAGATTGCAACACGAAAATTGGGAAATATTCTGTCCCAAGCCTCTCCTTTCGACTCGATAAATTATAGATTCATTTCAGGCACCAGAATTATTATCCCAGACCTGTCCATTCATAGGCACACCAAGACCTCAGAAGACTGTATCTGAAGAGGAAACATAATCAGCGGTTCAGTAAATTAGCTCATGAAAAAAACAACGCTTGGCAACTCTCTAAACTCCTGCCTTCAAATTAGGTACCTGATTACAGGTTTTCATTTGCAACTTTTGTTGGGCAACTCATCAGCCAAAGTCGTAAAAGTTCCCCCGTGGTCTAAGGGCGCGAGAAGGTTCTTGCATACCAACAACAGAGGCGCTGTGATACCGTCAAGCGGGTGCCTGTCGTCGGTTTACAGCGTTCATGACCGTTCCGACCAAGGGGCCATACTGATGTAGCACTCGACGCTCTTAACCAGGAGCGAGCATGAAAAGCCATGTATGAGAAGCTCGTACGTACATGGTCTTGTGACAAATTGAACGTCCTCTTGAATCAGTATGCCGGCTACATACAGACGCTGAAAAGGTATGGCGTGGTCATAATCGGCAGTGAAAATGAATGGTCTACCCATGAACTAAAAAAACTAGTGTTTTAAGGCAAGACACAAAACGACACATATTCCACAGTATCGTGGAAAGTATTATATTATATGGAGCAGAAATGTGGCCGTTAACAAAACACCGTGGAGACAGAGTACGGTCGGTAGAGCTCGACTTTATGAGAAGATCTTTGCAGATAACAAGACTGGATAAAATAAGAAACGAAGTGGTGTGGGAAAGAGCAGGGGTTCAAACAACCATAACCAGAAGACTAGAAAATAAAGCTCTTCAATGGTATGGACATGTCCAGAGGATGCGAAATGAGAGATGGCCAAAACAAATTTTAAATTGGATACCTGAAAGAAGACGTAGAAGAGGTAGACCTGGTTTAACCTGGAAGACATATATACATGAAGTAATGGAGGAGAAAGGATTGGAAGAGGGTCAATGGGAGGACCGAGAATTTTGGAAATCGAAAACGGCAAACTCTAAGGAGTATAAATCGTCGAAGAAGAAGATAAACTAAAGAATTAGTTTACAAGAGAGGGTTCAAAAAATGACTCTTTGAATTCAATACGGTGTACGGTTTGAGTCGCCACATAGGTAGGGCGTACAACTCCTTCAGACTTTGGCAATCTAACGAACGATATCTAAGAATTTGCTGTGTACTCATTTCCCAATGGCATAGTCTTTTTTCACATATTCAAACAAATTGTGCAGCGCAACGCCGTCACCTACAGACCACCATATTTGCGTTTCCATGTTTCTCATAACAAACTCTCTACTCAAAATGTTTCAGCTTTGTGCTTATCATATACGTTTTTTCTGGCTGGCTCCCGGCCTATCTCTGGATGTCTCAGATTACGTCTTGGCGATAGAGAGATTGCGGGAACATGGCTTCGTCGCGTTGTCATTTAAGACAAGTGAGTTATTGTCACCATAAAATGCCTCTTTAAGAATTGGCGGTGTTTGGAGCACTTTCTTTTTCAAAGTTTCATTCATGAACAAGTGCGTTTGGATCTAGTAGTGTAATGGGTAGAGGGTAGTGTAGTGATATCATTGAACAGTCCCTCTGTTGAATATACTTTGGACATACCCTTCTTTGTACTGCAAAATGTGTTATTCTCACATGCCCAATATTCACAACTGATTGAGTGTAAAAGTGTCATAGGACTCAGCTGATCATTTCCACAAGTAGATCTGGCCGAGGTGGCTGAGGGCATCAACTGATATTACTGCAGTTCCTCTGATCAGAAGGTCAAAAGGTTCGAGTACCGACGGAGGCAGAATTTTCGACACTAGTTAGATTGCTAGGTCGAATCGAGCCGCTTTCTGGAAGATAATTCTAGTTACTCTGATATGGCAGGTTACTCTGATCGGTAGTTTTCTGTGGTTTCTCCTATCATTACCAGGCGAAAGTAGACCGGAGTCGTCATAAACGAACCAAGGTTATCCGCGATCTGTCCTACCTCCTTTGGCTTAACCTCACCTTTTACTCGTACTAACACATTCTCACACTTTCATGCTCTGCACTACCATACATGCCGATATACCAGAAGGGAGCTTAGAGCTTAATCTGTCTAGGACGGTGCCCCGGTGGGAGATAACTGGAGGGCGAAAGACCTCAAGCCGACGTGTAGGTCGGCGCCGGATCTCGCCATCCAGCAAGGGTAGAATACCTCCACCTCTAATGGCCATACCGCTTGCCGCGAATAAAAAACGAAATAATAAATCAATCAACCCACAAGTAGATATTTTAGATGCACCAGTGGCAAAATTTCATTTTTGCCACTTTTGGCCACAACACCTTTTATGCAGCGATCACAAAATTTAGAGCAGGCTGAAATTGTTTTCTCAATTCAGAATATGAAATAAGTATTCATTTTTGAAGGATTGTTTAGTCGAAGTTTTAAATATTGTTTGAGAAATTTTAAACATTCAGAAGTTTTAATATATTTATTCCATTTAATGATATTGAATTTGGGATATCACAGAAGTTGTGTTAAGTATTGTACACATGTAGATCGGTTTTTAAGTGAGTTAGCGTCTTGAGGTTTTTAGTTATATGACTTTTTTGATCTATATTTTATTGAACTCAAGAATAAATCAAATTTGTTTCGTAAAAATGTTTTTCGGATTTAAATTAGGGGAATAGTCTATTATTTTCATAAGATTGTCTCAAAACGTGAAGTGTTTGTGCTAAACCAGTGTAGTGAGCATTTTTCAATTAGCTCTGGTATACCCTTTGCAAGTTATCATAGAAAAGATCAAGATATCAAGAAATGCAGATAAGGCTTCCGTAATCCACGAAGTTCGATAATTATTATTTGTGATCGCGCTGAGAGTTGAACACGTGCGTATTCTTCTTCAAATACCATGAAACGTACATTAGCACAGAATCAATCTCTTAGTTCATTCTCCTCAAACACAGAAGTTTACGTAACTTATAAAACATGAGATCTAGCTATTTTACTGGCGCAAGAAAAGTTTCTATAGCCGTGACGAGTAATACAGAAATTATTATAAAAAAGAGAATCGAGAAGAGAAAAAAGATATCGGTATTTTTTTCGAAAAGAGTATACATTATTTGTACAGCCACAGAACGCAGAAACGAAGAATGCAGAACTCATGACATTATTAAAAGACATTCAATAATATCCGAATGCGAAGATTTTAATCTGGTTTAATCAATAATCAATATGGAATGAAAAATCACAGTGTTGCCTCTGACTTATTTCTTTTTGAAATAATAATAATAATAATAATAATAATAATAATAATAATAATAATAATAATAATAATAATAATAATAATAATAATATAGTCAGAAACTTTTTACAGTATTACATCGCTTTCCTGTTCCATAAAGTCATTCCAGTTCCATTAAATTATTTTGCCGTTACCTATGGAAATAAAACTCTGTTAAACTTTATGTTGGCATGCAAAATGTTAAACTACATTTGAACAGGATAAAATACTTTTCAGCATTTTTGCAAGATGTTTTAAGAAATATTTACCCTCAAAATTTTAAACCTCTGACTGAGTACGATGCTCATTTATGAAAACGAAAAAGAAAATACCCTACACGAGAGTTTAGGGACGTTGGGAAGATGATATGGCGCCAAGTTTTGATTGACAGCGTTCTCGGTTCTTCTTTGAATGAACATGGAGGTTAAAGGCAACGACAAGGTACTGGGACTCAACCATACATGTGCGTAGACATGGAACTGATTTACGAACTTTAAAGCTAGGGGCGGTTACCAGCGTACACTAGCAGAGTGGTCAACTTTCTACAAGAAGAGAGGTAGAGCTTTCGCGAATTTACCTTTCCGCTTTTTACTAGCGACGGAAGTTTGTGCTTTTTACAAACGTGCATTGAGTTCCACGTAGCGACGGGAGTTAAATCTTTGTTTATAAGGGAGCATGTTCTCCGAGTAACATAAGAGTTCAACGAAAATGAGTCCTGGGCCATGTTTTTAACCGTTCTTTGCTGTTTTTATCCGTAGAAAAATTCGAAACCGTTTAGCCGTTTTTATTTATAAATCGAACTACCTTCAAGCAGAACTTACACGAAAAGTACTTATTTTTGTCAAACACTGTATTGACTCTTTTTAGATCTGATCGTTTAGAATGTTTCTTTTTGGTACAAAAATCTCTTTCTTCAATATTGTCCTTTTGCAATGTTAATTTATTTGCAATTTTCAAAAATATGGATAGTGCGCCGAAAATCGGGCGAGCATCACGTTTTACCGAGATCGATACTTCGTGATCGAGCGTAGATTTTTTTTAGTTCAAACTCTAGAGTGAAGTGGCAGAGCGTGTTTTCTTCAGAGCGTCAACAAAAATATCGGAGCAGTAACAAAAAGAATTGTTCTTACTCGTGTGCCGTAAATATTAGAATAATTATTTATATAGTATGTGGTTGTTGTGTATCTAAGAAAATATCACAGAATATATAAACAACATTGATTCTGATTTTTACTGCGAAACAGCTTGAAAGAAGTACGGCCGCTATGTTCCTAATGTTGAATACAAGGATTGTCCTAATGTAGATTATTTCACATTGCTGCTGAATATAAAATGTACATGGTTTTTTTGATTGTATACATTAAATTACATTTTCTATCATATAACTGTTGACATTCCATTCCGTATTGTGGAGGTGTATGGTCCAAGAGCTCAACTGATTAAGAATCAATGTCGGTAGTGTAAAAACCGGGTAAGAATTCCAAAAAAGAATTTCGTCTGTTGGAATTGTCTGAAATATTAAACCAAATATGTATTTTTGCTTCAATAAATGTTTTTCCAGACAATGCATTTCTTGTGTGCTAAAAAGAAAAAGCATTCACTATTCCATTTTAACAATAGGGCACGCCTGTTGTGAAATATATGTAGACCTTTTTTAAATTACTAAATATCGTGCATTTCCAATAGATTTAAGTGAATAATATAAACTAGACGTGTTTATAAATGACTACTTTATTATAATTTCAATGTTAATGTAATTGCGCTCGTGAAAACTGGTCAAAGGATTGGTTTTCTCGGTATCTTAGTGGTCAGGGAAGCTGGACGTAAACCAGAAGGCCCGAATTCGAATCCCGTTCGTAGCGACCAATTCTTTGAACAAATTTAATTCTGGACTAGTTTAAGTAATTATCTACACTAATCTTCCAATTTGCGGGTATTTGTGAAGTTGTAGACGAAAAAGTCAAAAGTATTCCACATTCGGGCAGTGTATTGCGGCCGGTTCTTTTGGCCTGCAGCAAGTGTATGTGTGTGTGTGTTGGTTGCAGCCGGAGCGGTGCGTCGCCGCGGCCGCCTGCGCAGCCAGCGCCCGCCCAGCGCCGCGCCGCTGCGCCTGCCCCCCGAGCTGGCGGCCAAGCTGGACGTGACGTGCCTGTCGGCGCAGAGGCGCGGGGGCGCCTTCCTCAAGGCCCCGGAAGTGCCGCACTCGGCCGTACGCTACACGCGGTGAGTCCCGCCCGCTCTCGCATTGGAGCGACTCTGAACCTGTACTGTGGATAGTAACTTTGATTTAGATTTATTTAGTAAATAAATAAATAAATAAATAAATAAATAAATATGTAAATAAATAAATAAATATGTAAATAAATAAATAAATATGTAAATAAATATGAAAATAAATTTATATAAAAATTTATAAATAACTAAATAATACAACAGTAAAAACTGTATGTGTCGTATGGGGGAGCATAATATCTGCGCGCGTTTTCTTGAGTTCCAAATTCTCTTCCTAAGATTTTAACTATGAATGGCTAAAAGATGAGTAAAAGTTAAAATAAAAAATTAAGAAAGCGCGACGTTAGCAACATTTGGAAACCTAGACCTAAGAACATAGAAACTTGATGTGTAGAATGTATAAGACATAGAAACTTAATGTATGATTGCTGTCTACACGTGATTTTCTTGTGTTCTGCGGGTCGTTGGGGGGAAATATCATTTCGTCATCAGTACCATTTAATATTCTGTGTTGCTTTTTTTAAAACTCTATTACTTGCATAACGATGTTCCAAGTCTTTTTGACAAGAATGCGTAATTGTGCTTAATCAGTCATACGTCAAGTCGTAAGTCGTTGCCTTTTATCCCAATCGGCCAGGAGCTCGGCGCCCCGTTTGTATCTAGGGCTCCCAGACGGTCACCCATCCAAGTGCCCGCGGTGTTATGAGCTGCCTGAAGTCACTTCCGTGTTGGTAAAATCTCTAGGTCCTCTGCCGATGCGACTAGTTTTCGTTACAGTATATGTATACCTACATGAAAGTATATACTACCTTAAACGCGCTAAAGACAACAGAAAGTATGAGCTATATTCTTAATATATTCTAAAATTTGTTCAGAAGTGTAAAAATGTCTGTTGGGGGATATTTTTCTATCAAGAAAATATAAATGACACTGGAGTGAGTATAGATGCGATAAGACACTGAGACGCATTTGAATCTCATCTCCATAGTAACATAGGCTTTCCTCAAAACCACAAAATAACCAAATATAATTAATTATATTCATTAAATTATAATGCTACATATATTTTTTGGTGGTGAATAGAGTTCATTTGATAGCTTTTATAAAATTTCAATATGACAAGCAACATGTCTACGTATGTGACTATCAAAATACGTAATTTCCTCGATTTTTTCCAAAAATAATTAGTTTGCAACACATTATAATTTTTTAATTGTAAATTGATCTTCTATTACTTATTTAATTTTGTGTGAATTTTTTTGTGTGTGTTTCTTACTTCTGGATAGTTATTGTGACTCGTTGAATACGATTTTAACATATTTTATTTAACACTTAACCATCAGTTTCAAATCAAGTAATTATACAATCTGATTATAGGATTTTTTTGAAACGTGGTGGGATACGAAATGTGTGAGGGACGCATCTCAAAATCACGTTTCATTTTTGCTCTTCTGAATTAATTTGTCGGCAAAACATAAAAAGCTGACATTTCTTTTGTAATCTATAGTATTTGCCTTTCTTGAATATACTTTGAATATTTTTAGAATATTTAGAACGTTACCATAAAATTAGGCTAAAATAAAACGAAAATAATATTGAGCATTTTGTACCTCTTCTCAATATACAGTATTATCTTCTGGATTTTGGCCACCAAAAATAAGAGAATTTGACTTTTTTGGTAATTGTAAGATGAATAGGAGTGTAGGTGAGATAATGAAATGTTTGCCTTTGCATTCGATCGTGATACCTTGTTCCGCAGCTCTGCAGAATTACTGTATGAACTATCCAAAGTTAATGATCATATCTGAATGTACTTTATCGTATTTTCCCATTCCCATTTAGACTAAAGAGTATTTAATGGCACGTAAAGGAAGAGCTTGTTAAAACAGGATTGAAAACAACTTTAAACGGTATTGAAAAATTGGCAATGTGTGAAAAGTGAAAAATTTGTTTGAAAGGCAATTACTCTCTCCTTGAAATACAGCGGTAAAACATTAAGAAGACGGGTTTCCCATTCTCGTTGAAGTATTTATTCGAAAACAAAGTTATAGATTTTCAGTGCGTTAAAATTTATCCTGTTAATTGCAGTTCTGTTTGGTTACTCATAATAAAATATGCCAAGATTCAATAAGCAAAGGGTGACTCTTGGAAAATGAAGATTGAAATTTTCACATGAAATTCTGTAATTAATTTCCTGCTGTTTTGTCAACGCAACCCTCAAAATGGAGTATAAATCGAGAATTGTGCACCTCATTTTATGACTCATACTCGTGTGTTTGTACTGAGTTATCTGAAATGTTTATTAATGTGACAAAAGAATGGCGTCATGTCTCCTTTGTAATTATGACGTGAAAATTGTTTGCAATTACTATTTGGTTTCCTGCACTTTCGTCCAATGCATCCTGGGAAACAAATATGGCACGCTAACCACATGCGTTCCAATATCATTAATCTCAGAAAGGCTGTGTGTAGTAGTATATTTTGTCTTTTGTTTTTTATCATCGGAAAATTAAGTGAAATGAAGTGAAGTGTTTTTTAAGTGAACTGTTTCGTTGCTCACTTTTAAATCTTGAGTGACAGAGATCGACGATTCCACGTAATGTAAGCCATATATTTTGTTGTACAAATAGTTTGGTGTTTGAACTACAAAAATTAAAAACGTAACCTTCTGACTCTCCGCGCATTTTTTCATAAGTTTTTGTTTACCGTCTGACAAAATGAGCAAGTAGATTGAAACGACTTCACAGTAGTTTGTTTCTGAATATTGGTGGCAGAAATCTACAAGGGAAATGTCTGTTTAGAGTTTTCACGATATCAAACATTTAGACAATACGGGTCAAAAGTGGATGTCGATTATTAATGTAATTTGATGTTGGCGTATACGAGTACTTAAGGGATGCGAACGATGACAAGCGAAAAGTGTTATCAATGATTTGGTAAAGATCTAATGCATATACTTCGGTGTCAGGAGTTAAGGCGACAATTTCACTGATTTTATGATGTCATATTACTACAATAACAATGATTTTATATAAAGGAAAAAACCAAGGGTATGAGCAGAGCGGATTCGTAATCCGCCGAAGAAAATGTTGGGGGCGAACGGCCAACATTTTATCCAGAACTGTGATGCTCACACTGCATTCGACCTTCCACCGCACATGGCATGCGTCATCGAATTATTGCGACATGTCAAGTAAGAGAAAATATTAACATTCCTCATTGTAGTTATGTTTGAAATGTGTGAGACTTTTGTATCAGAAACTTCACATTCTTATTGCAGTAGTGATGTTTGGTTCATGTTTGGCATTAACTATCAACAATACATTTCATTGATTTCTCATGCAGCAGGTTATGAATTGCTGAATCATCGGCTTTAAAAACAATTTTAAAAATATTTTCATGAATATATTTTAATGGTTATGTTGTATATATCTTACAGAGAAAAAGAATAGGGTAGAATCCATCTTCTATCCCGCGTAAGCTTAGAGTTTAAAATATTGGCTATTTTGAAGTTTATATGAAATATAGATTTAGAAACCGATTATAATAATTTTTAAACATTCCCAGTCTTTTAGAATTATGCAATACAAATATAACTAATAGATTATTATTATTATTATTATTATTATTATTATTATTATTATTATTATTATTATTATTATTATTATTATTATTATTACTTAAATATTTTTCTTGACATTTAAACTGCAGAATAGTTTTTATTTGTTTAATGCAATTTGTGAATGTGCTGTAAAATAACGTACACACACTAGAAGTGGATTTATTCTAGTGAGCTGATGATGCTGACACCTGAAGAATATGATTTGTACATGCTTCCATCCTTTGGTAGGTCCGTTTGGAATATAGAACTGATGATTCTACACTCAATTAAGAAATGATTTCAGAATCATGTGGATATCTTCGCCTATTATCCTTACTTCTTCTGTGATTTTAGAATGTAGGTAATGCAGTTTTCCCCAGAATATTAAGTTATATGTCAGGCTGGAATGTACGTACATTCACAAATTACTTGCAGCGAGGTCTATGAAAGCTGATAGAATTTGAATGAATTCGGAGTAGCATAATTAACGAAATTTTGTGAATGCTCATGGCGGTGCGGTCGACGCCGCGTCGAAAGCTATGATTCTGGACGCAAAAGATGCGGTGATTTGGACAGTGAATATCGTACGAATGACTGGCCGCGGCTTTAACAACACCTCAATTTTGTGTTTAATACATTTATATGATCGAATGCATTCAGACGTATTATGTACGACGCAGGCCGATTGCAGTAGCTGACCTCAGCACGTCGTCGCCAACCCGGGTTTATCTGGGTCGGAGGCAGTCCTCCGAGAGATTTAGAGGGCTCGGCTGCGGACAGGGACGGGCGGCGTTCGCTGGGGCAACACGAGGGCTGTGGGGACAGCTGTGGGAAGCCGCAGTTCAAACAGCGCGGCCGCCGGGAAACGGGTGTTTGGCTGCTCATACATCACCTGCGCGAAGGCGGCGCCAGGCGTAAGCGCCTCGCCTCGCCTCGCCTCGCCTCGTCGCTCCCCATGGTGCTCAGTGCACACTGCCTCACTTTGGGCTTCTTCAAGCACAACATTTGAACAATAATTGATTGATTAGTGATTCTGGCCGCGTCAACTGATAAGGTCATTAGTCCCGTAAGTGTAGCGCATGTTTTTATCGCAGGAGGGGGCGGTGATCTTCCCTTGGTGACTTACAGCGCCGGCCTACGTCGCCCTGCGAGGATTTTCCCCAACGAGGTATCTCCCACAAGCGTGGCACCGCCCAAGCTCTAGCTCCTGACTGGTCTCTCGGCACGTGTGGTATCGTAAGAGTGTGTATGTAAGGTTTGAAGAAAGGACGAAGAAGGAAATATCGCGCGCGGTCCGTGGCTCGGTGGTTACGGTGCTGCTCCGGAATTCGCCTGCTGATGATCGAATAGTTCTCCTGACAGCGGCTGCATTCGAAGTAACAAGCTAATGTAGAAAATAGTTTCACCGCCTAATCCCGAACGCCAGGACCTCCCGGTCAGAGACACTGCAGTGGCATCTGTTGGTGCCCTCAGCCACCTTTCCGGTGTTTGAAAAATAAGGTTTGGAGACTTCCCACTTGCTTGCAAATTGCACAACGTGGATGACGAACTCTCTGGGGATGAAGGATGCGTTATCGAAACCTCAACTAATATCATTTATTACGCGATAAACCGAATTCAAAAACCCAATATATCCTAGTGCTTAATACACGTAGATTCCGAAGATACCGTATTGCTGAATTTGTGTTTTATGACTTCTAGAGACTAGTAGTAGATCGAATATGATTTATTTTCTTTTAATTGTTTAACTTATAAGGATATGTTGAAATTGTTTATTAATATTAACTTTGTAATTATGTAACATGAACTGGAACTATTTTGGATTTAAATTCACACAAACCCATTCAGAAGGTGAATATCGAGTGGCCGTTACTCAGTCAACATCTGCCGAGTAGTAAAATTTAGCAGTTTTGAAGTGGCCACTTCTGATTCATAACTGGAGAATCGAAATAAATTTTAAAAAAATATATCAAATTCAAAAATTGCTTTTTTAAACAAGAGATCTATTCAAAAGACGGTATCTTATTTGCTCCCTGAATTACTCAAAAGGAACCTTGTACTGCAGGCCAAGAATTTTATGAAAATTACAATGTCGTTGTGTATAATACAAGTTTTAAAAGTTGTCTGCCACTCATTTGGAGGCACCCTAGAAATCTGTCGGGGAGAGAAGGAATGTAAAATCAAAGTAAAATTAGTATGAAGTAATTTCGATATATGCCAAGCTAACAACAACAAAAAAGTAGTAGTAAAAATGGTGGGCTTCTCTAACGCTCGAATATGTCACTGAACCAATGGATCCTTTTTAATTTAAACTACAGATTTTCTCCACAAACTATGCTACGTGGTGACGTGACTGACATTTTTGTAACAGAGTGAATACGTGTTGGTCGAAGAAAATTTGATAGGCCGACTGATTCTGCGGGATGGTAGTAGTGACCGTGTATTATTTTGCATCCATCCGTCTTCAAATTATACATCAACGCAACTTGTAATAGAAGCGAATATTAATATAATTGCTTGCTGATATTTGTGTGTGATATGACGTCGGCTTTATTTGATATGAGAGAGACGTCTGTAAAAGAAGCTTAAAATACTTATTGCATTATGGGTGTTAGATTTGTTTGCCAGAGATTTCACGTGTCGATAAGGTTTTTTGACTATTTTTCCACAATCCATTTAGCAATTGCTGCAATGACTCTTTATTGCTAAAGGACTGCGATGACTCCTTAATTGCTAAATGTAGCTTCACTAAGCACTAAGCAGCGTTTTGGTGAGCTTTCCTTTGCTTGTTGTGAGAGAAGTAGGGGCACGGTTACATTTTTAAGAAACTATATACTACAAAATTAAATCTATTGTCTTTTTGCCGACGCAAATACTACTTTAGTTGCTTAGTTTTCTACTCGGGAGAGAAAATTGGTATTTGTTTTTAAAAATACTGAGAACCTCTCTTTGCTGGAACCTTTATTAATTATTCAATTATATAGGGAGAAAAGGGTGGGAAAGATACCTTGGAGCTCAAGAAAACTTACGCAGATTCCACTTCTCCGTTCGTCACATTTAGTTCTTACTGCTTTTGACGATAACTAATCAAACCAAACTAACAGCAGCACGTTTCGACCTTCTTAAATTTCGAGCTATAACTTCCTTCTGATTTTCCTGTAGCTGACTTTGAATCGGAACTCCTCCTCAGGCTTTCTGTTCCTACGAAAACAAATTTGTCTATGTCCATGTTGAATGTCTCAATTCAGCTGAATAATTCAATTATATTTGCTTTTGCCCTGCCGACTTGGAATTTTGGCCGTGTTCGACAGACGTTTTCGGACGCAGTGCGACTCTGAATGTTTGAAATATTCGGTCATAAACGGACGTGTCCTCCCGAACGTGAATTCTGTAGAACACGGATCCGCTCTTAAACCCACTGTTCCGCGGAATTCGATTCTGCAATCTACTTTGCATGATGGATGCATACTAAAAAAGTATGATAGATGTGCCAATCGCGCTAGCCATAGTAAATCCGGGCCCTGTACTGAGGATGACATATGTTCTGATGCATTATCGTGTTGTAGATGGCCTTTAGGAGTAATCCGTACAAATGGCTGAAAATAAAAGTGCGCTATTGAAATATCTGTACCTTCAACACAAGACGTATTTTTGAATCATTCATTACTAATGTTGACGCAAACCATACATCAGGTGTAACATCTTTATTGGATCGATGAAAATGCGACTGATTCGTACGATGTTACGATATCCGTATGTTCACTTGCGCTTTGCTATACCCAGTTGCGACCGTTGTAAGCCCTAAAATGAGACGTGAATCAAGAAAACACAGTAGTCCGTTCCTGCATCCAATTTAAACGAAGTGTTCACCACTAAATGCGTCACTCAATAGTTTCGAGTTTAAGGCAGTCGGTACTGAAGACGTGTGAATTGTAACCCACTCTCGTAGTTCATTTGGTGAATTGCGTTCCTGGACAGAGCAGATAGTGTTCTGTCACAAAAAACAATCAAAATGGCGATTTGGGGTTAACTATTGCTCAGCTGTGAGGTCTGCCATAACGATTCATTTTTCATTTCATTTATTGGCGTCTGTGGTTCATACTTCCGACGTTCATCACTAAAACCTTGTCTATGCGAACAACTGCATGTGTATTGCTAGGTGGATCGTACGCGGTAACAGGTACTGTGTCACCATTCGTAGATCCTACAATTCTTATCACTGCAAATTCTCTATATTCTCTTCAATATTGCGTGATCTGATGTCGCCATCCCAAACATTTACACGTATTTTCAATAGTACCTTTTTCTCAATAGACACACGATTTAAAGGTTTATTTTTCTTTGTCCAGCATATATATATATATATATATATATATATATATATATATATATATATATATATATATATATATATATATATATGCTGTATATATATATATATGCAAACGTAATATATATATATATATATATATATATATATATATATATATATATATATATATATATATATATTACGTTTGCGTTTTAAAGTTTCTGCACAAAAATGATCAAATACACCTGAATTATATTGCGTTATAATCATAACAATGTCAGTAATGATAATATTAAGTATACTTTATAAAACTTGAGAATACTCTACGTATTCATTATTGTATGGTCACTCTAATGCAGTTCGCCCTGTCAAAATATTTCGTGAGATTTGGAGGGTTCCTTTCAATCACAGTGCCGTGACCTGCTGACCCGATTAGAACCCACTCTCCGAGGACCCCTCTTGCGCCTTAGTGGTTCGCTCCTGGAAGCGATGGGAAAATATTTGGAGACCACGTGCGCTCGGGAACCGGCCAGATCGCTCAGCGGCCCCTTGAGAGGGAAGGCTCGCGGCTGCCTTCGCCTTTGCCTTTGCCTCTGCCTTTGCGTTCGCCACACGAAAGGGGATCTTCGTTTGTCCCCATCTTAATGCTAAGACGAGAGTCCGTCCGCTCTTTTGTGTCTGAGTGTTGTAAACTTTGTTGATACTCTTTAAAAAACGGATAATCTCTGTAAGCGGATTTGAGGATAATGCAAAGAAGTTTCGGAGGTTCTTCCCTTCATCTCTGCTCCATGTTCTGTTGTTGTTTTGTTTTGTTTTGTTTCCTTTAGCACTGAATAGCCTATAATACATTCTAACGATTCTCTGCAATTAGAGTATACAATTCTATGTAGTTTTATGGCAGTAATACAAGTTATGTTAATTTTCTTCTCAAAAGTTTATATTCGTCGAATTCTCCTAGAGAACAGAAGTGTAGGAGTTACTTTTCATGAATACAAATTATCCAATTTATAAACTACTATTCTATATGGGCGGATCTATTATATTAAAATTACTGTACAAGTAAGTGAAGTGACCAATTAATGCTATAGAGGAAAATAGGTAATTCGATGTATTGTATATCATTCTTATGCTTCTTCTTTGATGTTTTCTCAAGTATATTATTTAAAATTCGTAATTATTACACCGAAATGATATTATCTTACAAATATCGACACAGAAAACATTCGAAAAACAGTGTACTGCTAGGGTAGTGGATTGCCATTTTCGGACCACAAACTGTTCTTTAGCAAAAAGCGGTCATTTGGTATTGATCGGACAAACTACAGAGTTATAACTGGGAGGATATGGTTTCGATCCCAGTCAGATGCCAGTTATTGTATGGATAGTGAGAGCGTAGGCTTCCGCGGCCGGAGTCAGTATTTAGGGCATTACGCCCTGAGGAAGGTCGCAGAATGGCGACCGAAACGTCGGCACCTTCGCCATGGACGCGGCGTCACCCGGACAGCCAAGTAAATATTATGTGGATATTTTTCATCGACTTGTGGAGCTTTTCCGGATCAGATTTGAGGGGTGGCAGGTCAGATTTGAGCGGTGGCATCCGTAGTATCTCGGACCTGTTCAAGGCGACATGCCGTACAGCAGCACTCTCTCATGGGCGTCAACAGGTTGCACTTCTTTATAGTACGTCACACCATTTTAACTGATCCTTGGCGTTAAATAAATAAAAGACCGAACGTCATGTTTACTTCGTCTTATCCCATCCGTCTCTTCTAACTAAGACTGATAAGCTCTATCTCTTCAAACCGGCAAACGCCGGAGAAGAGGCCTAATCCAACAAAAATTGAGTGTAGCAAAATAATCAACTTCAAAACTTTTAAACATCCTTTGAAATACTCATTAATAATTGTCGAATTTCCGTTGTTATTTTACGTTATGTATTTGTTAAAGTATATTAATGTTTTGTAAATTTCAGGCAAACCAATGATTCCACGCTTTCAATAATAATGATAATAATAATAATAATAATAATAATAATAATAATAATAATAATAATAATAATAATAATAATAATAATAATATACAATACTTTAATAGTCACAATCGTGATAAGTAATGGTGCTTGAATAAAAACTCAATGAGATCACAGCAATCATGCAAAATGGGGACCGATTTCAAATTACTACGTTTTCTCATTCGCTTTCTTTTTTAAGTTAATGCTTCGGCACAAAGGCACGCCATTAAAAGTATTCATGAAAGTTACGCAATGGGAACAGTTTCATTCCATCTAAATCATTTAATCTCTGACTGGTACCAGGAAAACCTACCTAGAATGTGTTTACATACTGAGAAATATGTAATTTGAATTACTATGAAAACTGTAATAAATAGTGTATAAAAATTATTGTAATTCTAAATAACTAATTTCCTTGCTAAACAAAGATAAATATATGAATATTTAAAACCATAATTATTAACCCGTTGTACTGTATTTTGTATTGTGATGAATAAAAATGTCATAAAATACTTTATATTGTTTGTTAAGTGATATGCTCGTATTTTGCGAAAGGTTCAGGCATCCAACGCAATTGAAAAACCATTGAGAAATTGTGTTCATCCAGTAGCGCCCCTGGCGTACCTGTTTTTTCTTTCTCTCGCTCTCTCGCTCTTTCAATCGCTTCTTCAGGCGGTTGCGTTTCAAAGAGGCGGCGAGACCGGGCGATTCTCGAAGTGAGCGAAGCGGCAAGCCCCCTCCCCCTTCCCCCATCTCCACCTCACCCAACCTCACCCACTCTTGGCTCGACCGGCCCCTTAATTTGCCGCGCATCCACGTTCGCGAGGCGATCTGTCGCGTGTGTTCTTTCATCTCGCCCCCAAAGCGCCAGGCGGACGCGCGCGTCCGCGGTCGAACGAGCTGGCAGGCAGGCGGCCGAGGACGAGGGCGAGGGCGAGAAGGGACCAGCGGTGCGGCGGCCGCCGCCAGATCAAATCTCGATTCTCGCGTGCTCAAAGCGACGTCCCGTTAACGCCTGTCATGCGATCTATTCTGCCCCTCGGCGAGTGGGAGTTCACACCGCTTTGCTCCTCCTCGCCACGAGCCTCCTCGTATCACATCCTGACGCCTCACCCCGCCTCGCCTCGCCCCGCCTCGCCCCGCCTCGCCCCGCCTCGCCCCGCCTCGCCCCGCCTCGCCCCGCCTCGCCCCGCCTTGCCCCGCCTCGCTCCGCCCCGCCTCGCCCCGCCTCGCCCCGCCTCGCCCCGCCTCGCCCCGCCTCGCCCCGCCTCGCCCCGCCTTGCCCCGCCTTGCCCCGCCTCGCCCCGCCTCGCCGCGCATCGGCCAGCCCATCCCCGCTCCGTCTATCCCGCCCCGCCCCGCACACCACCGCACCACACCACACCGCCCCACCTCACCCCGCCTTGCCTCTCCCCACCTCAAATCGCCTGACCCCAGAGCGCTAGGCTTATCCCCGACTCACCTTGCCCAGCCTTGCCCCTCTCACTCCATCCCCCTCCCGCCTTGTCAGGTCCTTCCTCACCCCACCCTTCTTCCCGTCACGCCTCCCCTTGTCCCGCGTGCCTCAGGGCCTTCCCTCTCCGTCCCGGTCCACCCTGCCACGCCTCGCCCCGGCCCGTCTTGCTCTTTCCAACTGTACTTCCCCTCCCGCCCTTCCCCTCGGGCCACGCTCTCCACTGTCCGCTCTCCTCTATTTCGCTTCTAATCCTTCCCGCCTTGATCTGATCCCTCCTCCCCCACTCCACGATGCAGCCTGGGCCAATACCGCTCCTCCTAGTCACGCCCGTCTCCACTGCGCCCCTCCTCTTCAATATCCCCTACGACTCCCCGCTCCGCTCCAACTCTCCGCCCTTCTTGTTGTATTTCTCCACCCTTCGCTCACGCCGCCGCCCACGCCGCCGCAGCCGTCCTCTTAACCTTCGCAATCGGGCGCACGCTGGCGCTGTGGCCCACTACAAAGCGTTCGTCCAGCGCGCGACCGCCGAGAAAATAGACACCCCCTCCCTCGCGCCTCGCCACGTCTCGCCGCGCCACCCTTCGCCACGCCCTCTCCGCCTCGCGCCATCCGCACCAGCCAGCAACCGTGTCCCCTCTGACCGTCTCCTTGCCTCGCACGTCCCGAAGTGCCCACATCAAGTGCCAAGACTCGCGTCCCACGTCCAATCGCCCCACGCCCCACGCCCCACGCCCCACGCCCCACGCCCCACGCCCCACGCCCCACGCCCCACGCCTCACGCCTCACGCCTCACGCCTCACGCCTCACGCCCCACACCCCAAGCCCCACACCCAAATCCGAAGCTTAACACCGCACACCTCCACCCCACACCCCTAAAGCCCCACTCTCCGCGTGCAACGCCCCACGCCTAAAGCCGCACCCCCAATACCTTTCACTCAGCGCCCACGCTTCACATCCCGCGTCCACTCGCCGCCGCTGCTGGTGGCGGGGAGAGACCTCTAGCAGAGTGTGGTCGACCTCTGGGATCTTCCCTAGCAGTCTGGTCTCTTCTTTCCCTTCCCCTCCTCTTCAGTCTTTATCGTTTTTCTTTCTTTATCTTATTTGCCGTCCTATAGTTGACATTTCACTTTCTTTATCTTTCTTCTCTTTTTCTTTTCCGTTGTTTTTAACTTTTTCATTTCTTTTATTTCCCTTCTTATTAATGTTTCTATTCTTTATATTTCCTTCTTTTTCATCCTTAATTTTCTAGTCTTCCAGGTACTTGTTTTTTATTGATTGGTATTCCTTTGTCCTTTTATTTCTTTTCTTCTCTCACTTTTGATTCGTTTTCTTTTCATTTCTTTCATAATGGTGATTTTTCCGTTGTTTTAATTTTTATTTAAATTATTAAGAAAAAATTGTAAGTGACTCTCTCTGTCTCTTCCTCTCTCTGTCTCTGTCTCTCTCTGTCTCTGTCTCTCTCTATCTCTGTCTCTCTCTGTCTCTCTCTGTCTCTCTCTCTGTCGCTCTCTGTCGCTCTCTTTCTCTCTCTCTCTTTCTCTCTCTCTCTTTCTCTCTCTCTCTTTCTCTCTCTCTCAACTCTTTATTTCCACCAATTTCTTTCAGTTCATTATTTTCGTTTACCTTTACTTTATGTATTTTATCTTTCGTTTTCGTTTAGATTTTTCTCATTTCTTTGTATTCTATTTTCTATTCTCTTTTGTGCTCTGTTTTCGCCCCTATTTACGATAACTCTTATTTTTAGAACTTTTATGATCTCATGATTTCAATATATCATTAAAATGTGTTCACATATCGTTTCTTCATTTCAATATCCTAAATATCAGATATTCGTTTTATTTTCTCACACCTATGTATCTTTTCTTACACTTCTTACAGTGTATTTATTACTTCCAATACCTCATGATGCAAGGTCCTCATGTTAGATACTAAATATTAAATCTTCTATTTTCTGTAGTCTCGTAATTGGTTAATTAATTAATTAATGTATAGCGTAAAAATTCAGAAATTCGAAATTTAATGCATTAAATAATACTTCCACGTATATTTTATTTGAAATATACAGTTCAATTTTCTGTTTTTATGACTTTTATGTTTACTCTAATGTGCTAGTTTATTTCACTTCTTTTATGCTCCAACATATAGAGAAGAGAGAACTTTTAAATCAATTTGCGTTATTATATGAGAGTTATGATAATGAGCGTAGGTAATAATACGCCACACGAGTTTCGAATGGTCTACTGCATATTGTGTTACAATCAACAGGCGCAAACGTAACTTCTCATTTTGTGAGCAACGAGAGAGAAACACTGCGGTTTTCATTAGCAACTTCGTACAAAGGAGATTTTCTCGTTTGCGAAATAGAAAAGGTGAATTCATTACATAGCCTTCTTCACGCAAACTGCACATATTTATACCTCTCTTTTGCCGCCTCTTACGCTCTTCTCTCTGTAACATAGTCGTCTAAGCTTTCATGGGCGTTGAGATACTGCGACGACTGTGTCCTGCCTTTGTAAGAAAAGGACTACCCAATGAAGCACATCTCTCTTTTCACTTTCTGAAGGAGATAAAATAATTAATATCAATTAGAGCGATTCTTGTGGAGGGCAATTTTCCCTTTGGCGGCCTATTTAAATTATTTCAAAAGCAGAAAGTGTATTCAAAATGATGGAGAAAAATCCAGCATTTTAACAATAGACGACACTCTACATTCATTTATTATATTTGAGGTGGTTGAGAAATTTAGAATCACATATATTCCCTATTTTTATAGCTGTTTTGGAAGCGAGAGCATCAAAGAAAAAACACAAGTATTGAAGATACACATATGTGAAGATAATGTAAACTAATAATCCTAAATATGAATTAATTATTGATGTATAGTTTTCTACCAGAGAAATCTTAATTACGTTTTCTAATTCATTCGGCAAATGTTCGGATATTAAGATGAATCTATAAAGATAATTATAATTTTTAGATACATAATTCTGTGGTTATAGATGTTTGGCGTATATTTCGTTAGTTGCGTGTGTAATGTAATTAACAAAAAATTAATTTCTCAAACAAATACTTTTAGTAAGTACATAAATTTCATCCTTTGAATTTTAATTCTTCATCTCCTTTTTGTTTCTGCCTTTGACTACATTCTCGACATGGAGAAACGTGTAATTTACACTGACGTACATATCACATATTCAGTTCTTTTTACATGGTTCTAAAGTTAACATGCCCCGCGTCTTACGAGTTGTAGGGTTTCTTATTCGTGGAAGATAGTTGGGATAACGTGCTCTTTACAGAGCGTAGATTTGTATCGAATTTCGTAAACTGCTCATTTGAAGACTCAGAATTTTATGAGCGGTTGGAGGTGATTTTATGAGCGGTTGAAGGGTACATCATGTGGAATCATGAATGTCAAATGGCCGGGTGTCCGCTGAGTTGACTATTTATTTCTTCCAGTAATAATCCCTGTTGGCAATACGTGGCCATATAGACGTAGCTGCTGAGAATAATCCTAAGTTTGAATTTCTGCTAGAGAAATTCTAACTAATGGAAAATAAAATTTATTAAACTACGAAGGACGTTTTTCCGTTTGTGGGTATTCTCTTGTAAAATCATTTCTTCGAAGTTTACCTTTAGCGATCAACAGGCGTCAATGTGCACAGTAGTATTCATTACTTCGTTATTTACTCATCCTTGTTCTTTTTTCGGTTTTTCTACACAAGCTAAAAGCTACATATTCACAATGCGGGCTCACATGTAGGGCATTTTGGCCGACAGCTCTGTTTATGCGCAGTCATATGCGACAGCTCTGTTTATGCGTATACTCGAACAAGCACGAATAACCACTACCGAATGGATGTAGCAAGGATTTCTTTGTCAGTCAATTCTATATTTACTGCATAGAAAAGGACTTTGACGGCCTATGTTGTCTCCAAAGGTGAAAGGGAAGGATCAAATCAAAAGTTGGCTAATTTTTGTTCCTCAATGAGAATTTTGTGTTTTGGGCCGCGTTACCACTACTTTTTTCCACGTGTTTCGGGCCGCAATACTAGTAATACCCCTCTTGTATTAGTTTTGTAAGTGTAATACATATTATGGACGGGAGGTGGCGATGTTCTTCCTTCCCCCGCTGAAACGTGAGTTCCGCCTACGTCCTACACGTCTCCTCTCGAGGTCTCTCGAGACTTTAGCTCTGCTTTATTCATTATCCACTCCTCGGGTTAAGGTAAAAATGTACCGTACTTAGCCTTCTTGTCGTGCCTGACCTGACGATTTTGCATTAGTAAGCTGCAGCTTCATTTTTGTACCAGGCGGGAACCGAACTCGAAGCTGACTCACAATATACTAGCTCGCTGTTCATGAGTCACCAGAAGAGTTGATCAAAAATAATAAGATTATAAATAAGAAATAAAACGACAGGCAGAGTTTATGTCATCCGCACGCTAAAATAGCTCACCTACCATTATTTGATATATACATGGCTATTGACTTCATCCCCATAATCTTCACAAACAACTGTGTTTATATTGATTGGCATTTTCGAGAGAATTGCGCACGTGCACTTGAATTGACGAATTTTTTTTCAAAATATTCGGCAATTGAAAAAGATTGGCTAAGCTGACGTACCCTAGAGTGATACATTACGCTGTTCTGAACTTCACGAGACAAACATAATTTTCTCAATAAAAGGACAAGATTTTATTTTCGTTAAATCGGGTTAAAAACAAAGCTCCAGTTCTGTGCAACTTCCCTCTCCTCTTCTGCTCCCTCTTTTGCTAGCGCAGCGCTTTACAGAATTTCGACATTCAGCGTTGTTCGGTGGAATATGAGCTAGCACAAACGTATCGCTGAACAGAATGTACATGAATGAAACATTCATAAAAAATATTTCTGTCTTCAAGAGCAAGACGCTGAAGAGATATTTTGTTTATCTTCTATTTATGATCTCGTTTGTGGAGAGTTTGTGCTGATGAGACGGATCGCCTTTGTTCAAACAAGCCGATCTCGTCGATAAGTTTTCGTCGGCAAGATTTCGTGTGAACCAGCTCATTGTGTTTTTTTTTCTCTTTCTCTCTCGCCATAAAATATGTTCGAGGCCTCGCAAGGGCTGAACCTTCGTTTTCGTGGCACGCTCTCCCCGCCCGCCACCAGCGGCCCGGCCTGCTCTTCGCGTCGGCCCCTCGCGTCGGCCCCGGCTGTTTCGTCGCCCCTGTGGTGAAATAGCTTTCCCCGCGAGCGACCACTGATTCGACGCGGGCGCGCCGCCCTCCGCCGGGTGTACACCCGCCCGCGCCCTCCCGCGCCCTCGCGAATGCCGAGGGTCGGCCGCCGACGCCGCGTGGTTATTGGCACGGCGCCAGCGGTCCTCACGCGGGCCCGGAGGCGGTGTGAAGGGTGGTGGGAGCGGCAGAGTCGGACGGAATCAGAGGAGATGGGGCGCTAACCCCTCCAGCGGCGGGCGCTCGGCGGAGGAGGAACGGGTGGGAGGACAGGTGATTAAAGTAGCTGAAGGGAGAGACGGAATCAGCGGTTGAACGGGCTGAGGTCGAGGGAATTTTGATGGAGGTGTTGACGGTGGTAGTCGAGTTCTCGCGGGGGTGGAGTCTACAAGACGGAGAAGATTGGTGGCGGAAAAAAGTGTGGGTCGTACGAGGCCAAGGAGGATGTAGACGATAACGTCACCAGGGCGCGTGCGGAGGAGATACGGGAGGGAGAAGATCGTTGATTAACGGAGCTGAGAGGAGAGAATGGATCAGCGATTGGACGAGGTTGGGTTGGCGGAAAATTTGATGAAAGAGTTCACAGCAGCAGAGCTCTCGCGATGATGGAGACTGCAAGAGGGAGAAGGTGGGTGGTGGAAGAAAGTCTGGGTCGGACGAGAACAGTGGAGGTGAAAACGCTAAACCCTCCAGCGGCACACTCACGGTGAAGGAGGTACGGGAGGGAGAAGATCGGTAATTTAAGGATCTGAATGGAGAGAAGGGATCAGCGATTTAACTGGACTGAGTTTGAGGGAAGTTTGATGAAAGTGTTCACATCATCAGCTGTACAGCTTTTGCAACGATGGACTCTGCAAGAGAGAGAAAGTAGGCGATGGAAGAAAGTGTGGGACGGGCGGGTTCAGAGGAAATGTAGGCACTAAGTTTTTCAGCGGCGAGCCGATGGCGATGGAGGCACGGGAGAGAGAAGTGATTAAGGAGCTAGAGAGAGTAGGAATCAGTGATAGAACGGGGGCTGGACGGGCGATGTGAAGGACGTGATGACGGCAGAAGTGGAGCTCTCGCGGTGGTGGAGTCCGCACGAGATGGTGGAAGGAAGGTTGGTCGGATGGGACGAAATGATGCAAAAGGTTTTAGTCACCAGCAATACGCCCATGGCGGTGAGGTACAGAAGGGAGAAGATCGTTGATCAAAGGAGCTTAGACAGAGGTACCAGTGATTGAATGGAGCTAAGTGGGAGGACGATGTGATGAACGTGTTTATTTCCGCAGTGAAGCACTCGCGACGGTGGTCTGTAAGAGAGAGAAGAGATGATGGAATAATGTCGGAGACCGATGGGACCGAGGAGATGGAAACACCAAAGGGTCGAGCAGTACGCCCCCGGCGGTGGAGTGACTGGTGGAACATTGGTTACTTAACAGGCTGAGGGGAGAAATAGGAGGTGGAGGCGATCACATAATTAGAAGAGCTCTGTCGATGGTAGAAATAACAAAAAGGTGAATATATGTAGCGAAAGAAAGGCTGGGCCGGAGGAGAGAGGAGATGGAGGTGTTTGCGAGCTGCAATAATCTCGCGATAGAGTCCCCAAGAGGGAGAATGTGGTCATGGCAGTGGAGAAGGCGCAGAGAAAAAAGAAAAGAAGGGAGATCACTGATTGAAGGAGCTAGGTGAGGGAGAGAGAATAAGGAGGGGTTCAAGCTCACCGCCGCAGCTCTGTTGATAGCAGAGAGTGAAAGAGGGAATTAATAGGGAAAATGGCTGTTTTGGACGAGATCAAGGGGAGGGAGTTGCAAATTCCATCAACGCGCGCCAACTGTGATGAAGGCCCGGCAGAGAGATAATCCGTGGTGAAAGAAGATGAGGGTAGGCGATGGAGGTGGCAACTTCGGAGTTCTTGGAGGGCCCCGAAGGAAGAAGGGAATTGATGACAAAAGACGCTTCATCAGATGGAATAAGAGGAAGGAGACTCCAATACCTCCGGCATCTCGCAAGACGTTGGAGGGTGGGGAAGGAGAAGATCGAGGATGAAAGGAGCTGAGGAACGTGGGAGATGATATTGGAAGCGCCAGTCATGCAAGAGCTTGGATGTCAGAGGGAGTAAAGAAAGAGAGAGAGAAATCGCTAACGGCTTCAGTGAAGGTCTTGCAGCGGTGTAGGAAGTAAGAGAAAGGGTAATGTGTACTGGCTTGCGACGCCGATAAAAGCGCGCCTAAAGACCGACGCGATGATGCCTTACGAAACGTAATGTTTTTGTGAATAAAATTCGAGAGTCCGTGGCGAGTGTTGCGTGTCCGGATATGCTTCGGAGTGAGGGTGGAGGCGTTTGAGCAGGTGATCTGAGAACAATGCCCATAAAAAATATTTTGAGTTGCTGTGGCAAAGTTAGCTAGGGTACACAGCGCGTTTTATTTCCATAAGTTCCGTTTTTTATTTGTACTAAAATTGGTGGCTACATATGGCATTGTGACCCCTCATAACGAAGTAGTGGGGTAACAATATTCCTCTGCCATGCAGTGAGTAAAAATAGGATGAGTTAGAAAAAAGTACTACTTGTTCACTATACATTTTCAGACGGCAGAATTTGTAACTACTGTTTTTTTAAGAGAGGGTACGAATAGGCTGATGTCGTACAGCCTATGCTGATGACTTACAGCCTTACCAATGCTGACGCCAGCTGAGACAGTCCGGGGAACAGTGCTTCTTTTGTTTTTGTAGTTTCTGCGAAATCTTGGGAAAAATCAAATACACTTCCTATACCTGAGTGCGTTCTCGCAGCGAATAAATTATACTGTAGTGAAATATTGCCGGGAAGAAAAGAAAAGGGGATTATTAATACCATTAAATAAACCTATGGACAAAGCTGCAGTACAATACACTTTGTCATCGACAATACGCGGTAATCACAAACGGCACGGGAATATTTTTATTTCTACTTTGCACATGTATATTACACAATTGCCATGTTCTTGCACGCTTCTGTATTCTGCCATGCCCTGCAATTAGCGGGTCTGAATCCTGCCCATCGCCCTCTGCATCAAATCTAACTGATCTACTGTAGACGTGCGATTCTCATTCAGTCGGCGGTGATAGATCGCAGTGTTCTGTCTGCAAATGCAAAGTTAACGGGTAATATTTGTTATTAAGCAACCAAAATTCTCCGACGCTACTTCGCGTGACTCCATTCGGAGAAGTTTCTCAGCGCCTGCTGTTTATGCAACCCTCACGGCTTTTTTCCTCCTATCTCGCGGTAATACACATGAGTTTTCCGCACTGTTTATTACCTCGAATGCCATGTTGGAAAATCCACAAAGAATGTTTTTCGTAATCTCACGTTTGTGTCAAGCTACTGTTAGCTTCCGGCAACGTGATACGTCTGTGTTCTAGTGCACAGCGATGCGAAAGATCGTTTTTTAATCGAACAAATACTCGAAGTGGCATATTATGGTCTTCTGCACATACCTGCTACAGCAGTTATTCAGAATATCGTCTTTCTGGTGCAAAGCGATGCTTTGCATCGCGTAACCATACTTTGCTGTACACGTTCGAATATCCCTAACCATACGGCACGTTCTAATTATTCGCTAGGTAAGTCAACCCTCCGTGTTAAAAGATGTGAAGGCAGGTTCTCGTTGGAAAACAAAACAAGAGGTGTCAGATAAAGTGAACGAGGCAGCCGCTGAAACTCCTCTACCTATCCAGCGATCCGGAAATTTTTAATTAAGAAGTTGTCGGACTTCTCCAACAAAATGGAGAAGTATATTCTAATTTGCGAAGATGACGGCATTCAAACTGACTTCGAAAGTGATTCTTAATTGGTTAATTAAAATGAGTAGGGACTGACATGTAAAATAAGATGTGAATATGCATCCCACAAAAGAACAATAATCCCTTCACAATGTTGTTTCCATAGTACCTCTCCCCTTTCTGCTGAAAAATTCTGCGTACTTAAAAATCAAATATGTCTCTATTCAAATCTTAAGTCTTCGGTGAAAGGGTTGAGACCGCAGTACAGATCATGCACGATACACTGTGATGTACACTAGTGGGGTTAAGGACTTCTTTATCCTATAAGTGCTAACTGTCAATAGGATCTGAAGTGACCTCTGGAGGCCGGAATGTTGATGGAAGTTGGTACAAAGGTGCTTCCGCAAGGAGGAGGAGAGATTGGACACGGAGAGGTGGAGTGTCCGTCGAGGACGGCAGCCGGAAGTGATTAACCATGGCGGAAGTTAATCGTGTCGATAGGATCCGGAGGAAATGTTGCGGTAATCGCAGTGACGAGGGCGGAAATGGGCGCGGCGAAACCCAGAACCGAGGTAGATTGGGACGAGACGTGGCCGAGAAATGGATCAGATACGGAGCGAGACATTTAATTTGGGGGACGTCATGACCTTGTCGCGGTTCAATATATATATATATATATATATATATATATATATATATATTGAAACCCAGAATATGTGTTTCATTACACTAATTAAATCATTAGTGTAAGAATTCAATAGCTATTCTGGACTACGCGGTGCGAGCGCCGGGCGCTGCGAGCAGCGGGCAGCCGGCAACGGTCGCCGCCGCCACCGGTGCCCGCCGGGAGGCGAGCGTGAGAACGGCGGGTACAAGCGTGGCAGCGCGCACGTGCAAAAAGTTCGTTAGTTGGACTGAGGCGGCCGCCGCCGAAGGATGTGCCGACGTGCGGCCGGCGAAGGGAGACGTTAGCAGAGCAGCGACCAGTGCAGACGTGTAGCGAGGGCTCTCCGCTAGTGAATGGACGCATGTAATGCGCGATATAGTTATGTGATTAGGAATCGCAAAGTAATGGACATGTAAACAGAACATTAGAAGTATCAGTATAGTAAAAGATTAGTGTTGGTAAAATAATTGACGTCGCTCTTATTAGATGGTGCGGAGGGAACATTCTTGAAAGCGTGCGGTACAGAACTGTGACCAGTATACGGAGTAGGCGGGGGTCGTGTAATTAAACCCACTAATGGACAGTGATTCGAGGAAGGTGCGCAGCCGAGGTATCAAGATCCTGTTCGGGGAAGAATTGTTGGAGCATCAGCCGTGGATGATCACCACGCCATCTGCTGCCGACGGCCCGCAGCAGTAACAGAGGTCGACAACCCTGTCGGCACGAGCGGCTCGACGAACCTCATAGGTATTCAAACGGGGCCCCGAAGGTATGAAAGTTGTATTTTACTTTTAATCTTGGTACCAAGGCGGAGTATAAAAACGGTGTCTGATTATGTAAATAGTAACTTTGATTTAAAATAAATCTTGTCATAATTGTATTTCTATGTATGAATAACTTCCCCAACGTTGCACCGACCTATCCTAGGACCCATTCACGTAAAAGACACCCTCTCTTAGTGTTATATTGCAGTGAAGATACCCGGCACCACCAGGTACGTCACAGCTGGCGCCCGAACATGTGGATAACGTATAATTAAGAAATGTGGCCCTAGGGAAGTTGGTGAAATGTTGGAAAATAATGTGCATGTAATTGATGTATAGTAATGCAGGGTACAGATGAGAAGCAGGCAGTGCAAAGTGTATTATTATAGAGTACAAAAAAATAACAACACATGTGTTAGCAAAAACATACACAAGTCAAGTAAGCATAATGAAATGTTGATAATTACAAAAATGTTGTTGTGTAATTAATTGTGGGCTGACATAGGCAATTATTTGTGAGCATCCAATATATAGTTAATATTGTAGTTACTGAGGTTATGAAGGCTATACATGTACATGTTACAAATAATATAATGTAATAGAATTCCAAATTTTGTAAGACATATTAATAATATTTGAATGGCTTGGCAATTTTTTTTATAACATGGAAATCAAAGAAATGGGGAAGTAGTAATAATTCTTATGAGAATATAAAGGTGGTTAATAGTGTTGTACAAATTATGCACAAAATTGTTTTTTTTTGCTGGGAACATTCACGCAGTAGTGCATTATCTATTGGTGATGGTAAAGTGTGGGGAATTTATTAGAAAAGATACCAGGTTGGGAAATATATACCAGCAGTGTGAATGGTTGTTGTGAATATCTATATGATATTATTGAGGAAAATTCAGGGAGGAGATATGACATGCAAATGTGAATGATGATTATGTACATAATATAGCAATAAGTGCGTTGAAAAGTAATTTCAATTAACAAGGGATTTATTATAATCTGAAAGCATTTTTGTGTAATAGTATTAATGAGTCTATTAGCAGTGTATATGTGTTTCAATGGTAATAATATTATGTATTGTAAGGATTATGTTTATGCATTGGTAGGTGAGTGGAAATTTATATGGCTATTAAATTAGTGTTATTGTGTTTTGGTGGTGAGTAAGGATTGTTCGTCATTAATTAGCAATTGAAATAGGAGTGAATTAAACCATTCACGAAGAATATATAGTGTTGTGGCGGGTATAGTTAATCCATAGGATAACTGTGGTATCGTTGGTAGGTGAGGCAAGAGGAAAATTTGTGCGGCATTTCAGTGTAGTGAGAATCGATCGGACAGCTCAAAGCAACAGAATGGAGGCGCAAAATGTAGTGCTGGACCGGGAGGAGAAGGTAGATGAAGTAAGGGAGATAAATGTAGGAATCGATAATAGCATACCATCGGCAAGCAGGGATAGTGGCATTGGAAGTCGGTTAGACGACACGTCAGGAGATAGCTTCAATAAAGAAATAGAAATCACGTCAACGCCGATGAACCAGGCAGCAGGAAATCCGAATCGGGGGGGTGGAGAAGATACTAATTTAGACATACTACAGATAATAATGATGATGCGGGAAGAACAGAAGAAGGCGGCAGAAGATCAGAAGAAGGCGGCAGAAGATCAGAAGAAGGCGGCAGAAGATCAGAAGAAGGCGGAGGAAGAACGGGATAGGAAAGCAGAGGAACGAAGTAGGAAGCTGGCTGATGAACAGAATAGGAAGATATTGGAAGAATTGAATGGAAAATTTGAAGAGCAGAGTAGGAAATTAGACGAACAGAAATTATTTACAGAGGAACAGATTAGGAAGCTGGCAGAAGACCTGAATAGGAAAGTAGATACAATAGGGGGGCGAATAGGACGCGCTGAAGAACAAATTGAGTTAACGAAGAATGAGATGACTAAGATCGCGGAGCGGGTAGAAAGTCACGAGCAATGGACCGCCGAAGAATTAGGGAAACAGAAAAAGGAGTTAGAATCCCAAGTAATCAATCTGGGGGGAGAATTAGAGAATAAGCTATATCAGCGATTAGATGATAGAACCGCTATGCAGGACGAGAAAATTGAAAGGATACAATTGGTAGTCAAGGAAGAAATGTTGGAGAACAAGAGGGAATGCGAGGAGAAGGTTGTGTCATTACGAACAGAGATTGAACGAATAAAAGAATGCAAGGCATCCCCAATTGCAGCAAGCGGGACGGTACCATTTACCCCTCCAAGATCACTAAAATTTTCAGGTGACGGGAAAGAGAATCCATGCATATTTATGAAGGCAGCAGAACGACATTTAGATGTTATCAATACTTCGGAAAGGTGTAAAATACAATTATTATATTTAATGTTAGAAGGCAACGCAAGGATATGGGCCGATACATTTGATAAGTTTCCCGAATCAGTAAAGGCATTTAAAGATCGATTCCTTGAGCGGTACTGGAATGAGGAAATTCAAATTAATTTTAAAATTAGCCTGATGAATAATCATTACAACCAGTCCATGGGAAGTTTGCGGGAATACGCAACAAGGCGTATTATGGAATACAAAACGCTATCCCCACCGATGAGCGATCAGGAAATAATATGTGTATTGACGAGACAGTTCCCAGTCACAGTGCAGAATCTTTTACGTAGTGTGCAGCACACCGACCTGGAAAGATTCCAGAATGTGTTAGGAGGGTACGACTTGACATTCGCAGGCGTACCAAAGAATAGAAATGAAGGAAATGTTAATATGGTTAGATCGGAACGTAACCAGGGGCAAGGGAGTGACAGGAGCAATGATTACCAGAGAAATCAACGTGGAAGAGGGGGAGACGGATGGAGACCAGAGCCGGGGAACCAGAGACCGGACTGGAACGGATCTAATTCAAACCGTACGGAGACGCGAGGCGGGGGCGGGAATGTACCCGACCGATCAGCACAGCCTAGCACAAGTAGTGATCAAGGACACTATTTAAACTAATAGAGTCCGTGGTGATAGGTGGCCCCATTGCGGACGCGGAAATCGATGAAGTAAATGCGGTCTCCATAAACGCTATGCAGACGGTAACTCACGATACCCAACCGTGGCGGAGATGTAAGAACTCAGCGGTCAGAATCAGGAAATGTCCCACGATATCGATAGAATGTGAAGGTATAATTAAAGAAGCTTTAGTAGACACAGGGTGCACGACTACAGTAGTATCAGAAGAAATGTATGAGGAGTTAAAAGCAACAGGAAAAGAAGTAATGTGTTTGCCTATGAATAGGGCGTATGTGATTGGGGCAACTCAGAAGAAGTCAAGCCCCATCACAAAACAAATCATGTTTCAAGCCAGGATTGGCAACCAAGTATATGAGATGGTGGCCCTGGTAGTAAAAAAATTATTGTATTCGGTAATCATAGGGACGGATTTTCTGGTCGATCACAGAGCAAATATAGATCTAGAACGGCAGGTGGTAGAACTGGGGAGCCAGGCGGTAGGATTTGACTTGGGGATGGACGAAGAATACGAAGCGTGTACGGGCGTAATGGCAGAAGATTCATTAGAAGAACAGCTGAGGCAGCAAACGGAGAAGCAGATTGAGAAGTTTGCGGAAGAACAGAGCAAAGAATTAGGTAAACAGAAAAGATCCGAGGAGGAACAGAATAGGAAGGCGGAGGAACGGAATAGAAAACTAATAGAAGAACAGAACGGGAAGGTGGTTGAAGAACAGATTAAGAAGCCGGCAGAAGAAATGGGAAGAATCACAGAAGAACGGAATAGGAAGCTCACCGAAATATGCGAAAAACCGTATGGGAAAACGGAGGAACTGGATAGGAAAGATGAGGTGCTAAAATTTCAATCATGCCATCAAGTAGATGCTAGGGTAGCGGTAACAGATAGAAACGAGGGGATGACGAACCAAATCCATGAGGAAGTCAAGACAGCGGAGGGCAAAACGGTGGAGGTCCAAATCGAGACCGAGGAGGATGTTTATAAAGTGAAAGTGAAAACGGAAGAATTGAAGTTAATAATGGAAGAAGAAATGGAAATGAGAATAGAAGAAATGGAGCGTATAATAGAAGAAGAAATCGTGGAAAATATACAAGGGTGCGAAGAGAAAAGAGTACAAGAAGAGTTTAAACAGGAAGAAGACGGGAAAATGTCGCCAAGTGTCAAGTATGGGGTGACACCAATTATGCCTCCAAAGTCGATGAAATCTCTGGGAGATGGGACGGAAAACCTTAAGGTAGTTATGCGAGCAGAAGAACGGCACCTAGCATCAAACAACATATTGGAAGGATACAAGATCCAGTTATTACACCCAATGTTAGAAGAGAACGCCAGGACATGGGCAGAGAATTTTGGTATATTTCCGAAATTTTTGAAGGAATTTGAAAACAAGATTTCTGTACGAAAGCGGAATGAAGAAACCCAAATAAACATCAAGAGCGACCAGAGGAATAGCCATTACAACTACATCACGGGAAGTCGTAGTGAATACAGAACGAAGAGCATTATGGAGCCAAAAACACTATTTGCTCCTATAAAATATCAAGGAATTATTTGCATGTCAACGCGACAGTATCCTGTCACCGTACAAAGCCTACTGAGCAGAGCAGATCATACCGATTTAGGAAGGGGTTGGAAGATATTGGAGAGGTACGAAGTCACCTTTGCAGATGCCCCAAAGTATGGGAATGAAGATGTAGGCAGGTCAAGAATGGAGCGAAGTCAGGGGCAAGGGAAGAGTGATGGTATGGTCAACCATTGGTACAAACGTAGAAGAGGTCGTAGCTGGAAATGGGATGATACCTATCAAGATGTGCTCAACACGCTGGAAGCTATGTCCTACAACTGTGATTCAGGAAATCACTGTCAGCAAAATGGGAATGAACCGTCGTACAAGAGACAAGACATAGTAGGACACTACAAGCTTCAAATCGGAAACCTGGTTCAACATGTATGGAAAACAGTGAAGTGTAAATAAGTGTAATGTTAGGGTTAATAATAAGTAATCACATGTTAAGTCGATTCTAGGTTATAAGTGTATATAGGGCCTTTAGCAATATGCGAGAGAGGGCAACCATCGGCAGTGACGATGTTACTAGTGTGAATTTTTCTAGAAGCGGGAAAAATTCAAAAAAAGAAAGGGGGGGGTGATGAAACCCAGAATATGTGTTTCATTACACTAATTAAATCATTAGTGTAAGAATTCAATAGCTATTCTGGACTACGCGGTGCGAGCGCCGGGCGCTGCGAGCAGCGGGCAGCCGGCAACGGTCGCCGCCGCCACCGGTGCCCGCCGGGAGGCGAGCGTGAGAACGGCGGGTACAAGCGTGGCAGCGCGCACGTGCAATAAGTTCGTTAGTTGGACTGAGGCGGCCGCCGCCGAAGGATGTGCCGACGTGCGGCCGGCGAAGGGAGACGTTAGCAGAGCAGCGACCAGTGCAGACGTGTAGCGAGGGCTCTCCGCTAGTGAATGGACGCATGTAATGCGCGATATAGTTATGTGATTAGGAATCGCAAAGTAATGGACATGTAAACAGAACATTAGAAGTATCAGTATAGTAAAAGATTAGTGTTGGTAAAATAATTGACGTCGCTCTTATTAGATGGTGCGGAGGGAACATTCTTGAAAGCGTGCGGTACAGAACTGTGACCAGTATACGGAGTAGGCGGGGGTCGTGTAATTAAACCCACTAATGGACAGTGATTCGAGGAAGGTGCGCAGCCGAGGTATCAAGATCCTGTTCGGGGAAGAATTGTTGGAGCATCAGCCGTGGATGATCACCACGCCATCTGCTGCCGACGGCCCGCAGCAGTAACAGAGGTCGACAACCCTGTCGGCACGAGCGGCTCGACGAACCTCATAGGTATTCAAACGGGGCCCCGAAGGTATGAAAGTTGTATTTTACTTTTAATCTTGGTACCAAGGCGGAGTATAAAAACGGTGTCTGATTATGTAAATAGTAACTTTGATTTAAAATAAATCTTGTCATAATTGTATTTCTATGTATGAATAACTTCCCCAACGTTGCACCGACCTATCCTAGGACCCATTCACGTAAAAGACACCCTCTCTTAGTGTTATATTGCAGTGAAGATACCCGGCACCACCAGGTACGTCACAATATATATATATATATATATATATATATATATATATATATATATATATATATAATTCCTTACTTGTAACCATTTTTGGAGGCTAACATCTTGGTAGCTTAACCAATTTGAATGTTTTTGGCACTGGGTAGATCCTGGACAAACAAACGATTTTGTCTTATCAGTATACGGTGGGACTATTGGGAGTGACTATTTAGGACTGTTTTCGGGCTAATTCTGTATAACGAGTGCTCAGATTTGCTTATAATTAATTTTAAAAATGTCTATAAAATGAATTCCATTTGAAACATCGATGTCAATCAATGGTGGTTTTGAGCAGTCTACGCAGAAGAGAGAATATTCTATACTCATGATCAAAGTATATTACTTGAACAATTGTTCAGATTATTACATAAATAAAGCAACAACAACAACAAAAATAGTGTTAGAATGGTGGTTAAAATCTCGTTGAACCAATTATAGCGATAAACAAAATATTTATGAATATTTTACTCTGATTTGTGTTCAATTCGTGAGTGTGGGATAAGTGGAAGAGAGAGCAGGAGGTAAACGGGAACGATTGATTCATTGATTTTCCTCAGCAATGGCTAGCCTTTTAGTATAGGTAATGTTATACTAGAAGGTAGCCTCCCCATCGACAGGCGGACACGCCGATTTACATGACAGCTTGTAGGAATCTTTCTCCTCCAGTTATCTCCCCGCAGCAGAGCAAAACTTCAGCCGAAAAAAGTTCTCAGGTCTCCCGACTATGGTCTTCTGATGTGTGTGGAAATGTAGTCCATGCAAGTGTGCGTATAATGTGTGTGTGTAGAGCAAGACAGTGAGAAAGATAATGCATGGTCCGTTTGCTACGGCGATACTCCGGCATTTGCCTGGTATTGTTCATAGAAACCATAAAAAACGACCGATCATAGCAGCCGGCCGAGAGATTATCCTCCAGACAGCGTTTGAATTCGTCACAGCTTTGCAGCTGGGATCAAACACTAGGACCTCCCTGTCGCTGCAGACTCAGCGGCGATGCTGGTTCCGCGGTAAACGCAGAAGGTGGACGGGAGCGGGGTAGGATCGAAGGTTGTGCCAAAGCAGCGCCTGGCGCAGTGGGAGAGAGTGCATGGGGCGGAGTCACAGACGGCGGAGGGGACGTGCGGAGGGACTGGGAGAGGGAAAAGGCAAGGACCGAGATGAGAACGAGAACCAGGACGAGTGCGGGCGTGAGAGGGGATTAGGAGGCGGGCGTGGGGGTGAGGGCTGGAGCGAGGATCAAGACAAGGTCAGGGGAGGAAGAGAGGAGAAATGTTAGTGTAAAGTTAGTTAGGTGTTAGGTGTTAGTTAGGAGTAAGCGCGAGGGCGAGGGTGGAGGCGTTAGTAGTGTCAAGACCAAGTGAAATACAAGGGGAGGGCAAGAACTGAGAGGACTGATTGATTTATTGATTAGTGATTCCGGGCGCGACAAGTGCTAAGATCAGTATTCCCGTAAGTGCGGTGCATGTTTTATTGCGGTAGATGGCGGTGATATTCCCCTGCTTGATGGCAAGATCTCGCGCTGACCTTCATCGGTTTGCGGAAATTATTCCCCAACCAGGCATCTCTCACCAGCGTGTCAAGGCTGCTACAAGATCTAGGCTCCCGAGTAGTCTCCCAGCAAGTGATCGTGTAGTGTATGTGAGTGTGTGTATAAGTAAGCGATGAGGGCAGGACAAGGAAAAGAAAGGAACGATCGCGAGCGATCCGTGGCCTGTTTTTAGGGCACTGCTCCGGCATTCGCCTGGTGTTGATCGGAGAAACCACGGTCACCTACCGATCAGGACAGCCGGCCGCTAGAATTCTCCTCTAGACAGCGGCGGAACAATTTAGTTAGTGACGAAAATCCTGCCACCGTCGGGATTCATACCCTAGCACCTTCAGGTCAAAGGTACTGCAGTGACAGTTGATGCCCTGAGCCACCTTTGCCGGTAAGAGCTAAGTGAAGGGTGAGTGAGGAGTCATTGAGGGGAGGGGCAGGGTGGTCGAGGGTTGGGGGCGGGGGCGAGAGCACTGTCAAGGGCGAGGCGAGTGAGAAGGCGAGAGGACGGTGCGGGCGGGGGCGGCGCGGAGGCGCATTCGAGGCGTGGGCGGACGCGCGCGGCGCCGGCCACCGCAGCCCTCCTGGTGGCGGCTTCGGAAGCCTCGTGGCGGAATTAGATTTCGGTTATCTCGCGCAGCAAAGGCGGCGCGGGAATTCTTCTCGGATCGCGTTACACCCTCGTAGCCCCTTTCCACGCCGCTCCCTCTTTCCACCCCAACGCCTGAAGAGAAGGGCAGGACGCCAACGGGAAACAACGCGAAGGGAGAGGGTGCCCGGGCGGGCAAGGCGATGACAGGGCGAGGGAGGCGGCGTTTGAAGGAAGTGTGAAGGTAGGGCTGCGACGCCTCGCCGACAGGCCCTGGAGCCAGGAGGGGAATTCTCGTGGGAAATAATGCTGGGGCTCCAGCAGAAACTCACGTAAAGGAGTAAGAATTTGTAAAACACTATTGAGAAGTGTGTGTTTAATTGTTGAAGGAGTAGAGAAATGTAAATTTGAAAACTTTTTTTATTTTGCATTTTTTAACAAATTTCAGGTGCAAGAACATTATTTTTCTGTATACTCTCACTCGCGTGTAGTGTCAGAATTAAAGTGACGTGGATGTGCGTGGTCATCTATTGAAAGGAGCGTGTTGTGCCGTGGAACATAGCCGTTCCAATACTATATACGAATATCGGACTTTGTACAGAACGGCTTCCCCTGGCCGAGGAGCGTCTCACCTATAACATCGCTTCGGAATTCCTTGATCCACATGTGATGTGATGTGATTACAAAAATATGCATCACCATACTTCTGACATTCGCAGATGAATTTCAGTATTTCTGTATACAAGAGAACTTGCTCGAAGGGATAATTATTATATTAACGTCATTAGATTGATTTTGAGATGCGGTTGTAGTTTATGTAACCGATATAGAAATGTGGTTGTAGTCGTAATACCTCTTTACAGGGAAAGTTCTTAGGTATGAAATATCTTTGTTTCGAATAGGCCTACTTGTACACCATTTGTCGCCGCAAGTTATTCATTTGTTTCGATATAATTCAGTTATACACAGTGGATATTAATTTCATTATCGATCTGGTGAGGTTAATAGGTTCTAATCCTCTGGTTGCGCTACTCAAAATTACATTACAAATGCCCTGTAACTGATCTACTATGTTTGGAACTTACTATCAGAACGTATTTGCGCTGCAGTTACTTGTTTGTGTAGGTTGAAGTTACATTGTAGTAGGTGCTGCAATTGAACAAATGTCAAATTTGTTTTCATCCAATTTTCAGAAAAACTGAACGTATTTTATAATTTTTATAGAAGTTTTAATGTTTTCATTTAATTGAAGGTTTCACAATGCTGATTTAGTTTTTCCTTATTTTCATTGTGTTCTATTGCACTGGGTTTTATTGCTTCTTCTTTTCATGTGTTCTGCGTGACGCAGTCAGTTGCCTCTGTAATTGTTTTGTGTGTATCCGGGGATTTTGGGTTCAAAATAAACGTAACATTCAGATCTTTAAATACAGGAATATGTGACGCGAGAGATAATGCATAATCGCCCATACATTTCATACATCAATGCATCATATTACCTCTTGCCGCCATATCGAGTAGCACAATGGAGTAAGCCAACAAACCAACCCAAAGGATGAAGACTAAAATAATAATATAAACTTATCGGATGAAAATGACGTCAAATGTAATTTCAATAAGCTCTCTCATTAATCAATAATCGCTTCAATCTCTTTTCATTGTAATTAATTACTCTACTTTTGTTATATTAGAGGGCACAAAAGAGTTCCCGAGTGTGGAATACGTCGATTAAAATTGTAATACATGAAACAGACGACATGTTTACCTAGCTTTTTTATGATTACAAACGTCTCTCTTTTAGTATTGTTGAACAAGGTGGAATTTTGGAATGGGAGTTAAAGATTGCTCGATCAGTATTTCCCTGCCCATCAACTGTTATGGTCATTTATCCCGTAAGTTTTATGTATGTTTTGTCGTGGGAGGCGGCGGTAATCTGGCCCTGCTCGATAGTGATATCCAGCGCCACCTACACGTCAACTAGCTAGGTTTTCCTCAAACAGTTATCTCCCACCAGTGGGACATCACGCCATACCGCTCTAAAACTCCCGACTGGTCTCCCGTCATGTTTGGTAGTGAAGTGCTTATAAATGGGTGTGTAATTAAGGGGTGAAGATGGAACAAGGCAGATGAAGAAAAGTTCGCGCTCATTGCGTGGCCCGTTTGTTAGGGTACTGCTTCTGTCTTCGTCTGGTGTTGATATGAGTAACCACGGCAAACTACAGATCGGAGCCACTAGAATTCTCTGGACTAGCTGGACTATAACCGGAAAAGCTCTCTAAAGCTGCTGGTGGTGTAGTCAGTATTGATACCGACTAAAGCAGTAAACGGTTGTACAAATACCGGCATATTTTTCTTTCGTTATTAATTATACTCGTAATATTCCGAAAAGTACATTATTCATTTTTTTCATAATCGTTTTTTTTATTATTCCTTTGTCTGTAAAGGAGGACAAATATTTTTTTATAAATAAACAAAACAAATAAATCAAATTAAGCTTTTAAATAACTTTCAAGATGAGCGTAGGAAAAAAACACTCTGGAATTTTTGCCAGAAACAGAGCTCGAGTGCTTCTTGCTCCCACATGGGTCACAAAGTTGCTTGACAAAGTTTATTCAGATCACTTACTCGGTCGACCGATCGCGCAAGATTTGTTTGCGTGATCTTTGCCTAAACCACATCTTTGTGATTTTCTTGGCACGTAGTAGTAGTTTATGCAATTAGTTTATAATGTTAAACTTTATTGCACGCGGACAATTTTTTTCGAATGCAATAAACAACATTATAAGCGAGTTGTATTCGCTATTTTTGTATAACAGCGTAATAAATTTATAACAGAAGCAATCTTAATTTTGCGAAACAACTTTCTTGTGACGTCTCGGGTATTTGACATATGTACGAGAAAACGGTTGTCGGCTGTTCCGTTTACCTCAACCTCTTCATCACTCTCTCATTGCGAGTGGCTTAGCGTGTGAAGACGCAATCGTTCGTGCCGTAAATTCTAATATGTCAACATTTATGCGGTAAAATGCCCGTTTATGAACGATTACATGCTACAGAAAAGGTCGTTTATAATACTGGTATACAAAAAAAATTATTCACTCAGAACTTTATTGCGAATAGGACGGCATTCAGTTATCAAATGTCATGAAAGTATTTATAATTAAGAAATTGACTTTTTTAATCCAAACACAGTCAATGGATGACGGAAGAACTAATCAGATTGATTATATTAATGCAAATAATTTATGTTTGATAGTGGAACTAAATTGTAATACAGCCATAGCACCTACAACGCTGTGTTAATTATTTATTCCATTCGTTATTAACTCAGACTTTTAGAATAAGAAATTTAATGTTTAACGTATCTCTAAAATAACTTTCATAGCTTATTACAAATTAGTAAAATGCATTGTACTATCAGTGATAAAATGTTCTCTATGTAATAATACAAATGTAACACAGTATGTTTAATTTCGAATAAAGTCCGATGCCAGTGCAGAACCTTCAACAACGGGCAATGGATGGCGCGCGATCAACATTCCTAAATTCTTTCTCACATCCTTAGGACCTGGTGTTGGGCTTATTCTCCGTTCCCAAATGGCCCCGTCAAGCACAAAGACTCCTGCAATACAGCGAGTAAAAAATGTTGGCCGTGCTCCAAACTGGTCTGTAGCACAACCGGATGTAATGTAAAGAATTGTTATATTGGTGTTTTTAATGTGCCGCGCAGTACATTAGATTTTTCTGCCCACGTCGAGAAATAAAATCATTAATTTGAAGTAATCATTAGTTTGCCTGAGTTGTATGGCATATAAATAATAAACATCTTCGATCAGTACATTTCACTTCCAATATAAGTAACCAGGTAATCTTAAAACCTAACGCGATATGTTCCATCATAGATTCTGCAGCCACAAAAATGTATACAATCTTGAGGCTTCAGTAGCAGTAGCGAAGATCTGTGGTTTACGGCTGCTGTTTCCAACGACGAAATTGAAATGTGCGGCCGCGCGCCATTAACCAAAATTGTACAGCAGAGTCATAGAGAAGTTCTGATTGTGGTCCATTTAGATTAACAACTTAGGATGGAGTATGCTCATAATCAATTGTTCCTCTCAACTTTTCATAACCAGGAATACTATTAATAACCAGGAAACCTATTATAACCAGGAAAAATTACTGAAAATTTCTGCTTTCTGAAATAACAGAAACGAACTGAGCATCGATTAACTGATTGAAAACGTACTGATAGAATACGTACGTATATACGGAGTAATATACGTGGTGTAGTGAAAGTTATGTAATTCTGCGGAAAATCATTTCGAGATTTCAACGGAAATACAAGTTTTCGGATCCCCTGATACCGAAAACGTGTTTTTTTCAAAATGTCTGGCTGATTGTCCGTCCATTCGGTGTCTGTAAACACTACTAGTGCCTAAATCATGCGTAGGAGTTTTTTCCAAATTGAAGAAACCCGTGTCGATCAGGCTCAAATCTTTGAGATTTCAAAAAATGTTTAAAGTTTCTGAGTACTTTACATGAAGCTCTCCGGACATTTTCAAAATTTTCTCAAAAGGCATCAAATTTTTTCTTTAAATTTCTTGCAAGAATAGAGTAAAAAATACTTATAAAGGTGGCATATGTCTTATTTTCAGGTTCAGCTCTGAATTTTCGAAATTTTTGAAATTTTGAAATTCAAAATTATTCTGGGGTATTTTTACAAGTACAAAATTGAAGATAGAGATTTTTCCTTCAAATAAAATTTGTTCTACACAGTTATTTCTTTCATTACGGCCCTGTACATTTTTTAAACAATTTAGTAGTTTTCGCACAATATTTCGAGCAATATATGCAATTAAGAAAATACAATACAATATTTTCTCAAAAACTGCTCCAAATTTATTCTTTAAACTTTTGGTAGGGATTTTGCTAAATGCACACTATAAGATGACATAGACGCCATATTTTTTATTCTTTTGTTGCTGTTTTCTTCAAAAATTACAAAAATTTACTTTTTGACTCGTCTCTCACGTCGTCAATATTTACATTAGCGATAATTTCTTTACATTAATGTATTTATGTGTACATGTGCTTTAAATAATGTGAGATAAAGTTTCCCGTGAAAATGAGCTCAAAATTCCGCATTTTCAGAAACGCTCAAACACTATTTTGTCAAAAACGGCTCCACGTTTTGTCTTCAAATTTTTCCAACAGATAGTGCTGATTGCACTAGTTAAGATGACAGAGAATTAATTTATCTGTATTCATTTGTTTTTTCTAAAATTATACAATTGTAACTTTTTTAAAGATTTCTCACGCCTTTAATATTCACATTTTAAGCAATTTTAAACACTATTGCATTTGTGACTGGAAGTGCTTGAAATGACGTCATATGAAGTTTTGCGAAAACTTAATAGTTTTCTGTGAAAAGAGGTTCAAGTTTCGAATTTACAGTAGCCCTAAAAAAACCATTTTCTTAAAAATGGCTCCACATTTTTCAATCAAAATTGCTATTTGGGACAAGGCTTTACTGTTCTTTTGTATTTTAAGTAATAATTCTATTCTACTATTAGAAGCCCAAAAATTAAGAAAAGTTCAAAAAAATTTACTTTGGGCGGCGATAGATGGCAGCTGGCAAGAGTGTGTGGCAAGTTCGAATAGCTAGCCGTGACTAATGGCAATAGAAAACTAATACAGGAATGTCTGTGCCATTCTGTAACACCACTAGTTATTAGGAGGACCAAAATTTGTCGTACGTGGAAGATGACACCTCGTGAATAGAGCACCTCGGACTATCTAGCCATTTTTGATATCCTGGGACACGATAGAGGATTCTTAAATCTAGATATTGAACCGATAATCCCAGATTTTCCTCTTGACCCGTTGATTGGGCATACTCATCAGTTGTTCTCACTAACCGTTGTGTGTGCTCCTTTTAATCGGAAGGGAAGCACGAACGTTTAAAGAGCAACATCTCATCTGCGCGGAGAGCCCTTAAAGCACAATGAAAATGACAGAAAACTGGTTGGATAAAACGTGGTGGCAATAATTTAGGCTGTCTCAAAGTAAAGGGGTTGTCCAAGTGTGAGATGTCTTATGTGTTCGCAAGAGGTATTTTCGCATAAAAAATCCGGTGGGAATTATGGGCTGCCCAAAGTGGTTTTATGTAAATCGCAATGGTCGATTACAGAATCTCATCGCGAACATCGAAACGCTTATCAAATCGTCAACTAAGGTATACAGTGAGGTTAGATTCCGCAGTATCGCGTCTAGAGATTTGCTACTGCAACATCGTAATTCGAGTATTCACATATTGTCTTTCTACAGAAAATAGAAACTTCCCAACGCCAACTCGTTTGATTCCTACAACCAATTGCACAGGCAGACGTAGAAAACTTGTCAGACCCAAAGACATGTTTCTCTCTGTAAATCCGAATGTGAAGCCAGAATTGCGTCATCATCCTCGTTTTTTTAAATCGTGAAAAACTACCTTAAAATTATGAGTTGGAAATTTCACGACTTCAGCCGATTTTCACCAAAATTGATATTCCACAATCGATCTGGCTTATGTCGCGATGAAACACCTGAGACATTTTCAAAATTAAAAAAAATTGGCGCCGTCGAGTTTGTTTAAATTTTGTTGTTGGATTGTGTAAATGACGTTTAAGAGATTGGGGCAGATCTCATGTTCGTTAAAAATCCGAATTTTTTGAAAATTGCAAACAATTTTTCGGCGTCTTCTTAGAACTCCAATTATGAAGATAGAGATGTTTCCCTTAATGAAATCTGTTTTCTAAAGATAGATTTTGATATAAGGTCTTTTACAATTACTCGAAAATTTGCGTTCTTTTCACGGAAGTTTGCGCGAAGTACGGGCGAGAAAGTACATGCTGTTTTTACAAAACCACTAATTTTATTTTGTGTGCCTGTGCTATTATCTGCTATTCCTGAACATCATACCGTACTCACTTATACTAGTCACATAATGGGTAATGTCATCTTCGTGCGATATACGTCCGAAATATCCTTCCGGCTGTTCCTGCTTCAACTTTCTCCACCCGCATAGGCGAATGTTAATTTAGAAATTACCCAGATTAGGGGATTAGACATACATTTCCTGTTGAAATTGAAACTCTGTGCAAATGTGTTGTAAAATTACAAAATGTTTAATTGTAGATTTCTGGAAGCATTTGAACAGCATTTGGATCATATTGCTAGTTTTTGTCGGGTTATCATTGAGTTGCAATAATAGCAATGATGCAACTATTTTGATTCAAGTCACGTATATGTTTGAAACACAGTAGTATTTAATGAGACAGTAGTGTTGCAGACTTTTCATGACTTACAGCGTAGATACTGATTGCCCCCATGAAAATCTCCGGAATCAAATGGCGACAAAGAAATAGGCGTGGGCGATCATAGTTGGAAACAGTGCCGAAGAAAGAGGTTTCTTAAATAAGTTGACACAAATGTCCTTCAGGATTTTTCGATAATCAATGTTCAATTTTTCAGACTAATGTCTTATTTGTCATACAAAATTGGAGCATTAATCTTTTGCGGCATAATTCTTTTGCGCTTCATCACGTGTAAACAATAATATTTATAGAGTTGAGTGTGAAAATGAATACAAATTTATTGTGAGATTGTTCACAATGTAGGTAATTAAAACAGACAGAAATCGGGTATTATATTATAAATAATATAAAGCGAGAACAAATATGTAATAGTAAGTGCTAAAATATATAGATGGGAGAGAACTTATCAAAGCATGCTACATTTAATCAAAAAATTATAATACTTCAATCGAAAAAAAACAAGATTAAACTCCCACATTGAAAATATTCACTTCAAAGCAGAAGCAGGCAAGTGCGGAGGAAGGAGGCAAGGGCGGAATTACGAGAAATTAACGTGAACGTTAAATTTAAAAGAGAAAACAATTAAATAAATTTAAAAAGAAAAGTAAAACAGAGGTAAAAGGGGGAAGGAAAGAAGGCATGAAAAACCATACACTGATCTAAAAAAAAGTACTATTATAAAAATATTAATAAATGAGAAAATGCCGATCAGATGGCAGTAGTCTCGGACCAGAAGGTCGCGGGTTCGAGTCCCACCTCCGGTATGAGTGTTTTTGTGTATGGACGTATGTTTGTGTCGTTCTTTCACCTCTCATTATCATTTCGTCTTCCATGCCCTCAGGGCTAACAACCCTGGGGGATGAAATAGAAAGCAACTAAATGCTGATCTCCAGGTAAAGTGACTTGCACTTGCCACCGAGATAATGATACTGAGCCACGTTAAATGCAGGATGCATGCACGCGTGGTGCAAGTCGGTCAATTTGCAAGTAAAGAAATGAGAAAAGACTCAATCACACAGTGTAAAAATATTTTAGTATATTATCTTACACAGAACATCGTAATATCTTTTTGTGATTAATAAATTTAATTCCGACATTGTATTAGTGGTATTGTTTGTCTTTATACGTAAAATGTCAGCTATTAATATGGAATATTTTGTAGGTTCATTATCCAAAATGTTACAGCTCTCAAAATGGAAGCTGAGACACATGAAGGCGATGTCAATATATTATATTTCACGCAGAATTACGCGCAAACCGTTCATATTTTGAAACAGTATGTATCATCTTATTTACAGATCTTTCAAGAACGGACTTCATTTAGGGAAAATCTCTCTACATTATTGTAGTTGTAGAAAGACGACAGAAAAACAAATTGAACTTATGCAGCGATTGAAACGACAGAGATTACAAAGAAAGAGAGAACTGCACGATTATTTTAAGCGTGCATTTCGCTATTCCAGAAAACGTTTAATCCAAACTTTTGGAATAATTTTTGAGAAAATGTTGAAAATGTTATTGAGGTTTCAGTAAAGTACACTCAAAATAAAAAATATCCATTTCAACATCGCATGGCCGCGAATTCGCCTATATCGAAAGAGGAATATTAATTTTGTGGAAAATATTCTCAATATCCCCTGATCCTCGAGCAAATGCTGAGATGGCCGCTTGATTTGCTTTTGGACATTAATGTAACTACAAATTCACTTCTCCCCATAGCACGTCACACACAGTTTTTAACTGTTTTTGACGTAAATAAATAAAAAATTGGTTTTGAAGTAGGCATTCGGACCAGGCATTCGGACAGATATTTTGCAGTCAAACATTTTTTCGGTATCAAGCACGCACAAAACGGATTCTGGTGAGACAACGTTTTAGAGGAAGTAATTTGCTACACATAGAAACATGGATATCCAATTCCTCGACACCAGGGCATCGCATTACGACGTTTTCTGTCGAAAAATCGCCGATTTTTACCGCAGCATTATACTATTTTCTCTTTATTTCGTACATACGTAATAAGTCGGGAATGTGAAAGTTGCTGTTCCATGACGCAAGACGTGAATAGGAAAAATTAACGGCGAGCACTTCCTTATATCGCTGCTGTCGCACAATGTCAGCTTTAAGCAGTGTCGGATTGAGAATGATAATTGAGTCAGTACGGGCAGTTTTGGAATAAACGGAATCACACAGATCGAAACTGATTTTCTGCTTTTGTATTTTTCTGGAATTTGGTTCTTTATTTTATTTAACTTCAAAAACAGCTAAAAACTGTGAGTGTCGTACAATGGGGAGAAGTGTACTCTGTGAAATTCTGGAACCCCTAACCTGCCCAGCGTTCTCTCGAAGGGTCATTGAAAATTCGATGAAAAACCTTACGAAAAAGTGGTTAATTAGCTCAGAAGAATTCCCGCGAGCCTAACAAAACCATAGATACCTAACACATGACCGAAGGACGATCTTTCATTCCTTGCATGGTTGGAAAATTAGTAATGTAGATAATAAGATAATAATAATAATAATAATAATAATAATAATAATAATAATAATAATAATAATAATAATAATAATAATAATAATAATAATAATAATAATAATAATAATAGCCTATCAGATGGCCGAGATCGCTAAGGCAGTAGTGCCGGAGTGGTTTCGGACCAGAAGATCGCGGGTTCGAGTCCCGCCTCGGGCATGGGCGTATTTGTGTTTGTGTATGTCTGTATGTGTTGTCCTTTCACCCCCATTATCATCATCATTTCATCTTCCATACCCCCAGGGCTAACAACCGTGGGGGATAAAAATCGGATCCAGCTAAAAAATGCTGGTCCCCCCAAAAGTTGTTGCAAGCACCTGCCACCGCGATAATAAATAAAAACTGAGCCACGGTAAATGCAGGATGCTTGCATGCGTGGTCCTAGTCGGCCGATTAACGAAAATAATAATAATAATAATAATAATAATAATAATAATAATAATAATAATAATAATAATAATAATAATAATAATAATAATAATAATGATAATGAGGTGGAGGACGAGGACGAGGAGAACCGTGAGCACGAAATTCGTCCGTACAATATATATCAATAATCCGAACAATTAGACCAGCAAACATGGCTCGGTGTAACTACTGATATCATTGCAGTGCCTGTGATGGGAGGTCCTGGGTTTCGAATTCCGACCGTAGCAGGATTTTCGACACTAAATTGACCGCTAGATCGAATTTGCCGCGAATTGACCGCTAGGTCGAATTTAGTTGCTGGCTGGAGAATTCTTGTATCCGGCTGCTCTGGTAGGTAGCTTTCAATGGTTTCTATAATCAACACCAGGCGAATTCCGAGCAGCATCCTAACTAACGGACCACGGACCGCGCGCAGTCTTTCCTTTTTCTTCCTTGTCCTTTCCTCGCCCTTTACTTACACACATTATTATACATTTTTTACATACACCACACTCTCACAAAGCTCAACCCGGCTGGGGCTGTGCCTCGCTGGTGGGAGATACCTGGCTGGAAAAATCCTCGTGACCTGACGTAGATCTGCGGCGGGCCTCGGCAGTCAGCAATGAAAAAATCATCGCCGCCTTACGCGATAAAAAATTGACAGAACAAACGGCAATAATGACCTTTGCAGTTGGCGTGCCCGGAATCGCTAGTCAATCAATCAATCAATCAACCGAACAATTCGAAGTCAAAAAATTCTCTCTTTGTGAAAACAAATACAGCAAAAACTTATTACTTAAATAATAGGAAAATGTTTAAAAACCTAATTCCGAAAACATTATTAGCAAAATGGATTAAAAGATTTGGGAATTACATTAAAATATTGCGAGAAAAATAGAATTTCGTTGAAAATGATTGACAATGTTCTTTAGAAATATTCATTGTTAATTGCATTCATTATTATAAAAAATTACGAACTTCGTTTACTATTCTTCATTCCCAGAAAATATTACGAATGGTGATGTTATTGAATTCTCATTTTGGTGACGATGGTGATACCATGTGAAAAATCCAAATGAGAAATTTGATGGTGATGAAGTTGGATAACCGTCACATCAATTTATGGAAAAATGTGATATGTTCAGCTTGCAGTCTGTGACGCAAAATTAGAACCAAAAATGGTTTATCTTTATCTATACATTCCGAGCAGAGTCCGTTATTACGGTATTTTTAAACTCTCGTAACTACCAAATTAAAAGTATGGACTTTCCAAGTGCTTACTTTCTTGAGACTTAAAAACTGACAATGTAATTTCCACTACGTACTCTCAGAATAACCAGAGAGACCAAAAAGAACACAAAACAAATACATCTCGTACAGTCCGGTTGTACGAAAATGTAAAGAACGGCATCCGAAGTCGCATTTTGTGGGCCTTTGCCAACCACTTTTCCAGCACAAATGTCACTGCATTCACCACCACGCCGCCAAGAAAAAAAAATTGCCTGAATGAGCCGCAAAAACGGGTTTGTAAGCTGAAGGAACGTGCATCGAGGCGAATCTGAAAGCTGTTACAAAAGTGGGAACTTCAAAAAAGAGCTTCGGGGAGGGGAGCGTAAGAAAGAGAGTTAGGCACGAAAAGAAGGGTACTTTAGGAGGGGATTAAATGGTATATTTATGTTTTCTCGCTCCAGTTACGCAGAAATATCCTGCGCACTTTTGAAGAAGGCTCGGAGTAGAGATCTGTCGCTGTGCTCGTTGAAGCTGTGGGCCCGGGCGATGGTAGGCAGCCGGGCGGGTAGGCAGGCAGTCGACGCCGCCACTCGATTACTCTTTCCTTATCGAGAGCGCCGCAGAGCCGTCACTCGCGCCCCGAAGCGCGCGTAGCCACTGTCCCAGCATATCGCTGTCACCGACCGGCTGACACACACCGCCCGCTCCACCTCCGCATCTTCCACTCTCACGTCAGCGTTGTGTTCACGTTCACTCTCACGTTCTTTGCGACGCTCTCATCATCACCGTCACTACCACTAGAAGAAACTTCCAATACTGTAATGGAAAAACATCCACTTTCATAAACTCTTCCATTCTTTTCCGGAACACTTCCATCTCCTTTTCCACTACCACCACCACCACCACCAACAACAACAACAACAACAACAACAACAACGATGACGACGACAACGACAACGACGACGAAGACAACGGCAGGCGAATCCCGGAGCAGTATCCTAACAAACAGGCCAAAGACCGCACGCGCTCTTTCCTTCCTCTTCCTCTTCCTTTTCCTATCCTACCCACTACACGCTTACACTAACATGCACTGCCCAGTTAAGATAGTTCAGTTATTTAATACGTTACCACTCGTTACTACTCGTAAATACGTTTTGGTCTTTTTGGATCCATTAGCCTCTCTTTGAGGATTTTTCTAAAACATCTGCTGAAAATTATGACGTACAGACTGAATATTCCGTAATTCTTAATATTGGCGATAGATATCACCGACACAACTTAATTCTTACCACTTGTTTTTTTAGTGTAATTCGAAAATGCAATGTCAATATTAAATAGTTTTGGGAACATTATCATTATGTAAACTGGGGTAAATTATGTAAATTTGGGGACATTATCATTGTGGAATTCTTTTGAAAAGAAATCTTTATTCCGATATTCAAATGGAATTAATGTGCATTAATAATTTCTAGTCCATTACTCACCTACAACTGATAAAATCATTAATCAATGCCATTTGCATTACACAGAGTTTAGTGGTATTTCCATGTTTAATGACCATCTATTTTGTTCTCTCATGCGATTAATATTCCATAATCAACAATACCTGCCAAATTTTACGATGGTCCTCATGTTGCTACACGTGTAGTACATAACGTGGGGAAATCAGGGAGAATAATATACATATAAATTTAATATTTGGAAATCCTATATTCACTGTTGTTTTTCAAGGGGTAGTGAATGATGGTCATACCGTATTTTAGTAGAGCCAATTGATAGTATCAACCTACTACATCACGAAGTGTGGAAAATTCACTGTGTATTTTCACGGCAATATACATATTTTACTAGTAGAACTGATGCCATTCGGTCTCAATTACTTGGAAGCACTACCTTAAAAATGGTGGCAGCATTAAACTACTGGTTCTCCAACAGTACATTCTGCGCCATTCTATCAAGTGTTCCTTGTGCTATCCGCGGAAAAAATTGCAAGAAAAAAAATGGAACGGTTTTAGAGATTGTTTTTTTTTTATAGTTTCAATTAAATTCAAGTCGAAGAAAAAATGTATCGGACTTTTGAAACGATGATTTCGTGGAAAAGATTTGATTAGAATAAAAAATCTCTATGGTCAATATTGTACTTTTACTATGTCGTTTTGCAATTTTTTAAAATGCTGACTTCGCCCAAAATGGGACTAGCACCTTTTTTATGCCGTCCTTTGATTGATATGAGGAGAAAATTGAAAGACATTTAGCCTTTTTCAGAAAAAAAATGTTTTAAAATTGCGTAATTTTACGCAAAATTACAAAAAAAACCTACTCATATAATCGAAAAAGTGTACATGAGCTTTTGTGAAGATCTGTCTTAAGATATCACATTTCATTGAGGTAAAATTCTTTATCTTCACTTTTGTAGTTGTAGGAAGACGAGAAAAAGTTTGAACTTTTACATTTTTCGAAAGATCAGGGATTTCAACGAAAATGACACCTGCACCATTCCTTTAAAGTGTCTTCCATGCTATCTGAGGGTTTAGTTTATTCCAAATATATCGACCCATTATTGAGGAAATTTTGGAAATATTTTTGAGAGTAATTTTTATATTTTCATGTAGAGTACCCCCAAAATTTAAATATCCATTTCACACTCAGAGAGTCTTGAGATCATTAAAATTGATCGATGAATATCAATTTTGGGGAAAATTGACTGAACGGTTTAGGCGGTAGCGATGACCACTGACATAAAGACAGGCAGACGTTTTTGCCGCCAATCGATTAATCGGTGTTAAGGATCCACGAAACTTGGGTTTTGAGCCCACAACGTGTTATAGAAAGAAATTATAGTAAGTAAACAAAATGTATTCGCTTATTAATTACCAGTGCCCGCCAAGAATAGTTTTTCTATTAAAATTTCACCATTTTCCAACGCACGATCACAATACTTTTCTTCTTACGAAGTAAGTGCGGGAAAATAAAATTTGTAAACGTGTCAGTGCATGAAGTTTGCTTCGAAGGTATAAACTGAATTTCGACTAAAGCAGGGCAATTTTATTCGTCTTTGAGTGGTTTGTCGTCAATGGACGATGTTCATCGCCTTGCTCCGGGGCACTTCAACAATAGATGTGCTTTATACGGGAACATTATCTTCTTTTTCCAGGTCCTCTCCTGTTCCAGAATAACTATGAGTAGCTAACTCTGAAATTCTGATCCCCTGATAAAGTTACATGCACTTGCAACTACGATAATGTTACTGATCGCCGGTCAATGCAGGGTTCATGCACGCGTGGTCCAAATCGGCCTATTCGTAAGCAAAAAAAAAAAGATCTAAGCAATTGCTCTTATCTTGAACAATTTTCCCGTTGTAGAATAACTGCTCATCCGTGGAGCAATTGCTCATTTTCGTATGAATAAAATCGATAATTTGCTTCTAGTGCGAAGCATTTATTTCGATTTTTCCACGCGACTTCTGAAGATGAGTCAAATCGAATGGAATGGATAGAAGAGAGGTTAAACCCAACGTCTGTGAGCTGATTGTGAGGTTTTAGGTAGTAAGTGAATGAATGATGGAAGACTTTCTACGATTTCACCAACAATGCACGTCAATTGTACAACTTAATCTAACACAGTCGTCACCAACTGGAACGTAGACAAACAAAGCAGACAAGAATCGACCAATCGCAAAAGATCACTTAGTGAGTAATCACTCAGAGAGAGAAGTAACTGCTCCAAGTTTCCCAAAACGTTTTATTCACATGAAAAGAAGCAATTGCTTATTAGAAATAGTAGTTCCTACGTGTACTAATGAGCCATTGCTCTGGAGTACTTATTCATTTTTATTCACATCACCCATTGCGTCCGCAGGGAACGTGCACAACATGTCAACGCGAACTTGCAAAAAGGGCTGCTTTTACATCGCTGCCTTGCATGTGAAAAAGATGCGCAATGAGAGATTTGCAGGAAGGAGGTATTCAGGAGGAATAAGTAGCATCAGAAACAATACAGATGGAGGAAGATGTTTAGAGACCTTGCAACGCGTAGTGTGAGTGGGGTCGAGAGTTCGCTATCTGCACAGAGACTAATATAGGCTAATCAATAGTGATGGCTCTAATGCTCGACCGCCTTAAGCGGCTCAGGGCGTCTACTGATGTCTCTGCAGTGCCTCTGACCGCGAGGTCCATTGGGTTCGAGTCCCGACAATGGCAGGATTTTTGACAGTAGCTACATAGCTAAGGCGGATTCAGCCACTGTTTAGAAGAGAATTCTAGCAGCCAGCGGCTCTGCTCAGTTTTCCGTGGTTTCTCCGATCAACACCACGCGAATGCAGGAGTAGTACCCTAACAAATGGGCCACGGCCCTCGCGCGATCTTTCTTTACTCTTGCTTGTCCTGTCCTCTCCCCTTCTAATACACACTTACACTTACGAGTACATGCACTACAGTACCACACATGCCCGGAGACCAGTCGGGAACTCGAAACGCGTCCCGGCTGAGGTGGCGCGCTGCTGGTGGGAGATACCTGATTGGGGAAACCCCACACGGCCAGGGTTAGGTCGGTGCCGGATATCGCCATCAAGCGGGGAAAGATCATCGCCAACTCCCGTGATAAGACATGCATGACACTTACGGGACTAATGAACTTAGCAGTTGAGGCGCCCGTAATCACTAATCAATCAAAACCTAATGTTGTGCATCATACACCGCGTGGACATAGTTTTTGAGACAGTTGTACCAGCATATTATTTGCCGTGAATCGCATCGACGTGCGATGTGTGGCCAGGAACAGCTTAGAGATTCCTGGAACTAGGAGAGCTGAATACACGTTTGGCGCATGTGATAATCCGTCTCGATTATGTTACGCAAGGGATTGACACCGGAACCTGTTAGAGTCTACAGGCAAACCACAATCTCCCTGCACACTCGTAGGTGTGCTGGTGCACATACACGGTTCTGTTTACACTATTGTTTACGTTCATGTAAAAGAAAGAATGATGTGACGCAAGACGAGACAAAAAAGCTAAGGGACTCCTCTCCTTCGCTTTCTTAGCCTTCACATATTAATTGCTTTGTCATGTTAAATGGAAATTTCGCAAAAAGTACGGTCAATTTGAATTTAGAAGAATATGGTAATGCAGTGTCAATTTTCATAATTCATTTTTTTAAATTCTTTATTCCATAAGTTGTTTCATTTTTCATAGTTTCAGTCTTCATATTGGGCTAGAGAGCCGTATAGTCTTTGTACCTGCGTAGGTACGTCCTGTAATTTGCCCCTGTCGCTGCAGGTGGCTGCAGGTTTTCTGCGCTTCAACATTTCTTCATTGGAGCGTTTTCCCGTCTGCGCTGCTGCTGCTTCCCATTCTTCAATTCCAAACATTGACTGCCGTGTTTGAGAAAATCTTGTTTTTGTTATTTTTTAATTGCACAGATAGCAATAGTGCACGAAATCTAGTATTTATTATTATTATTATTATTATTATTATTATTATTATTATAAATTTATTAATGGTGGCAGCAACAAGCTGTTGTACACATATCATTACATCGGTGTAAAATAAAGTTATATAATAAATAATTTTCGTAGAGTAATACAGTTATAATTAGATCACAATTACAAATCACAGATAATAACACTTGTGGATATATATATATATATATATATATATATATATATATATATATATATATATTAAAGGCGCTCAGAGTTTCCTTTTGTATACAAAGTGTGGGAAGTGTATTCCATGTATTTACCACTCGGTTTACAATAAAATGAGAACGTTGTCCTGTCCTTGTCCTCTCTTTCACCAGTTTCAACGCGTGTCCTCTAAGTTTAGACTCCGTGGCTTTAATGAAAAAGTTGTTGAATTCAGGAACGTTATAAAATCCTTTCAGGATCTTAAACGTTTCTACAATATCATTTCTACTTCTTCTCTGTTCTAATGTTAGAAGAGATATTTATTTGCATCTTCCTTCATAATCAAGTTGACGTAGTTCTCTAGGGATCTTTGTAATCTGCCTTTGTACTTTTTCAATATGTTTTTTATCTTTCTGATAACAGGGGCACCAAACCACATTAGCATACTCTAGTATAGGTCTGATATACGCCGTGTAGATCAGTTTCACCATTGATGGACGTAATGTAGAGAATTAAATTTAAATAATTTAATTCCAATTTAAAAAATGTTCATGGTATTATTGAAAGACCAAACAAAAGATAACAAATTTTACTTGAAAGAAAAAAATCTACCTTCTATTTTGTAGTTATAGGAAAAAGCCGGAAAAATTCAAACTTTTGCAATTTTCGAAAATTCAGAGTTAACCGTGAAAATGAGACCTATGCCACCTTTATAAGTGTATTTTACTCTGTTCCTACAAGAAATTTACAAAAACCATTTGGAGCCGTTTTTGAGTTGAACATGTCCCAGGGGCTCAATGTAAAGTACCCCCTAATTTTAAGGAAAGGTTTTCAAAATTGTGGCGCTTCGAGTGGATCCAGAACGACCGGGGAATATCCATTTTAGAAAAAATTGTATGTTTGGTTTAGACACTAGAGATGTTTCCAGACTGACGGACGGATGTTTTGATGTAAATTGATTTATCGATAACAAGGGCTCACAAAACAGGGATTCTGGGTACACCACATGTTAGATGACTTTTTTCTTAATTTAGCAACTGAATTTATTCACTTTTTCGTTATCAGGGCCTGGTAATGTAATTTGTCTCCCGAAAATCCGCCGTTTTTTCGCGCAGCAATGTAATGTTATGAAAGTTATGTATAACTTTCGCTTTACTACGTATATTACTCCGTATATATGTACGTATACGGGAAAGTAAAAATAGTCTCAGCAGGGACAGGTGGCTTGTAGTTATACCGAATGGAACCAGAGAAGAAGTTGGGACGTGCACTCAATGAGAACCACTTTTGCAGGTTCTGTGAAACCACCGCAAAAAAGGAGACTCGTCTTTGTGAAGCAAGCAAACAGCAACAAACAAAAGAAAAGCAAACAGGCACGCTGGAATGGTTGAACTCTAGCGGTTATAAACGGAATTAATTCATATACGTTTGTTTCCTGGTAAGCGTCTTCAGACGGTCCGTGTGAATACATTCCTTATATCCGTTCACAAATGCACAAATTACAATTGTTATGGGTGCCACGACGGGCTGCAACATTTCTCCGACCTATAAAATATTTGAAAAATCGTGAATCTTAACCACATGCTTTCATGTACCTTTTCTACAAGGCCCATCAAAACATTCGTCAAAGTGGTCCATATTCAAATGATAAATTCTTTCCATTTTTTCATCCGAAGTGGGTCTTAAATATGTCACCCCTGCAAGACAGAATGGCCCTATTATTATGATGTAGGTAAAAATTGTATTCATATTTAACGAAATTTCAGTGGAGTCGTTCTCAGAATCAGTATAATTTTAAACTCGCATAATTCAACATTTATTTACGTTTGTGATATTCTAGTATTTACTCAGACCATACCTCAATACTATTTACAATGAAAACTTTATAAAACACTCGGATTTTTCTCTACCGTCCTAAATTATTACAGCTTCTGGGACTTTCGTATGCTTCGAGGATCTCCACTCGGTGACGTTGTTAGCGAAGTAAATGACGAATCGATCCCGGAGAGCTGGGCCGGCGCGAGCGCTCACTACTACCGGTTGGCTCAAGATACCAGCTCCTCTGCGCAGACCCTAAGACTTCGGAAGTCAGGGTCCTTAATTTTCCTATCCGTTGTCAACTGCAGTAGAACGTCTATCGTTCTAGCTTTTCACACACTGTTAGATGGTGCTAGTTGTAGCATGTCTGCGATATAATCAATAATATTTCTATTTAAATACATTTAGTTATACGTAAAATACATTAATACGTTAAATAAATACATTTAGTTATAAGTACAAGTTGTAATACGCATTTTTAATTTCTGTAATTACTGTCGCGAATTATTATCGCATTGCAATTGTAAGAGATAATATTTCTAGAACGAACAACACTGCCTTAAATCAATAAGAGGAAAGTCCCCTAACTTTTCGAGATTTATGGGTCAAAAGTTTGGTTAATGATTAATATTTCTTTATAAATTTCAAGTATCCAGCGGTTTGAGAACTGTTTTCTTACTCAAGAAAAAATAATACAGTTTAAATATAGATAGAGATAGATAGATAGATAGATAGATAGATAGATAGATAGATAGATAGATAGATAGATAGATAGATAGATAGATAGATAGATAGATAGATAGATAGATAGATAGATAGATAGATAGATAGATAGATAGATAGATAGATAGATAAATAGATGGAGAGATAGCTGGAGAGATAGATAATATGCTTTGAAGTAAGGCTATGTGGTAATAGTTATAATTGCAACTAAAATTACCAAATTAATGGACCACCGGATGGCGCCGTCACAGAGCTCATGCGTCGCTGCTCACCCGACGCCCTCTCGCTGCCGAGCGACGAAATACGCTCCGTCGCTGTCGACGCTCTTTGATAGTGGCGGTCAGTTCAATCTGCTCCGACCGCCACTACACTTTTTACATTCCAGTACGTTGTATTACAAACCAGTAACAATTTTTATATTCAATTGCTCAAAGCGTAATGGCGTTTTTATAGATAAAATATCGTTTAGAAAAATTACATAAATGCATACATGCATGCATAAATACATAAATGCATACATACATACATACATACATACATACATACAATCATACATGCATACTATCATATATTCATATATGCATATATTTATTCTTACAATCATATATTCATGTATGCATACATTCTTACATACATACATATACACATAAATTAATACACACATTCACACACTCGAATTTACACATTCATATAACCGTCTCCAATACTTCTTATGAGAAAAAAAACGATAACAATTTGACTTGAAATCCGACGTGTGCTGACGACGGCGGCGACGCAGTGGCGAGAGGGTGGCGAGAGGCGCTCAGCCGGAGTCCCGCGTCCTCGCGACGGACTCGACGAGTTCTTGGCGGCACGCACAGGGCACGCATCAGTGCCCCCCTTGACACGGCGGCCGCTCCCGCTGTGCCTCTCCGCCCCGGTCACCCGCGGTTACGCAACTGGGCTTTCAAGGTCGCCGCACTCTCTCCGGGCTCCGCTCTTGCCGGCGACGCCACCAGCATCGTGACGAGTTGGTTATTTTTTTTTTGTCTTTCTTCTTTTTCTTTTCTTTTTTTCTTTTCTTTCGAAGTGTGCAACGCAGGATTACACGACCAGAATGTCTCTGTTATGATAATGCCAAAACAATTTTTGAGGGATTTACGAGTGCCTCTCTCGAAATACAAGTCTCCGGCCACGAAACCTGTGATGACGAGAAACATCCGTAACTCTGAATTGAGGGGGGTAGTCATCTTTTGGACTCAAAATCGTTTTCTCGTCATAGTCCTATTCGAATATTTGTATATTGTTTCTCTTTGTGGCGTGAACTAGAAATGGTTCACATCACATGACGGCCACTGTTGTAATATTCTTAATCCTTCTCACAAAACGAACGGTGGCTACATTATATTGACGATTCCTCCACTTTTGGTGGGACAGATCGCGCATATTGTACGTTTTGTTTCATTTTTGATATACTGCAAGGCAGATTCGTTTGCACTAATACGTGTTTCAGGAATGTAGATTCTAACAGATTACCGAAGGAACGTTCTACGTTGTAGGATAATCCTAGATGCATTATCGCGCGCGTCAAACGTTTAGATACCTGTCGCTCCTAGTTTCACGTATAAGCTCCGCTCGGCCTGTCGTCGGCGAACCGCGCGAGTTAATGCCAATCGCAGAGCAGGACTGCTGGTGCAACTGATTCAGAAACTTCGACCAGGTGGTGTGTGAGATACAGCGCAGTTAAGCATTCGGAGCATTGCTATTGACTACTCTGTACGCGAGCGCAGTGGTGGCAGAGAGCGGACCCCCTCCCTCCCCCCCATGCCATGCGGTGTGATGTCTGTGAACACGTACGTCTGGAGCTGGCAATGTCACTTCACAGAATATATCTTCCTCCAGCCGCTTTGTTTCACATTCTGTTTATTCCTCTTCAGTACGTCCTTCCTGCACATCCATTTCTTCTCCTCGGTGGCATGTGCAAGGAGCCCGCAGATCTCTTATTATATACTTTTAAAACTATAGACGAAGATCAATATGGGGAGAAGTGTCACATCTCTGTAACTTTATATTATATGTTCCTTATTCCCCTTGTAAATTATGAACATGTTCTATACGGGCCCCTCGTTGTAGATTAACTGAAGTGGATTCGTACTCCTTCATTGCAGGCAAATCGTTTTGTGACATTAGAAACAATTTGTATAAGAGCTGCATACAAACTGACGTTTTCTTTCATTTGCTGATACTTGGTACATTGAAATTAGGTCTCTAATGAAACTACTTGCTACGATTTCTCTTGGAGCGTTGCAACTTTCTCATTGAATTGTTGTTGTATGCTAATTCGCCAGAGGATCAATATTATGGGAAGCTGATAGGGGGTAAAATATTGCACGATTATTTAAAATAACGAAATATAAACTTCTCTTCCGGGAACATGGAAATTTCTTGACACCACTATACTTAGAGATAGATTGACAAAATGTAATGCAGGTTCAATTTGTCAAAACGATATTGATATTGAATTATAATTTAAGTATAATTAATTACTGCAAAAATATGTAATATGTCATTACCGATAATTCATCAATTAACCACCAAATCACCATTCCATATAACCATTCCATATAACATATTCCACCATAACCACCATTCATCAATCACCACTATACTTAAAGGCAGATCAACAAAATGTAATGCAGGTTCAATTTGTCCAAACGATATTGATATCGAATTATAATTTAAGTATAATTAATGACTGCAAAAATATGTAATATGTCATTACCGATAATTCATCAATTAACTAATTAATCATATTATCTTAATATCACTGTTGCAATTTAATCTTTTAATGATATGCATTCAACCTGTGATAATTAGTTCTATTATACAAAGTAACATAACTTTTCAATAGAGTGAAAATCCATTCATTTCAAGATTTCTTTTTTAATCTTTTGATATTTTATTTTTCTTAAAAGGTCGTACACAAAGGTCGTTAATACACAGAGCACAGCAAATATGCTAAACATTTTTGTGACCGAGATGTTTACTGAAACTGAATGGGTGTTTTGTTACAATCTCATATCATGAAATAATCTGTAAAGTTCTGACGTAGGTACATGGCCCGTACATGTAAACAGGCAGTAGTGTGAATTGCGGGGTAATACATACGTTGCTTACAATTTCCGGCCTCTATCACATGTCTATTGCCATAATCGACATTTTCCTCTGTGAATGTATTTATGTTAATGACAATGTACAATAATATTACAAATGTATGACACAAGAATACTTACGCAGATATTCCAAAGGTTGCAGTTGAAGTGGCATCACCAAACATACCCCTCTCATTGAATATAGATTCCTTCCAAAATTATAATTGTTAAAAAATATTCTAGATTTTTCATCAATACTATTTTTATATTTTGGTTAGTTTCTGAAAATAATCACAATTATTTTCGGAACGAAATAATCGTAAATATGTAATAAAGATTTTAAAAAATTATTCAAAAACTCATTCTCAGTGTTCTTGCTTGAGGCACGATGAGAAATGAGAACCAAAATTTGTAAATTATTTGCAGAATCAAAGAGTTTATATGACACGGGTGCGAATATTTATTCTTCACAAATTTTGTACTAAAAGGTTCGTTATATATAATTCAAGTCAATATTGTAGAAGAGTGGGATATGGATCCTGTAAATCTAGAAAACGGATGTAAGTTGTTCTTTTCCCCATACGTCGCATATTTTAATTTTTTGGGTTAAATAAATCATTGGTTTTTACTCGTACATCAAAAAACTATTTATTAGAGGTACGTGTATTTTTTCGTTATATATAAATCAATAATTTATCATGAAATATATTAAACTTAATGTTTTGAAAAGTTTTATACCGCTGGCACTAAAGAGGGAATGTTGTTAGGATTAAAGGGTACAGACTCGAAATTATTTTGATTCGCAAGAGAGTACTGATACTTAGAGTTTGATACTTATTTCGCCTGTCACATCATTTCTGAAATATAAAACATGTATGAAAATCTCCTTGGAAATCATTTTGTCAGGGCGAGCAAACAAGATCATATGTACTTACTAGGCTGTCCGGGTGACGCCGCGTCCATGGCCAAGGTGCCGACGTTTCGGTCGCCATTCTGCGACCTTCATCAGGGCGTATTGCGCGGAGATGGGCTGCGCACGAGTTTATATGGGGCTGGTTTCTTCTCTACCCGAGTGCCGGTTGGCCGGATGGTCGGCCAATGCGGAGAGAGCACCGGCCAATCAGGGGCGGGCTCTCCGCAGGGTGAGAGGAGGCGCTCCATCCGTAATCGGACGTAGAGGAACTGCTGGGACCGCGTCCGCTCGAGATCGGACGTCCTGGTGGAATAGGTGTTTCCAGGCATCGTGTAGACGTATGCCCTGGTCAGCATTAAAGTTATAGGGATGCTTGATGATTTCCACCGCCTCTTTTACCCTCCTCGTGCCCCAGCGGTCTTCTCTGGCTAGGAGGCGTGTGTCATCAAATAAAATAGCCAGTTTTCCATGCGTGCAGGGCTACGGCCGATTTATTCGTATTATTGTATTTATAATTACGAATATGTTCCCGGAGGCGTTCCTCTACGGTACGTCCCGTCTCGCCAATGTAACTATGGCCGCAGCTGCATGGGATCTCGTATACCCCCGATGACATAAGGGGAGGAACGCGATCTTTCACGCGTACAAGCTTTTGCCCGAGTTTTTCCTGGGCTTTGTAGGTCGTCTTTATATCAAAGCGGCTCAGAAGCTTGCCAATCTTATCTGTGACACCGCGTATATATGGCAGAGTGGCTATTTTTGTGTTGGGATTGTCACTAGTTTTGGTAATATCAGAAGTTTTGGCAGAGGTCGTGGCTTGCCGTACTGCTTGGTTGGCAGCGTTAGCGCTATATCCGTTGGCTCGATATGTAGTCTTTAGGAACTCCATTTCAGAGTTCAATGATTCATTATCACATACCCTCGTTGCTCTGATGGCCAGCGTTCTCAGAACCCCGCGTTTAGTTGCCGGGTGATGGTGAGAACCAGCGTGTAGGTAACGGTCCGTGTGGGTGGGTTTCCGGTAGACACTGTGCCCTAGTCTGCCGTTCACTTTCCGACTCACCAGCACGTCGAGGAAAGGCAATTTTCCCTCGTTTTCCAACTCCATCGTGAATTTAATCTTGGGGTGTGTGTTATTAAGGTGCTGGAGAAAGTCAGCCAAGGTGTGAGGGCCGTGGGGCCATACTACTAGTGTGTCGTCCACGTACCGGAGCCACAAGTTGGGTTTTAGAGGGGCATTCTCCAGGGCTTCCGTTTCGAAAGCCTCCATGAAAAGGTTAGCCACAACCGGAGAGAGGGGGGAACCCATGGCCGCTCCTTCAACTTGAGCATATAGTTGCTCACGGTACTGAAAGAACGTGGACGTGAGACAGAACTCAGCTAAGTCGGCCCATTCCGGAGTGAGTCTGCGGAGAGCCCGCCCCTGATTGGCCGGTGCTCTCTCCGCATTGGCCGACCACCCGGCCAACCGGCACCCGGGTAGAGAAGAAACCAGCCCCATATAAACTCGTGCGCAGCCCATCTCCGCGCAATACGCCCTGATGAAGGTCGCAGAATGGCGACCGAAACGTCGGCACCTTCGCCATGGACGCGGCGTCACCCGGACAGCCTAGTAAGTACTGACTCCGGCCGCGGAAGCCTACGCTCTCACAAGATCATATGTGTTGTTAATATTCCTTCTTTCGTCATAAACGCTTGAATAGTCTATTGTAATGAACAACACATGTTTATTTCCCTTGAAAATAGGGTAATACACATATTTTTTTCTCTTATTTGAAATTTTTATGTTACTTCACCCTCCAAATTAATACTAAATTTTATCCTTTGGAATACATGAATTTACCGCCTTTCTGCTCCATGTAAATAGATATTCGTTTTACAGATTATTTACACATAGCCATCTCTCTTTATACCGAGCGATGGAACTCGGAGAGTAGCGCGCTGACTTCACAGTCGGGAATCCCCGGTTCGATACCCATGCCAGCCATCCTGACCGAGGTTTTCGTGGTTTCCCTCGGTCATCCTCGGGCACTCAATGGGCTGGGCACTCAATAGGCTGGTCACTTAATGGGCTAATCACTCAATGGGCTGATCACTCAATGGGCTAATCACTCAATGGGCTGATCACTCAATGGGCTGATCACTCAATGGGCTGATCACTCAATGGGCTTATCACTCAATGGGCTGATCACTCAATGGGCTGATCACTCAATGGGCTGATCACTCAATGGGCTGATCACTCAATGGGCTGATCACTCAATGGGCTGATCACTCAATGGGCTGATCACTCAATGGGCTGATCACTCAATGGGCTGATCACTCAATGGGCTGATCACTCAATGGGCTGATCACTCAATGGGCTGATCACTCAATGGGCTGATCTCTCAGTGGGCTGGTCATTCAATGGACTGAAATGACAAAGGCCTGATCTCCATTAAGCCATGATAATCGACGAGCGCCTATTCGGGGTGCGATTGACAAGCTGCGAGATTTCCAAGTCACTGGATGTACCGCGCCAGTAATGGTCTCTTATGGGTGGATATGAAGAAATGTCCTCATCATTATTTTTCTTCTTCATCATGATAATCTTCCTTTACGGATTAGGACTTTGTAGCTGGGAGTTTTTAAACTGCGCGCGCTTTCTATGCGGCGGCAAGGAGAGGAAATGTTTTACAAAGCAGTCATACGGCATGAAGGGAGGATATCCTCCTGTAGAATGAGATCTATTGTCATCTATTGGAATTAAATGGAACTCTGTGGCGGGCGCCTGTAAGCACCCAGACGCGCATGAATCATGGGTCCGGACGTAGTCAGAGACGGGTTGTAATATCGTTAACACCTTTGGCGGAAACCCGGGTGATCGGGCAAATCAAACCGATACGTCTCTCTCTCCCAATTTCAATGCCAAGGCGACGAACAATGCCATAAATAAACATAGCAGTTCGATATTCAGTCAGTGATGAGGGCTTCGCTGGAGAAAATGAATTCTTCTTGCGTTAAACGTGATTCGTGTGATAAAATTCAGTTGTACTGTACTGTTTCGAGCTTCTTTCCTAGAAGTGTTAGTTTTTTTTCGGTGACATTAAAAATTGAGGTCGTGGAATCCAGAGGGACGAAAATCCACGAGGACATCTTGGTCGTTCGTTACAGAAACACATTTTGGTGAAGAGGAATATAGCATTGTTCTAGCCTGAAACAGAATTCTTCTAACAGTAACAATACCGCAAAGGTAATGAATTTCCTTTTAATTTGCATGTAATCTATTTTGTTGTATGAATCATTTAATGTAATAGTATTGGCAGGTCTTATCTTCTCCTCTTAAGAATCCTACACGAGCCGCCAGTAGTACCTCGTCTTTGGTTTATCGCAAAATGAACGCGGAAGCGCCACCGTGTTCAACGAAGGTCGTCGCGTGTTGTTGCAGAGGTCGCAACCCCAGCGCGCCCAACAACCGCTTTCTGCTGGCGCTGTACCGCTGCGCAGAGGGCTTCGTGCTGGGCGACGCGGACACCGACCGCCTCTTCTGCAGCCAGGAGGCGTGGGTGGGTGACGTCCCCGCCTGCGTCCCGCCGCCCGTCGTCGGTGAGTTTCTTTGTTTGGTGCCCTTTTTTGTAATTTAAGGTCGCGTCAACATCTAGGTCATTAGCGACCACTATTGCTTGTAATTGTATGGTAACTGTGAGAATGACACGATATGATGATAGGGGGTGAAAGGACGAACGCAATTCAACCATGCCCGAGGCGGGACTCGAACCCGCGATCCTTCGGTCCGAGATCGCTACGGCACTACAGCGTTAGCGATCTCGGCCATCCGGACCGGCTGTTTGGTGCTTTGTTTGTGTGTAATGCCCGGACACTTGCGGTTTGTCTGACACGCGACAAACACCGGTTGAGATGGCTCGGGGAATCAACAGATGGTACTACAGTGCCTCAGACTGGGAGGTCCTAGGGTGCGAGTTACGACGAAACATTTTCACTTCGTGAAGGCACAATAGGCTCTTATGAACAATGTGATTCTTATAGAAGAATCTCGCACACTGTTGCCAAATAGATTGTTGCAAAAGTAAGTAGAAGAAATATAGTCCTGTAGAGAACATGACGAAGAACACGATGGTAATCATGACAAATGTGTCATTCACGTACTTTTTAAATAAAATAATGGAAACGCTAGGTTTCGAAGGATCTGACTTTTTAAACTCATTTTTATTCAAAACGTTATACCATACACAGAAATTGGAGGAATTATTTTGGAAAAAATCCATACAATATTTCAGATACTTCAGCTGGGCGAAATACGGCTATGTCCAAATGCTGTAATGTCATTATGTCAAAATGCGTCTCTTTAAAGAATTGTCAACGAAATTACGTGGATTTTTAATTTGCGCATTGGAATAAGTCGTCGTTATTGGGATGTTTTCGTTCTTGAAGTCCAATTAAAAACTTCCTGTGACAAAGTTTTGGTTAAATGAAATTATTTTCTATCATCACCCGAAGGTCTTCTATTGCGTTGCTTCTGAGTATTTGATGTGTGCTTTGAAGATGAGCAACGCGCGACGTGCGGCTCGACGGGAAACGCGACGAAAAGACATGGATGCAGGATGAATGCCCCGCAGGGCTGAAAGGAAGTGTTTGTTTATATGATGTCGTCAGCGGAAGGGACCATCCAAATCAAACCTAGAATGATCACAAGAAGCCCTTTTGATAATTTCATCTTGCTGGGAATTCTTGTCAGCCATTTTTTGCTAGTAGATGAAAGAGAATATAGTGGATGTGCAGTGAGAAAGAGAAATAGGTAAGTAAGTTAGTCAATGCTGTAGTGTGTCTTATTTAAGAGATCAAAAAGGAACGCAGGAAAAGGGTGAAATAATTAAAACATTTTAAATGTATTCGAGAAATTAAAGGGAAAACGTCCAAAAACGGAGTCAATCGTGTGAATGAATTTTGCAGAGCAACAGGCATCAGCAGACATTTCTTCTTTTGAATGAAAAAGCGAAATGGGAATAGAGAAAAATAATGTTAACAGGACTGGTATTGAATCAGTAGGGAAATGAAGTACGAGGATTTTGTACATATGGTACATCTCAAATTCCCTGCATATTCTTGCAACAATCCGTGTAATGAAAGATGTTAATAATAAATATTTACCAAATATCAAATATTCTACATTTTATCGCTTCTTGATAGAAATGGGATTTGAATTTGAAAAGCGAGAGAAAACAGTTATATATGGTGCCGATACTCGTATCTACGAGAACAGCGCCAGTTTAGAAATGAGAAAAGAAAAATAAAGTACGAAGATGAAAGTTGGATAAATGTTGGTCATAGTGTTTCGTTTATTTGCGTACATTTATTAATCAATATTTGACAATCAACAATTTTCAATTCTTTTTTTTAATTTTTAAAGAGAATAAGTGTAAAGAATCCCTGTGTATAAGATAATTACGCTAATAAAATATTCCGGCTATAATAATAATAATAATAATAATAATAATTATTATTATTATTATTATTATTATTATTATTATTATTATTATTATTATTATTATGTGTGGAAATAAACATTTTTTTTAGTAGATGCATGAGTTCAGAGAGGTTGCCGTAATTTTGACGATTCTGGAGCGAACGGACAAGCGATCGTGTCGCGTCAGCAAGAACGCGGGATTCTCCATAAGTCACGTTTGGCCTTTACAACGTGAAAAGCGGTATAGGTCGAATTCAGTCGCTGTCTGGAGGAGAATTTTAGCGGCCGGCTGCTGCTGGTAGTTTCTCGTTGTTTCGCCGAACGATAACAGACGAATACCGGAGTAGTGCCCTAACTGACGAATCCAGCGGGTCACGGACCGCAGGAGATATTTTCTTCGTCTTTGTTGTTTTATTCTCGCCCCTTTCCTACTTACACTTACATGCACAACACTACCAGACATATCGGGAGAGCTGTCGAAAGCTCAGAGCTTGTCCCGGCTGGGGCGGAGCCCCGCTGGTGCTAGATATTTAGATGGGGAAAACTCCGCGAACCGACGTGGAGCGTGTCGCCGAATCCCACCATTAAGCGTAGGAATAGCATGCACTACACTTACGGGAATAATAACTATCTCCGTTCACGCGACCCGAAACATGCAATAATCAAACCATCCCCTACATGGGCTTTTATTGCAGTAAATTTTCGAAGTGTTTCCCGCTAGTCTCCCGGCATTGCTTGTAGATTTTTAGTCCCTTAACAGAGGACAGAGAGCGCCACAACAATCATGTCAATAATATTTATCCATTAAGTGAGACGTTCGCCTGTTAAGTGATTAGGAAATCTGATTAGGCCGGGAATAATCGAAAGATTTTAATTTGGCTGACCATTTAGCCATGATCCTTTTAGAAGCCTCAAGTACGGCGTTGCCACTGTAGATTTCCCATCCATCGAAAATCCACTCGCCTCAGCCGTGATCGCACTCTTGCGGTTGAGACGCAACTATGCTAATCACTAGGAGCGGACTTTAATGACCTAAAACATTGCCAAACCATAAATAAAATGCTATTAAAATACCCTAAAAACGAAGAAAATTTTCTTAATATCTTATCAAAACCACTTCATATAACCAAATCAAGCCGTTGGGTATGTTACTGATGTAATCGAAGACTCTTCCTTTTGTTCAAGTGAACTCAGTTAGCTAAGTTTTGATTTGGACAGTTCTTTAAAATAATATATCTGTCTTTATTCATCGCGAAATCGAACGAATGGCGCCGATTGGCGTCAAAGGAACCTTAGACTTACTACTCACCATGCCTGACATTACAATATATGAGCAACGAAATCGAGTAGGCTATTCAGGAATTCTGAGGTGAACATTTGTTGCTCGTGGTAAATTTTGTTTAAAGCAACTGCCATTAGAATCATATCAAAATAGATTAAATCAGTGAAAATGCATTATAAATTACATAAAAGGAAAAAATGACTGATTAGTCGATGAATCGATGAATAATGCAAGAAAATGACATCTAATTTTTTTTGTCAGCACCTAAAATGAATTTTTATACTAATCAGCATTGTTCTTAAGTGAAAAGGGAAAAAATGACATTTCATTAAAATCCGCCCCCTACTAATCACATACCGAAGTGTGCTACGTTCCCACACAATGAATGTGCATTTAAGTTGTCTGCTGTATTCAGACTGCCGAACGAGATACCTCTAAATATCTTACTATCACCTTTTCACTCTTGAATTTTTTGACGCTCCTTTCGCAGTTCTTGTGTTTGTGTGATAATGAAGCCGACCTATCACTATGATGCCATATATTAGCAAAATGAGGTATAGCTAGTTTGTTTGGGAAAGAAACATCCTGAATGCCGTTCTCAGATCCTTTCACTTCAACCACTCCAAGATGTTATTGTAGATACCGTCCAGAAGGGCGAAATAGAGAAGTTACAATTTATATTTGATCCGCTTATTTGGGTGTGAGAATTTGTTTAACAGAACACCCCTTCACAATCAACGCTTCAACAGATTAAAATATTTTGCAGAAGTGGTTAGAGAAACTGATGGTTCTTAGGTGTTGCTAGAAAGAAATCTCTTCGTGCTAAAAATATCAATGATACAAAAATTAACGTCGAGTTAATGGAATAAAGAAACGAGACGAGAGGACAACGTTTCTTCAGAAAAGTCAGGAAGACCAGCAAAAGTCTTCATTCCCGAATGTTTAAGTCTCAATAGAGAAAATTATATAAACGTTAATTCAAATAAACATATCTTAATTAGTGTAATTTTGAAATTATATTGCTCCTCAGTGACAAATGTTCTTTAAATTAACTAAAAACAGACTGTCACAAATACAGTGTTTTTCTGCATTGCTATTTCTGAGCAACCGATGATATTTGAAATGTAACGATCTGGAAATGTGAAATCTCTCGAGCCATCTAATTCCTGGAAATAAGTGCCTTCCGAGCCTCCTCGATTATTCATCTCAAACTGTTTCAAAACAATCGTTTAAAAGAGCTCAGACTACGCCAACCCATTTCTTGATCTATTCAAGATCGAATATACGTTGGGTTCTCAACGGACCCTTTCGAACAAATTTTCCAACGAAGTGATTGTGACGTGAAAATAAACACATATTGAAGAAGTAATCCCATATATTAGAAAAAGTTTCTGTTCAGCCGATATACATGAATTTTGTCGGGTCTTCAATTTAAGGAAATACTAAAAGGAGATAAAAATTAGGGAATTAGACGAAGTAATACGAAAATTGAAATGTGAGGGGCTAGAATGCCTGTCTTAAACGAATGTTCCAATTCCATTTATGAAAAACGTGCTTAATTTATGTGCAAAAGCTTCATAAGTGACATAAATAACTCTTTGATTAATGTATAATCCTTATATGACAATGTCCTAAAGTTTAATTAGTTTACTTTGCCCACGAATTAATGACAGTGTTAGAATGTGAAAGAGAATGTGAAATGGGAAGTTAACGAAATCGTAATAGCGAAGGGTATAAAATATCAATCTAAATACTTATTCTGAAAGTTATTAAAATTACAAACCAAAATCGATGAAATTGAAAGATATGCGAAGTAACCATCAATTCTTTCAGCTATCCCCTTTAAAAAAGATTGACGCGTGGTTAGGAGAGAAAAAAAACGGTACAAGTTGTGGGAAATATTTTATTAAAACCAAGAGATGTCACTGGCTTTCTGGAAATGTGGGCCAGACTTTGGTGAGAACAAAGAGACACACATGTGCGCGCGCGCACTCTCACACAAGCATACTCGCACAAAAGAGGCGTCCGATCGACCGAAAGCCGCACCCTGCCTCCTACGCTCGTCCTACGCTCGGTTTTAGCCAGAGGCCGCACGGCCAGCGAACTAAAACGCTCTGCCAAACGAGCAGGTTCACACTCTACCATTTGGCACTTGATGGGCGTGTAACTCGGCACAGTGTAGAACACCCCACCCGGTAGGATAAAATTAACTTTTCCCCGAAGGCGAGAGCCTTGCTTTAAGAGTCACGTTGCGTCAACTGATTACCGACCGGCCGTCTCTCGTGGAATATTGCGTTCTACAAAAGGCTATAGGAAAAGCCTTTACTGACGCCCAAGCTTCCGTCTGTAGAATTTTCGATATCATCAGTGTGCTCTAAATTATGGGATGGAAGGGAAGTGAGGGATAAATAAAAATGTTTCTGAATTGTCTTTCTCCCGTTTTTGTCTGACAGAAACTTGGCGGTATTCATTCGCTAAATTAGTGGGTACTGGGTTTAGAAGTCAGAGAGAAGTTATCGGTGATGAGGCAGTTCTCACTTTGAATCATGAAACATTTATTTCTATGTTTTTCTTCCGTTAGTCCCATACTAAGAGTATCTCAAAATATTAGTGCCCGTGTTGATGTATGTGTATTTATTACATGTATGTAGGCGTTATTTTCGGGTTTTCTTGTTAATCTGGTTCTCTGTTAGAAAATTATTTTTCGTCACAATTATTAAATTATTTACAAAATTGGTTCGAATATCTAAGTATCATTAATATCACTATAACTCACATGGATTTCAAGGGGAATTTTTTAGTATTGTTCCTTCTGAAGATGGTTTCTTTCACCAATAAATGGAAAATAATAAAATTTTCGTGTAGTTCTATTTCTCTATAAATGTCAAAGTTCGTCATGATAAAAATGAATTAATAGTATAAAATATGCTGAATGTAATAATAGTTATTATTATATTATTATTATAAAGTATTTGTTGTTTTATATATCACTTACATTAAATCAAATCAACTCTATCATATTAAAGTAATCTTGGGCCAAAAACTTCGACCATTTATTATTGTAAAAATGTACGTTTACCGATTTAAATTTGAAATGACTAAACATAGATTTCCTTTTCGCCATGCATCAAGACAAAATGCGAGATAGCAGAAATTGTGAGATATGTTCTGTTTCAATAATACGACTTGGTAAACATTTGCTTAATATGATAACATAGAAGGATGGACATTTTCTTGATAAGACAGTACGTTATCTAGGCATTTTACTTCAGCAAACATTAACTTGGAAAAAGCCATATAAATAATGTAGCTAATAAAAGAAATATCAATATAACAATAAGTAGGCACGTTTCATAAATTGTTGCATTTAAAGCTATATTAAAGTCTTATGCTTGTCCAGTCTAGCGTGGAGCTGCCAAACGCAATATTGAGCGAATACAAACAGATCAAAATAGATTTTTAGAGGTCTTTATATAAAAGCTACGAGGTATATCCAACAAGCAAATTACAAAAGATCTAAAAATAAAAATCTATGATGATTTTATCAGAATAACTTGCAAAATGTACCAAGTTTTAAAAGAACACGATGTTCAAATAATTTCAAACTGAATCGAATAGCGTTTTATATTAATATTAAATGATATGGACTATAAAATAAAACTAAACTAACAAGAACCCCCGTCTCTATTAAAACTTCTATCAGTACAAATATTTTTTTTTTAATTTAAAAAAATTCAAAGCTCTCCAATTTCAAAGCTCTACAAAGTAAGGAGATGATTTTTATTAAACAACACCCACTTACCTCTTCCTTACCCACACTTACGTGTGTATATGATTTGAATTTCGGTGAAATAGTTTTCATTGGCCAGAAATAAAAAGCATACAACTATTTCATAAGTTGCATAATGTCAATTCGCTCCGGTGTCTTGGTTGCCTCACGAAATGTTCTTCAGTTTTTTCCTCACGGTAAGCCTTCCACAGCTTCCAAGAGTGTTAGTTATTAAAACCCCTCTATAATCGATCTCACATACTAGTAAACAAATAAAGGGTTAATTTTCTGATAATTTCTGATTAATCCCATATTTACTTTTAGAGTGTGTTTAAAAACCTACGTTGTTTTTATAATTCTGTCTCTAGACTGAAAAAACAGGTAAATTGTATTTCTTGTGATAAAAAAGTTTTTATTATTTTGCATTTAACTGCACAGGAAAACAAAAAATCACAATCTCTTCGTTTCTATTTAGACTATTTGTACCTTCTGTGTCAACATTTATTTTATAAAATTGTTAACAATTATATACACTGTCTGTTCGCTGCGTAAAAGGTGTTATGACAAGATGTGGCAAAAATTAGATTTTGTAATGTGTATAAATAAGATAAATCTACTAGTGGGTATAAAAAAATAAGTCCTTAGCTACTTTTACAGAGTTATTCTTGTGAGAATTGTGGGTTCATGAGAAAAAACATACATGTCGTATAAAGAAGGCTATATCCAGATTTCGCTGGAAACATATTGAATTGTATAGTAGTTCAATGGCTACACTGCACTTCTCATGTCAACGCGTCACTGAAGTGTGTATAAAAAACATTATGTGTAAAAGAAAATGTTTAAAACCCTTTTTTTCTCAAAACTGTTATTTTGGACTCAACACAATTTACGCAGCAAACGCTTATCTGCAAAGATAGATATAACTAGTTTCACTGGACCTGGTTTCGTAATTTACATAGCAGAATAGGTTTTACTCGAATAGCATAAATCAGAAACATTACCTAACATTTTTAAAATAAACGTGTTTAAAATAAAACATTATTATCATTTTAACTCAACATTTTTAAAATAAAATTGTCCCTTGATGCGGTTGTTTTGCGTCCGGATGCGGTGCGTACGGAAAAAAAAACCGTATTCGATTTGCCGTTCTTATTTAACACGTGTCCACGTGAAGGCGAAAACGAATTAAAACAAAGAACGAAGAAACGATGGGATATGAAAGTCATGGGCCGTAATGGAGCCGCGCGTACGGCATGTTCTTCCTCTGATTACGAGCTTCCCGGATGACTAAGTATCTGTGCGTCTCCGGCAATGCCGGTGACCTCGACAGTCCTGACTTGCATCAATGGCATTCCTCTTCGTGAGTTCGATTCTGATCGAACATTCTCCTCAAAATATTTCTGGACCATATGAGATGTGTTCGCTTTCCTTCTGGCTTAAGCAATTAAGTTTGATTGTATAATATATTTTGCTGAAGAAGATAGAATTGCAGCTATTGCATAAAGAATTATTCGTACGTTTTCTTCCAGATTATTAAATAACAATTGGGCTATTCCACCTCAAATTCACAGCAATTGACCCGACCTTTTTAATGTACTATATTACTTATTCTTAAATATGTATATAAAAAAGAAACGTTACTTTATTGTCCTGAAAACTGATTATTGGGGTAGATATGCCTACATCAAATTTTCGATTATACATGTAATTTGGAGAATATAATTAATTGATGCGCTCTCTCTCTCTCTCTCTCTCTCTCTCTCTCTCTCTCTCTCTCTCTCTCTCTCTCTCTCTCTCTCTCTCTCTCTCTCTCTCTATGTATATATATATATATATATATATATATATATACATATATATATATATACATAGAGAGAGAGAGAGAGAGAGCGCGCATCAATTAATTATATTCTCCAAATTACATGTATAATCGAAAATTTGATGTAGGCATATCTACCCCAATAATCAGTTTTCAGGACAATAAATAACGTTTCTTTTTTATATACATATTTAAGAATAAGTAATATAGTACATTAAAAAGGTCGGGTCAATTGCTGTGAATTTGAGGTGGAATAGCCCAATTGTTATTTAATAATCTGGAAGAAAACGTACGAATAATTCTTTATGCAATAGCTGCAATTCTATCTTCTTCAGCAAAATATATTATACAATCAAACTTAATTGCTTAAGCCAGAAGGAAAGCGAACACATCTCATATGGTCCAGAAATATTTTGAGGAGAATGTTCGATCAGAATCGAACTCACGAAGAGGAATGGTATATATATATATATATATATATATATATATATATATATATATATATATATATATATATATATATATATATATACACAGAGACGAGCTGATAGTAGTTCGCTGCCAATGTTTGCATTTGTTCCGTTCGTGGTACTTCTTACCCCTTCAGTAAAGGTCACAATCCCGTTAGTATTCCATACGGTCATCTATCCATGAAACACAGGGTTCAAAATTTGCCGAATCTCGGTGATCTGACGGAATCTGAAATTTGTACAAGAGACCAGTATGGCAAAATATGTTGAAGCCTCTTTCTACCTCCAGGAAATGGCTAATGTAGTTTAGTGTTAATAGAATAATGCAGACGTAGCTTTGGTTAAACGAAATAGTTGATTTGTTGAATACAGTAAATCCTCATTAATGCGAATTCCACCGAACCGAAATAATCGAACTTCGTTTTATAAAAATTCGCCTTATAAAATTCGGGTCATAAAAATTCGTGTTATAAATATTCGTGTTATCCGATAATTATATATAAGCGTTTTACTGTAATCCGTTGCCGGAATCCAAGTTTTGTTCGTGTTACGGCGAAATTCGTGTTAAGCGAGTTCGTGCTAACTAGGGTTTACCGGATTTAATGTGAGAAGTGGATGTGTGATTTCGATGTTATTGACACGTATACTAATGTTCTTAGTAATAATATTTTAAACCTTTTTGCAATAGATGGACGATTGGTTTGAGATTGATGGTTGTGTGCATCCCTAGTTTATACGAGGTACATTAATTACTATTTTCCAGCATTGAAGAAAGATATATCTAAATTGAAGGCTCCGTAAGAGCAGATATACATAGTATTTTATTTCATTCTTTCTGGACTTTGTTATTAACTCCGTAATATCAGGCTGAGGTTTTTGTTGTTACTTTTTATTTATATTCTTAGTGACGTCAGAGGGGAAACAAATATATGTGGTTGTTGAAATCATTTGTACTCTTGGTTGAAAATCGTTTATAATGTTGTTAGTAAATTGCATATTTGTATAAGGGTCACGCGTAAAATCGTATTTTTGAAATGCTCTCTTATAGCTTCTGCTTTGCCTGAATCTGTGTTGATATAAATCGTTGTATATAAAGGTTGGTATAAGTGGAAAAACCATTGTTTCTGCTTAATGCTGTAACAGTCCGAGTGAATAATTCGTGGAGTAAAACTGTTTATTACTTGCGTTTACGGCCGGTTAAGGAAAATAACGAAAACCCACAGGAACTAAAACTGCAAATCTTGTCTCCGACAGCGTGCCTCAATGCAGTATTTAGAGCGCTCTCGAATCGCTTATCTGTCCACTTAGCAATTCCCTCTCCCCCAGGCGTCGTGCAGGCCCTGGAGGCTTCTAGGATTCCCTGCTGGGAGAACGAAAATGTTGCGCTCTCCTCCTTGGAACAAGGTGCAATTAGTCCGCGCTTGCGGCCGCTCTAGCCAAAGGCGCCCTTGCACGTGGAACAGCGGCGCCGCCGCCGGCGCGCCGTCCGGTCTTGCAAGACCCGCCCCGCCCACCCACTCCTGTCTCAGGCCGCGCACGCCTGCAACACCCGCTTCGCTCCGCCACGTCTTCCCGCCGCGTCCTACCCACTTCCCACGCTTTCTTTCGCCTCACCCTCTTCGCCCGCCCGTCCTCGCTCACCCGTCTCGCCCGCTCCTCACGTCTCGAACAGCTCACTACTCTCGTCCCCCGGCACCTCACGCCTTGCCACGGCCGTTCCTCCCACTTCGCCGTGCCCTTTCCTCATGCCCCGTCTCGCCCGCACCTCACGCTTCGAGCACCTCCCGCTCTTCCCCGTTCGTTTCTTCGCCTCGCCTCTCTACTTATCCCGCTTCCCAACCAATCCCGCTCTATCCGTCCATATCCCACCGCCTCTCTCTTCACTACTTCTGCCCGTCTCCTGCTGTCTTGCCCGATCAACAGCAGCCACCCCCCACCCCCCGCCAACACACGCACTGCCTGCACATAACTCTACGTTGCGTTATCCTCACCTGCTCCGCCTCACCACATCCTCCGCCGCCTTCGCCCTCGCTACTCGCTCCATCTATCTCCTCCCCGTCTCACCTCACATCCGCTCCTCCCCTTCCCACACTCCTCTGCGTCTCCCGCATTCTCTGCTCCGTATTTCTCTACTAAGCTCCACTCAGCCCGCCCAGTTTCCGCCTGCTGCATCCCGTCCACCCTCCCCCAGCCGACCCTATCCGCTCCATTCCAACTTCCACCATCCTCCCCGTCGCTACCCCACGCTTCATCCGTCGCCGTCCCACCTGCCTCCCCGACCCGCACTTTTCTTTCCCGTCACACCCTGCATTCCCCGCCCGGCCACGCCTACCCTGCCCCGCCTCTCTTCACGAAGTCCCGCTCGGCTTTAGCCTGCCCCGTATCTCTCCGCTCAGGCCCTCACGCCAAACCCCTGCCTCTCTCTTATCCATACTCCAGGTGCGCTGCGTATCGCTTCGCCTCGCCTCGCCTCGCCCCGCTCCGCCCCAAACCTTCTCCACTCCGCTCCTCCTGCCTAGCGCCCTCATTTTCTCAGCGCCACCATCCCACGGCGCCCCGCTCTTCCCCTCTTCACTCTCCTCTCAGTCTGACCCCGCGCCACCCTCACCGCTCCGCTGCCCTCCGCTCCGCTTGGGTGGGACACGCCACGCCACGCCACGCGGCGCTCCGCTCCGCTCCGCCTCCCGCTTTACGGGCTGCGCTCTCGTCGCTTGGGGAGGGCCGGCGGTGGAATTACAGGTGCTCAGTGTCCCTGTACTTGCGTAATGGTTCTAAGTACGTCATTTGCGAATCTCTCGGGATCCGGTGCCTCCTGCGGAGCGGGGCGGTTCGCCATGCTTTCTGCTGCTGCTGCTGCTGCGGTGCTACGACCTGCTGGGAGTTTAGTGCAGTTTTGTCCGGAGATAATATAGCCTCGTTGTTGTCGTTTAAATCTGTCTTATTCTCGAGACTCATTAGATCTCTAATTAATCTTCTTATTTATTTGCTTATTTTATGTTTGGTACAATCAGTGAGCCTCTTTGCTACAATTGATTTTTTTTTCAAAATTCTGTGCCTACTGGATTAATACTTTTGAGATATTCACATCTTTTGTCATTATTAAGTAGGATAAACACAGTAAGGGTGCTTTACAGATTACAGATTTATTGTAATGGTGGTTTACAGATTACAACAATAATTTGTAATGGTAAAACTTTGGAAGTCATGTTTGATTTCTACCTATCAAAACAAAATATATATAAAACGCAATGTGCAGAAAATGTGGAGTAAATATAATTTCCTGCATGTGAAAAATGTGTTTAATGGTTCCGTTTTTTGTAAAAATTGCACGTATAAATGTGATTCTCCCATTACATCCGTTCATTGCTAAATTGTGTAAATTCAATTCTTTGAAACAAAACGAGGAAGGTAATAAATAAATGCATAATCCACGTTAAAAAACGTGAAATTGTAAATGTTGTCAAATATAGTTTTATCACTGCTTCTTTGTCACATCTGCATACATTTTTACGTAGTTGTTGAAATTCCAAAATATTGATTAGAGTTTTTATGTCTTTTTTATTGACTTTCAGTCTTCTCTGTTCAATGATTAGTTTTAGACCTTCAATATTTTTTCTTTAAAAACTCTCACTTACTATAGGATCCAAAATAAGTCGAACACAATTAACGGCGAAATTTCCTCTTGCGTGGCTTTTTTAAACCTTGGTCTTTGGAATGTGAAAAGACAATACGTATTTCATTCAGTATGGGCTTTAAAACGTTTTGTGAAGTCTATTTTCCGGTTTTCCGCAGGAATTTGAATTCTCACATTTTCAGCAGGTCACATTATCGTTAATCAGAAATAATTTATTCCATACGTTCATAGTATTTTGTACGTTTACGTCCAATTAATCGTACATATAATAATACATATTTTCGTCCAAATAATCAAGTAGCGTATCTTTTTGGCCGGGAACGAGAAATACGTAGGATGTTATTGAATACGAAATGTATTAATCCTCAACATCGTTGAATTCAATGTATGACTTGCGCAGTTGTCAGCGAAAAGAAGAATATGTTCTTTACACCTTTCTAAAGTAAGGCTTCTTACAAAAATGCTAAAAAGTGTTGGGGTTGAACGTAATGATATTTTTTGCAAATAGAAGAATGTTTTGTAATATATACTTGCCAAATATGGCACTGTGTAAAATTTTATTTACGAATGTTACTGAAATAAACCAGTTGCACAATAGAGAAATTTCAGTTCAATATTTTCTTCATACATTGTACAAAACTTCTTTGAGCTTCATGTTCAGTATCGTAATCTACCCTTGTGGCTTCCAAATCGAAATTAATAAATGAAGGGGGTAGAGCGCCGTACCAACTGAATGCATTTCTGAAACAAAAAATCAAAATTTCACCTCATTAAAAGTATCCAGACACAAACAGTATGAGTATTGGATAGAAAAATACCAAAAGTATGGGACTGAAATCTGACAATTGGTTTAGATTGCCCACGAAAAATCAGCTGCGCACACATGGCAAAAGCAGTAACGCGTTGCAAAACTGCCACAGCCAAGTACAACTATCCAGCACGAAGAACAATGGTAAAAAGTGTTGTCTCTCCAAAAAACTCCTCACAAATACTTGTAAATTATATCTTCAATCTTGCTATGTAATCAATTTTTGAGGTTAGATTTCATGGTTTAATTTGATTTAAACATTCGCTTTTAATTCATGTCCTAGAATTTTGTAAAAAGAAATAATACCTGCCACAAGAATAAAGTTGGTAAATTATATGAACGAAATAAGTTTTTGGTGGAGAACATTACGCTTACTTTTCCAGTGAGCAAGTTATAACAGAAAGCCACGAGGAATACGATGTTCTGTTCATTATATTTTTGCTTCGTAGTTGTCTTTTCCTGACATTTTCCTGAAAAGTAAGTCGCTTGTCCCGTTACATTTTTTTCATATCTCGGCATGTATTTTCAGCGAAGTCTATGAGACCGTTTCTTTATTTTTTGTATAATGTCTCATCATATGAAACAAAATTATAATCATAATTTGATCTGAATCAAACAAATTAAAAACAAAGGAAAGTAAAAAGAACAAGATTAAATCTTCATTGGTAATTCCGTCGCTTTCATTGATGGTCTCTAATATTTATTTTCTTATATTACACTTCATAGTACACTTTTTTATATTGTGTAACTTCAAAACATCTCAGGTACATAAAAAAGGACAAATATTTCCTCTATATTTCTTTATAACTAGTTTATCTATTCACGAATGTGATTATTTAGTTGAATTTTAATATTGGTTACATATTATATTATTTGTGTTACATATTAAAATATTTGTTAAATGGGTGTTTCAACAATATTGTCTAAGTCCTTTTACAAGCTTTACACCCTTATTTTCAGGAAGTATAAATTGAATTATTATGCTCTTACTTATATTTTAAAAAACTATTTTGATATTTTTTTCTCTATTGAGTATGTTTATTGTGGCAAAAAAGTTAAAACTCCTGGCGATACTTTTACATTTCATTTTCACGCTTAGAGCCAGGTCATGTAATGAGTAAGTACTCTCAATTGAACTTTCCGGAAAATGATATTTTTGCCTTTGAAATATATTTCAGGTAAAAATAAAATTTTTAAATGTACGATTTTGAAGGAATTTCACTTTTCGACTTCTTGTGAACCGTAATTTTCGCAGACTCTTACAGTAAGCCCATTTTATAACAATAAATCTATAATTTCAGAATTTAAAAGGGCGAACGGCGTTCGGCGGAGGTTCTTGAGAATATGGCGCCAGTAATTTTTGGGTACTTTCCAGTTTCTCAAGAAATGAATGGATGATGGGCGAAACTCGGCGGCGACGGACGACGGCGGCGATGGCGTGGAAAAGGAGCGACGCGGGAGGGAAGGGGGCAAAAATGCCTCGAACTTCTTGGCAGCCCATCCATCTTGACCGTAATTGCGCAAATTGAGTTTTAAGGAATGTATCCGCGCGGAAAGATTGTGCACTCTTGGGGAATAAACCTCTGAACCTCGGGGAGAAACTGGGCCGGCGGAATTATTAAAATGCCTTCCGTCTCGCTCGAGACCGTCCCGTCGAAAGCCTCTTAAGCTACAATGAATGCGAAGAGATCGATTTCGTTACTACGTAGAGATCGGGAACAGTTGCTTCGGGTCTTACGTTCTGGAAAGAAACGGTTTCTTTCCTGCCGCAACTCTACGTTTCCATCAAACCACCTCGCTGCTCTCACAGGATACTTATAAGGGAAACAAGCAGCGATACGATCCAGTTCATGATGTGATGAGAACAATATGTAATACTTTTATCCAGCAATTTTGTGTATTCAATCTATTCATATACGTTTATAAAGAATTTGAATATATTCGTACTAATGTATGGAAAAGAGTTGCGCTCTAGAGAATGTAAAAATTTCATTCAGAATTATAAAATTGATATGGAGAAATAACTAATGAATTGAATTTATTTCCTTATTTTTTCGCATGTAGTTATTGAAGCTCTTCGACTACATATTTCACATTGTTGTGAACATAGTTCTGCACTATACTTAATACGTAGATTCTTGGGAGCCATTTCGATGTTACTCTTATTGTGTTTATGATCCTTTTCTCACCGGAAAGACTTTGTATTATTTACGAGGAAAGAATTAACTCTTAAATTACGATACATTTAAAAAATTTTGAATTTTACATAAAATTAATTTGTTCATGAGAAATGGATTGTCACGAAATAAAACATTATATCTCTCCGTGATATGAGCCCAAGACCTTCTGTTATTCAGATAGATGCCCTACCGAGTGATCTGTGGGTTTGTACTTTGCATTTGGAACAATTTAAACATAGCAATCAGCGATTTTATGCCTCGTTTTTAACCGTTAATCTTCAAATTTTATGCCGAGTATACTGTTTGTGACTTACTTTTTGTTCCGATACAAATTTTGTAGTTTAGTGTACGCGTAATTGTTTGTCCTTCGTTATTCATTATGATGAATTTCAATACAATGCAATAAGTATTATTTTTTTGAAAGGGAATAATAAAACTACTGCAAAAGCTAATACGAAATAGCTTGCTAGATCTGATACACAAAACATAAATTCTATATTTGAAACTTTTAGGAGTGAGAAAATATGATGCTTGAAGTCTAAGTTTTTTAATGTCCTTTGTTACACAATTATTAAAGGAGTGCCCCATATGACAGAGTTTCGATGTCTGGACTTCAACGATCGGATCGCGATAGAAATTCGTTTGAATTCAAGTGGAAGTTGTGTGCAAAAAGTCATTGCTCTAGTTTTTAGGATTCTTCCGTTTCCTTGAAACTCATTACATCAGTTCCGCCATTCATGTTACTCGCGCAACTTTTCTTGAACGATGGATTGATGAAATGCGGGTAGAGTGGGGTTATTAGTTACGAAATCGGCCTCTAGATTTTATAAAGCAATGCCAATCTCTGGAGAATCAGTTATGCCTTCGCAACTTTTTCAATAATTTGCGTTCTACCTTTCTCAGGAGTTCGAGGTATCTCCTGTAATGGATATTCACCTGCCTCGATCATTTCTTTACATTTTTGTGGAGAAAATCATGGACAAAAGTTTTTCATCAAAACAAAGTTTCTATTTCGCGCCAGTGAAGAATGTTGTCATCTCGCTGCGAGCTTTTGCCTTCAACTGTTTCTTGTGCCAGAGAGGGGGATGCAAGGTCATCGTTCAAGAAAATTTGCGCGAGTAATATCATCATCGTCGTCGTCGAGGTCGTCGTTATCGCTTTCCGTTGATTCATCCTCTTCTTCAAGATGGAGGGCCGAAATTTTTGTCCAATACCCTTTATTTATAAAAATTTCATCTTCAACTTACTCTACCAATCACCTCGAGGTTCTCAATATCGAATCGATACCCAGGTGCGCCAAGATTCACGACATGGCTTCAGGGATTTCAGGGCCCTGATTTCTTCTATGTCGGTGTTGCATCAATGTGTTGGGGCCGGTAAATCAAGTATTTTTGTGTTTTAGTGTGTTAAGCAATAGCTGTAATTATGTTGAGAAGTGATGTATATAGATGACATAATGTATAGAAGTAAATGCGAATGGTCCTCTAATTGTCGTACTTTCTTAATCACCCTGGTAGCATTCAAGGTTCCTCAAGTTCGGTTATTGAGAACGGAAGGGCTTCAGGAATCGGCAAGATGAGCCACCGCAACACTACTGCTATTCCCTAATATTAATATTTGGAATTTGGTAAACGTGTGGCATATCTAATGTATATATATGCCTTGTTCATATTTATGAAAGGTGAGGCATTTTTCGATCAAAATCGAGATGCGAACATTACCAAATACTGTGTGGCATGCTGCGGGTGGTGTCGCTTGTCTTGTTCCTCTCCTGAACACATCAAATAATGAACGATTTTTGCCAACAACACGATTTCAGACGAGTAATACCGCTTTCTTCGGGCTGCACAATACTTCGTATTGGTGTGCATTGTGTTCCCGCGTTCCCGCGCGGCGTTCGCCCCCGCCGTGAATGCGCAACGCGATCGCCGCGCGGGGCGGCGCCTCCGGGGCGCGCTAATCGAGTTACCGCGCGTGGCGGTGGGCGCGTGGGGGCAGCGACGTGCGCGGCGTGGCCGGGGCACGGCAGGTGGTCGGAGGGGCGTGAGCAGGGTTAAGGGCAAGGTGTAGGCGGAATGGGGCAGAGGGCAATTAGACCGTTGTCGAAGGGAAGCCGCGAGCGATCGCTGGCCGGAAGGCGGAACCGACGGCCTGAGGACGGCGGAAGCGGAAGCGAAAGCAGAGACGGTGACGATGGCGGAGGTGGAGACGGGGACAGAATCGCAGGCGCTCACGGAGGCGGGGACGGAGACGGGGACGGGGACGGAGGCTGGGACGGAGGCTGGGACGGGGACGGAGGCTGGGACGGAGGCTTGGACGGAGGCTGGGACGGAGGCGGGGACGGAGGCGGGGACGGAGGCGGGGACGGAGGCGGGGACGGAGTCTGGGACGGAGTCTGGGACGGAGTCTGGGACGGAGTCTGGGACGGAGTCTGGGACGGAGTCTGGGACGGAGTCTGGGACGGAGTCTGGGACGGAGTCTGGGACGGAGTCTGGGACGGAGTCTGGGACGGAGTCTGGGACGGAGGCGGGGACGGAGGCGGGGACGGAGGCGGGGACGGAGGCGGGGACGGAGGCGGGGACGGAGGCGGGGACGGAGGCGGGGACGGTGTCTGGGACGGAGTCTGGGACGGAGTCTGGGACGGAGTCTGGGACGGAGTCTGGGACGGAGTCTGGGACGGAGTCTGGGACGGAGTCTGGGGCGGAGGCGGGGACGGAGGCGGGGACGGAGGCGGGGACGGAGGCGGGGACGGAGGCGGGGTCGGAGGCGGGGACGGAGGCGGGGACGGAGGCGGGGACGGAGGCGGGGACGGAGGCGGGGACGGAGGCGGGGACGGAGGCGGGGACGGAGGCGGGGACGGAGGCGGGGACGGAGGCGGGGACGGAGGCGGGGACGGAGGCGGGGACGGAGGCGGGGACGGAGGCGGGGACGGAGGCGGGGACGGAGGCGGGGACGGAGGCGGGGACGGAGGCGGGGACGGACGCGGGGACGGAGTCTGGGACGGAGGCGGGGACGGAGGCGGGGACGGAGTCTGGGACGGAGGCGGGGACGGAGTCTGGGACGGAGTCTGGGACGGAGGCGGGGACGGAGTCTGGGACGGAGGCGGGGACGGAGTCTGGGACGGAGTCTGGGACGGAGTCTGGGACGGAGTCTGGGACGGAGTCTGGGACGGAGTCTGGGACGGAGTCTGGGACGGAGTCTGGGACGGAGTCTGGGACGGAGGCGGGGACGGAGGCGGGGACGGAGGCGGGGACGGAGGCGGGGACGGAGGCGGGGACGGAGGCGGGGACGGAGGTGGGGACGGAGGCGGGGACGGAGGCGGCGACGGAGGCGGCGACGGAGGCGGCGACGGGGGCGGCGACGGAGGCGGCGACGGGGGCGGCGACGGAGGCGGGGACGGAGGCGGGGACGGAGGCGGGGACGGAGGCGGAGGCGGAGATGGAGGCGGGGACGGGGGCGGGGGAGGAGATGGGAACGGAGTCAATATTGGAGTCGGAGTTAAGAGACGAAATAGAAGACCAAGATGGGAGGCGGTTAGGGGAACGAAGATGGAGGAGACGAGGCAGTAAGAGGCGCGAGAGAAGGAAAAGGAGACTGGAAGAAAGAAGAGGAGGCGGGGACCGAAGAGGAGGAAACAGGGACGTAGGTAGAGGATGCAGATGCGTACGAAGGTGCAGACGGAGGTGCAGACTGCGGTGCAGACGGAGGTGTAGACGGAGGTGCCGACGGAGTTGCGGACGGAGGAACGGACGGAGGCGCTGACGGAGACAATGGGAGATGTGAAAGCGGGGGCGGAGGCGCTGGTGCTGGCGCTGGTGCAGAAGAAGGGAGCGGATCCATTTGCGCCTGTTCAGGCGTTGCCAGTGACGGTGATTGTCGGAAACGGTGAACGGGGTTGATGGGACAGGGTTGACGGTGGCGGTGTCGACGATGGCGCTAGCGGTGGCGGTGTCTGGGTGACACGGAGGCCGAGGTGCTGGCGATGGCGGTGACGGCGGCGCCAGTTCCAGTGTCGGCGGAGTTGTGTGGTAGCTTCGGCTCCGGCGGCCGTATCGGCCACCGCATCTGCATACAAAACGCTCAGCCGCTCATCTGATTTGGCCGCGAGCGGCGCGTAATTCGCTAATTGAAAAGTGGAGGAAGCGGCGGCGGCGGCGGAGGCGTCCCGCGTGAGGGGCCCGCACTCCTTGGATGATGAATGACCGACCGCGCGTGCTGGAGGTTGGCGAGAGGCTGACGGGAATATAAAACGGAAGCCGCCGGCCGGTGAATTATGTAAATATTCTCCTACGATTCCGCCACACCGGCTCGACCGCGCCCGCTCGCTCGTTGTCTCGCTCGCTTGCTGGCTCGTTCGCGCGCTGGCGTCGGCGTCGGCGTCGTTGCGAGCTCGTATGAATTGTAAAGTGATATTCACAACCGCCGGCAGCAGTTTTCGCATTAATTCATTAATTACAAGGCCGGCGCACCCTTCCCTTGAAGGTAATACCGCAGGGTTACGTGTCCTAGTCCGCCCCTAAACGCAGTATTTCGCGGCGTTTATGGCCCCGGTTCTCTTCGTTAACGGCGCCCGCGCCGCTTCGCGTAGACGAGGACTCGCGGACAGCAATTTAGCCGCCGGCGCCCGCACGACGCGGCGGGCCTCGCGCTGGGCTGTAGTACAGGGTGGGTCCGGAATTGCTTTCCAGAGCAGAACGCTCAGGAAAGGCATGCGTTCATCAGTGTTTGTCGGATGGAAAAGGTAAACTGAGGGGCTTAAGGTACGAGGGATGTAAATGCTTTAAATGCGGTATTGAGAAATCGAGTTCAAAGTTGAGACTCTATAGAAAACATTACGGAAGGAATTTTCTTGCCATTTCTAGAATGCGGCAACTGTTTGGGCTGTTTCATTTGTTCACGAAATAAAATGGAGTTTTTACCTTACACTCACACACCTGACTCAAAATTCTCCAAAAATGCACTTGTATCCCTTGATGTTCTGAACCCCTCCACTAATGGATTTACCCTGACCAAAGACCGATTCGTCAATTTCTTTGATCAATTACAAGCAATACAATGTAATTGGTGGTTTATAATATTAGAATGTGACTTTTAATTCTTTAAAGTGAAATGGGCAGGTATGTACTAGGTACACAATTATAAGAAGAAAATTAAGCATTGGGGGGGGGGGGGCTACATTTAATTCCGTTGTAATGCATTCATGACATGCGGGTTGCCTACAGCGCCAAACGTTCGTGACTAAAACTGCCTTTTCTTAACATTTCACGTGAAAGACGTTTCTGTTAATTTTTCAAAATGCCCCTTCACTTTTTTGTTTTTTTAAATTTTGAAGCCGCCTGTGAGTTCTCAGTCATTTAGTTTACGTTACCGGTTCGTGATAAGTGCCCAGATGAAGGACTTGCCAGGGCGAAACGTGGCTGTGTGCTCTTCTCGACGAAGTGAGTATTGATTCCGGGTGTCAACTACTTTGGTCATTAGTACGGTAAGTGTAGTGCATGATATATTTCGGGAGGCTCCCCTCGCTACAACGTGAAATCTGATCTGACCTATTGATCGGTTTGTGAGAGCTCCCGACTGGTCTCCCGACTTGTGCAGTAGGACAGTGCATATGTGTGTGTGTGTGTAATGAATGGGCGAGGATAGGACAAAGAAGAGAAAGGAAATATTAGACGCGGTTCGTGGTCCGTTTGTGGGAGTACTGCTCCGGTATTCGCCTGGTGCTGATCGGAGAAAATCACTGAAAACTTGCAATCAGAGCCGATGGCTGCTAGAATTCTCCTCTAGACTGTGCCTGAGTCCGACCCATCGTTTGATGTTGAGATTACTTATAAATATTTGACCCGAGTTATAACAACCTGCGTGAAAATATGTTTTGTACTTCAGAATACTGAGATATTCGTCACTCCCGTACGCACTCCAAATTCTAACGATGGGTCGGACTCAGGCGCAGTCTAGAGGAGAATTCTAGCAGCCATCATGAAGATATAACTACTAGACTTGCAATGGGGAGGAATGCAATTAAAGCTCTGCATGGCCTTATATGGAATAGTGTTTTAAGGCAAGACACAAAACGACACATATTCCACAGTATCGTGGAAAGTATTATATTATATGGAGCAGAAATGTGGCCGTTAACAAAACGCCGTAGAGACAGAATACGGTCGGTAGAGCTCCACTTCAAGAGAAGATCTTCGCAGATAACAAGACTGAATAAAATAAGAAACGAAGTGGTGTGGGAAAGAGCTGGGGTTCAAACAACCATAACCAGAAGACTAGAAAATAAAGCTCTTCAATGGTATGGACATGTCCAGAGGATGCGAAATGAGAGATGGCCAAAACAAATTGTAAATTGGATACCTGAAAGAAGACGTAGAAGAGGTAGACCTGGTTTAACCTGAAAGACATATATACATGAAGTAATGGAGGAGAAAGGATTGGAAGAGGGTCAATGGGAGGACCGAGAATTATGGAAATCGAAAACGGCAAACTCTAAGGGGTAGAAACCGTCGAAGAAGAAGAAGATCTCAACATCATTGAGTTAATACCAGTTTAGGGAGTTTAAGGCGTTAGTAAATGAACAGGTGCTTGTCGAACGTTTTGGGAGTAATACTCATTAACACCACATGCCCTCATTTGAAGCATTGGTTAGTAAATTTAATTGACGTGGGGTTTGATTGAATATTTCCATTGTCATGTTCACAATGAGAAACGCCGATCTGGATGGCCGAGGTGGCTAGAGCGTGTGCCGACACAGTGCCTCGCGACTCCGACCCACGCGTCAGTCTGAATTGAATTGAATTGAATTAATGCCTTATTTTATATAGCGAGACTCAGGCTATTAGGCCTGCTCTTCCGTCTGACCACGCTAATTTCGCTACGCTCCTTTCACCAACTAGCAGAGAAAGGAGGTATTTCTTGGGCGAGAAACAGGCGATTTTGAATTTAGCTCACAGGCGACATTTAGGCTTGAGGATCTGTTACATGCAAGTAAATCTACTAACATGGGACAGCCGGCTTTACTTTCCCTCTGAAGGAAGGCGTACGAAGGATTTTGAAGGTCTGAAGGGTCGCGCATTCGAGTCCCGCCGTGGGCATGACTGTCACTTGTTTATCATGTTCGTGTGTTGTCACGGAAGGCCTTGTTAGTCTGCCACCCACAGATCGAGAAGCTCGCGTGTGTGTCTAGTGTAAAATGTTAAAATGTATCTCTATGAGGGGCATACTGAGTGCCCGGCGCCGATAGTCGAAATCGACATTCTCTGAAGCTGGAACAAACTGCAGGAAGAAAAAATGTTCACATTGGGAAACGTTGATGATTCCCACCCCCTAAAATTCTTCTCAGATTACTATTAATAAATTGATTTTTGTTCTATTGAACTGTCTTCCATGTTGTTATTAAGCTGGATTGAACTCGATCGCGTCTGGGGTAATTCCAGTATATTTCAAGCACATTAAACAGTGGAATGTTTTCGTTTCTACGTTTAAAGTACTGATTTCACTTCCTCCTGAATGAGTAGAGAATGCTCATGCCTATTGATTTCCATTTCTTGCATCTTTTGCCCGAAAACAACGCAAGCTCGTTGACACTCTCGATCCTCTGTATATAATTCCCTATTTGAATTCTCTTTAGTGTTTTGCAAATGGAATTTACTTTACCACCTCCCAGCTGATAAGGGGTCGATACCTTTGTAGGTTCCTGTGAACTCCCTTTTCACTGCATTGCCTCACTTCTTGTATTAAAAGGCTTTGAACTCGATAACTGCTGAAGCAATTCGGTTTTCCTTCTTTTTTTGCAATACATGAGCGCTCGTTATCGACTTCGGAGTTCTTAATAGCTTGACTGTGGCAAAGTAGGGAATGAGGGGTGTGAATGAAGCGATCACCAAAGACGCTTTTACGTCAGATTCAATTACTTTAATATACTGTTTATTTCTATGTAGACTACTACTCCTCGAATGAGTTTCTATTTCTCTCAGATCGCGACGTCAGAAGACGCAATTTCGAACTTTGCGTTAATTATAAACAATTTACGAATTTGAGGTTGTTGTCTACTATTAAATCGAGTCTGTCTTTACTCTTACTCTTAGTGCTTTCTTTTTCTTCCTGTCTTATGTTTAATTTAATATAATTACTTACTTTAATTTGTCTTCAAAAAATTGTTTTAAATTATTAACATTTTGGATGAAAATCTGCATTTCTTAGTGACGTAAAAACGAATTAAAGGACCACCTCAGCATTTGCCTAATGGAAACTTGAACAAATGCCATATGTTAGGAAGGTCATATTTTCAGAAAACTTGACATTGCATGAATAGGTAGGGTGCGCGTGTTACACCAATCAACTAGCAGTATACAATATACCTCATTTATTTTATGTATACAACATTAAATGTACTTCTAGAATACTGATACATTATCTGTTAACTCTTATTTTTATTCATTGGGAGTGAGAATCAAAACGAAATTCTACATTTTCAATGTGTACTGATTTCCTCGCATATATAATACACGTAATATAATACGGTCACCTCATGGAATTCCGCTTTGCTCCGCAAATTATGGTCAAAGTGGTTTGGAATATTGATGACCACAGATGCACGATTTCATGTGGCGTGTACAAGATCAGAGATCAGAGTTGTTATTTCATGGTGCGTATACAAAGCATGATGTTGACGTTAAAAAAATGACCGACACGCTTGCTGTGTAGCCACTGAACATTCGTAAATAAAATATGGAATTGTTCTGGAGGTTATTTCAAATACTAAGAATTAGTCCATTTCACATGAGAATAAATAGTGCATTTTGATGTCGACCTCTATGAGACTCCCAGCAGGCTGCGACGTTTTATGTTTCTTTACTACGTCAAGTAGACTATGATTTCGTGAGTGAATGCGATAATGTTTTGATTGAATTCACAACACATGTTTATGTTGATATCGAACATCGATATTGTTTAAAAAAATTTTACTCTTGTGACAACATAAACGTAGGGAGAAAACCGATGATAATTAGAATATGTTCGTTCTTCTGGATATGAGGTATGCAGGAACTTCTCATCTCTGATTTTTTTAAGGTGGTAGAACACTACGACAAAAAGTAAGTTCTGAGAGTTCCTGTGAGGCATGAAGTTCATTGTTAAATTATTGTATTAATTCGAACGGGAATTTCGGGAAAAAATTAAATTTTTTCTCATCCAAAACAAAAAGTTTGATTAATAGGAACATGCATTTTGGTATCGGTTCATTCATTTTACGTCTTTTTTCACGAATATACTTAATTTAAATCTAGCAGATTCAGTGATAGAAGCATTCAGAGTGAGAAGTATTTTATTATATTTTGTAATAAGATATTGATTCCTGAAACAATAGAACATCTCGAATATCTTAAAATTAACAGGTGAGATATTCTGTTGAGAATAAGGGTCTCTGCAGTTTTTGGTTATTTTTTTATGAATATTACCATACCAATTTTCTTCATACTGTATAAATTGTATTTCATACAAACATTTAAATTAACTTGCGGCCTAACAATTAAAGTAAATATTTGGAGCAATACAAAACATACATTGCTTTCGTTAGAAAATAGGATTTGAATGCCACCAGAGCTAACAGGTGACCTTTAAAATAACTTCAAAATCTCTGCTGCCCGTTGCATCCCACGCTCATTACAGGTTCTCTACCATTCCCTGATTAACTATTTGTTTTCAATTTGTCAAAACAAAATCCCCGAAAACGTTTCTCCGGAGAGTTAAAACCCATTACAGGAATAACAGACAATGAACAATAGATTGAAAATAGATTTAACTACATCCTTTTAGGACGATTTACCGGAAGTGGGCGGAAAGCTCATGAGGGACTGGTATAAAAAACAGATTTTACATAGTTCCAGCAGGAAACAACAATGAATGTTTATTTTTTAATTCTAAACGTCTTCTACCGTTTTAAATATAAAATCAGCTGCCCTCTTTTTTGCAATTTGGTTACAATCGGGGCATCCGGGTGTAAGAGATAACTTCTGACAGTTTGAGTAGATAAGATTATTGACTTATTATGCCTTTCTTATGAATGAGATAATTATTCGGCTCTCTTTATAAGTCATTAGCTTTGAAGTTCGGAAAAAAAGACAATGGATGATGACGAATGATTTGCTTCGTCTGAGAGTTCTGTTTTATGCAAAACGTGATATTCAAATTATTTCGACTTTTTCTTGAAAATGGAATATATTTAATTGCAAATTGTTGGCCATTAAGTAAAATAATTATAACAAATAAACATACAATTCAATGCAGTTGGTCACTAAATATAAAAATATAACAACACTATCAATAACAATTAGTATAGTAAAAATAAGTAATAACATTTATAAATAGTAACCTTCAACAGCAAAAATGCTGTAGTACAGTAACCATAACACGTGAATAGCAAATATTTCAAGACGTGCGGCCCTTCCTTGGAACCTTTCGGTCACACGGCGTCAGCTTTGTTGTAAGCAGTGACACACTGAATATTTAGTCTTGCAAGCTGTATAGATATAAGCAGAATAACACTATCAAATATTTGCATTTTTCAGTCAAAATCAAAAGTACGTTCGTATTTAATTGTTCCTATGTATCTAAAGAAACCATAGATACCTTTCACATGGCCAGTGACCGGTACTTTTGTTTTGATTTTTGAAATAACCTAAGGGCGAAGTGACTTCTCTCACAACTTCGTCAGCGCACCGCATTACACTAAGACTTTTCTATATCACCCTCTTCGTTTGTATCCCAATCAACTCCTCACTACCTCTCGTGCGCTTTACGTATACCTCTGCTTCGCAACTAGGCGAATGCTATGTAATAACGCTTTAAAGTAATGCAGCTCGCAATTCATTACTGCAAGTTGTCTGCGAGTCTCCACCAGCGTGGGGTCTCTCGACAGCCTTTCCCTCCCCTGTAACCACACTGTCTCATTTGGACACCGAAGATTGATTGACTCCTCTGTAATACCGTAAGCACTTCGTCGGGCGATAAGTCACGGCGAACAATGGCGCCGCTTGTACAAGTAACGCAGGACGAGCTACGCAATTAGAAGAAAAGCCTTCGCCCTAATCTCCTTCTTCCCTGCTTCGCCGCCGCACGGTCCTCTGCCAGGACGAGGCGAGCTCGTCAAGGCAAGTCACTCCCTCCGGTGGCTGTCAGCTCATTTGTCCGCCGTGGCGGCGGGGTGCGGCCGAGACGCTGGCGGTGGCGACGCTGGGGTAGGCAGGGCCGACGGGCGTGGCGGAGTGGCGGTGGGGAGGGGGGACGGTGGCGATGGTGGGGGGAGGGCGGCTTGGGTTGGAGTGGAGCGAGAGCCGCGTGTGGGGGAGTGGGGAATGGCGGGGGCGGGGGGTGAGATTTGCGGGGCCGATGAGAGCCAGGGTTGAGGAAACGGTATAACGGGGGTGGCGGCGAGCGACGGCGGCGGCGCGGTGAGGGTGGTGGTGATGGTGGTGGTGGTGGTGGTTGCTGGAGTAGCGCAGAAGATGCGGGCGGGGCGTTAGCGGGACGGCGTCGACTTGGCAACGAGGGTGGTGACGGCGAAGGAATTCCTTAAGCTGCATACCATGACGAGAGCACGAGAAGCATTGAGAGTAGGATAGTGGGAGGGGAGCTGGGGGACGGGAACGATGGTGTAGATCAGGGCAGCGTAGTCGACACGTGCTGGGTAGTCCATTTGCTCTCCGGTGTACAGCGGAAGTATAATAATCCAATTTTTTGGACAGAGAAGGGGGGCATTTTGAGAGATTATAGGAGAATTATAAATGTTCTGCAAAATGACGTGGTAGTGAACTTGGTAATATTAAAAACTAACACCTTTTTAATACAATATTTAAAAATTATCTCCGAGTTGAAATTCGATCTATATAATAAATAGTAAAACTCTGTCTACTAGTAAAAATGTGTATAAAATAACGTTTAAATATTTTTAACATTTTAGATAAAAATATTGTTTACATTTTTATTTTCTAATTCTTTGAAATTAAAATATAGAAATTCAAGGTAATGTACAAAGCCAATGGTTATTAATATAAGGAAATTCAATTTAAAGAATGCTTGCTTCATTTCTTAGATGTCTCTTTCCCTTAAATATTTGAGTCCGTGAGGAGGGTCTTTTTCAAAACTTTTCTCCGTCACAGAACACTGAATGGGAAAATTAGAGGGAGAGTGAATAAGAGACATAAAGGAGATAGAGGAATATTACAATGTAAGCGTATTCAATGAATTAAACAATACAATATATCACTAAATTAATATAATGAAATAATAATAAAATTTACCTATTCTAATATTCCTGCTTGCAGGAGTTCCTTTCTCTCACGGAACGCCAGTGTGGTGCAGCGCAGATGAAAACAATAAGAAGGAAAATGAAATGCAAAGGAGGTCGCGAGATATGGAAGAGAATAAAAAGGGAATGGCGAGGAGATCGGACGGTATACAGTAATGATTGCAAAATTGTTATACGTTTTTCAAGGTTAAAAGCGAGTAGGAACACACAACGAAATTTCTGACAGACTCGGAACTCGGCGGTTACAATGAAAACACTTGAAACCAAGTCCCGAACGCTGCAATTATTTTTAAGGGGTTATACGAATATACAGGGTTAGTCAATAAAAGCGTTTACCTCAAATATTTTCTAAACGGCTCAGATATTGAGATGGAATTTTCACCCAGCGATTCATGAAAATGGGGTCTCCTCGGTTGTACGTTATTTTTATAGATTTTTATGGCATTTTGTATTTTAAATATATTGGAACAACTTATTCTTTTAACGATAAATTAATATAACGAAAGCCTATATTTTTTACACGTATGTATAGGTCTTGAGAAGAGATATTCAACAATACTATATATGTTTGTTTTTGATGAATAAATATTAAAACTAATGAGTTTATGATAACTAGCGCATTTTGTGAGCCCTAAACGACCATTCAAAATACGGTACACAAGAATAATTTGAGCAGAGTAGAAATTGCGAACGATATTTTTGCATCTCGCAGAGAGTGAATGAAGTAGAGAGTGCAGAGCACACATTTGTGGCCTCCCGGCGCGTCGTTTCTGCAGATAGTTGTCGTAAAATCGTTTAGAAATTATCGTCAAATTTGTGGCATCGACAAAGTAACTTCAGTAAAAGTTATTTTGTTTTATAAACAGTTTAAGGCAAATTCACGTGAACATACTGGAGAAAATTGGATAGTAACATTAAAAAATGTGTATATCTCGTTTACTAAAAATTTTGAAACTCAGGTGTCCGCCAGACAATGGCGTTTACAATGAAGTAGAGAAAACGTATTTCTGTTTGTTTGTTGTTGTTGTTTTTTGCTGGCTTTCGTAAATCTAACGACGCCATTCAAAGCGAGAGACAACGGGTTCGCCGTGCAAATTCACGTAAAATGATTCCAAAAGTGACGTAATGGTTATTGTGGAGTGTAATTCGCGTATGCTACCATATATTACATAAATATAAGTCCGTCTCTTTTCAAAATCGAGTGTTTGAATCTACCTTATGAACGATGCTGCTAATTAGAAAATATCAGTGATTCTCTTGCAACTTCGGTTGATTTCGGACGAAATGTGATCTCAGTAACGTGAATGGTTGTAACATTAGAGGGCTTTGCTGGAACGTTTCTTACAAAAAAATTCAACAGATGTAGTCATCTAGTTAATCTTTACTTAATATAATTTATAACATACCATGTGGGGGTGTAAAATGCACATTACTTAAAAAGCAATATTTACCCTACATTCTACCATTAATTTTCTATGTGATGGGTTTTGGAGTAATGCGAGTATTTTTGTCTAAATTGTTTTGGACTATATGCATATTCCTTGTTTTTGCTTTCAAGTTTCTTTCCCGCCTTTTTTACTTGTTTCTCTTAGTAATTTCCTTTTTTCGCCTTGTTTCCCCTCCTTCCCCTTTTTCTCTTTTTTGTTTTCTTCCTTTTCTTGACCTTCTTGACTGCCGACTATGGAGGCGCAAGGGCGTGCGTGGTGCTCCGTAAATGAGTGAATTTTTCGATTTTCCGTGAGTCTTTGTTTCTTTGAATGTTAAATCTTCTTAGTGAAATACATGTTATAGACGAGAGATAGCAACGTTTCTCCCATGCAGGAACGTGAGATCGCACGCCGACCTACATGTTAGTTTTCAAAGTTTTCCCTCTCCAGTTATCTTCTTCTGTGGGGCATCGCCCCAGTCGGGACAACAACGTCCCACTGGACTTCTATCATACGTAATAGTGTTGTACATGTGTGTGTGTGTGTGTTTTTGTGTATGTGTGTGTGGAGAAAGGAGGTGGCATGGATGAGGAAAAGAAAATCGCGTATGGTCCATGCCCCTTTTATTTGGCTACCACTCGGACATTCGTTTAGTATTGATAAAAAAAAAAAAACAACAACACGAATAGCTACCGATTTGAAACAGCCGGCCCCTAGAAATCTCTATTAGGTAATGGCTGACTCACATCTCGCTATACAGCTAGTGCTTCCGCCACGGTCAAGACTCGAACATTGAGACCTCTCGGTCAGGAATGCTGCAGGAGAAATCAGGTTGTCACTGAGCTATCTCGGCCGTTAAATAAGCGGAGCCTGAGGGCAGCGCATTTGAGATTTGGTTAATCAAGAGTATTTACACCACGTGGTCTCAACTTGTGTTTGATCATTTGGCCGTACGTGGGCCATATATACATGAAATAACTTACCCAGGGGAACAGATTTCAATGCAAAGTGGTTTATTCATCGATATAATATAAAGAAGGACGTCAACAATAGCACTGGCATTTTCCCCCTGCATCTCCGGCTGGGAGGACCCAGGTTTCAAATAACGGCGGTGGCATATTTTCGACATTATATACACAGCTAGGTCAAATTTAACCACTGCCTGGAGAGGAATTCTGCTCTAATCGGTAGCTTTTTTATCAATGACAGGCGATTGGTTGAGCAGTATCTTAACAAACGGTCCACGGACCGAGCGAGATGTATTCTTTCATGCCTGTGTCTCCTCCTTTTTCCTTAAACACAATCACACTTACATGTGCGATATGTTGCACATGACAGCCAGGAGCTTAGATCGTGCCACGCAGGCAGAGATACCTGGAATGGGATACTCAGTAAACTGATGTGTAGGTCATATCTCAACAGGGTAGAAACGCCGTTACTTCCTGGGATATTACTTGCATTACACTTATACGACTAAATACAAAAGTTGTTGACGCGCACGGAAACAGTCACTAGAAAATCAAATGTATCGGGTATGAATTTTCAATTATGATACTTTTGTGCACATCGCTTGTCAGTCGGTTTACGTATTGCAGTCAAGTTACACGTTTTAACCATGTGCACAATATTAAGCTTTTGTGGCTGAGCTTGAGTGAGTGAAATTCAGTAACAGAGAAAATATGATTATTATAATTATTAAAAGATATGTTACGACAACATTCAGTTGATCGAGATTGAAAATCTGAAAACTAATGAGATTGTGAAAAGGATGAAGTGGAAAAGGATTCTGGAACTCAAGAAAACGTGCGCCGATAATTTTTCCCCCTACGTCACATATAGATTTTACTTCTTTTTTTTTTTTTTTTTGACTGAATAAATTTAAATCTATCATCATCATATCGTGTCATCCTTATAGTTACCATACCGTTACACGCAATAGTGGTCGCTAATGACCTCGAAGTTGAAACGACCTTAAATTTAAAAAAAAAATTAAAACATTCATGACACCAGGGTAGATATGTCTGCTCATGAAGGTATTCGAGGAAGGGACACTGAACTCCTTCCTTCTGTAATAAAGAGGTATAAAAGCATCGGAAGTCGTCAGAACGAATTCAGCTGTAGCGGAAATTTAATTAGAAAAGTTTATGGCTGGGGTGTCGGCGTGAGAGGGAGGAGCGAAAGAAGACAAGGACAATGATGGACCCGAGACGAACCCGAGCGAAGCCTAACCTATTGATCAAGGAGAAGGAGCAACAACCTCAAATCGAGAAATCACTTTTCTCAGAAGAGCAGCGTCGAATGAATGAAGGTGAAAGATACGCCCATAAACATCCTATCGGTTACAGTTCATCTCCAAAATATATTCGAATTTATAATTAATCAGTTCTTGGAAGAATGTAGAATAAGATATCGACTCTGATATCTAACTATCTTGGCGCTCATGCTGTGAAAACTAAAGAGATTGGTACAGAACGCAAAGGCTTATAATAGTTTAATTGAATATTAGATACATATTTACGCATTGTTATATTAAAATTTTGATTGGAAAATGTAACGAACTCATGCAGAAAATACAAAATATTACAGTTCTACAGGTTTCGATTTGATCATGTGGTCGTATATCGCCGAGTATATGCATATTTCACGAGTTCAGAAAGAGGTCTCTGTGAAACGACAAATATCATTAAATTTTAACTTAGAAATGTTTGCAAACTTTTAATCTCTTGCAAATTGTCTCAAATATGATGACACATTACGAATAGTCTCCTTCCGATTACATGTCTCGTAGAATCTAATAAGAACTATTAATATTTTGTTAAATTAACTCATCGAAGTATTTAGCCGTTTGTATTTTTTTTTTTTTTTATTTGTACACGCCTTTTCATTCTGCCAGTGTTCATGGATCGAAAATTTCATTCGATTTCCGCCTCTGGTTTATTGCAAATTCATAAGAAATAATTACCAGGAATTTATAACTACTTGCGGATGATTACACTCTTGACCACATTTTTAAGCTAATCTGACATATTAAAACGAAGTAATTTTATTTGCTGAGATACCGTACACTTCCTTTAAACTCGCGTGAGGGAAGCATTTCCGTTCGCCAGCATGCCTACCATCTACCGGTGAAATTTGGAACTTCTTCCACCGTCTCTGAAACGATCTTGAAGAAGAACGTCCTAACAACCTAGGACTAAAAACAGATTTATTGTAATCCCCCATGGACAAGACGTGATGTAGTGGTCCGCCCGTTCGCTCGCCAACTGTAAGTATCAGGGTTCAAATGCCAGTCAATCCATTTGCACTTTGTGGTGGACACAGTGGGTTCTCACTGAGTTTTATCGGAATCCTTCCGTCTCCTGTTCTCATTCCACCATTGATCCACATCATTCAAATTATAATATTGAAATAGTGAGTTATTGAATACCATTCGTACACTTGAAATATAGCTGTAAGAGTTAGGAACTGGTAGCATCATAGAGATACCATCATCATGGACTACTTGATCTCTTAGGGTACTACAAGGACCCACGGTTGAAGTCGTTGCATTCACCTGTTAAGTCTGTAGTTGCTTCCTAGCGATGGCAACACAGTACAGCATTAAACGCGTTTAGCATAATTCGGTGGTATAGTTGTAAGTTACAGCACTCTATTAAGTGTCTTGGGTCAAAATTTGTCGAATTTGAGCCCTGCAAACTTTTATATCTACACTGTATTTCAAGGTAGGTGATCAAGGAATCAGTTTACATTTTGGTAATGATATATTTGTGAATATAACGGCTATGATAACTTAGTAGAACGCCTTCCCTCTTTTTTCAGATTTTCTAATTGTGAGCATATAATCTCAAAACCCGGGCTACTTGGAACCCCGCTCACAGTGGGGTCAAATAACCCAAAACTTTCTCTTTCATCTTGTGAATGCGTTAATAGTTTTATTTCGATATTTAAAACTTCAACAATAGTGATTTTCTCTTGATTTTTCAGTAATCTGGACGTTATAGTACACAAATACAAACGATTTCCTGAAGGCGGAAATATGCGGATTATAAGAACCATCAGATTGAGGAGTGTTTGACAGCAATTATCGGAAATAATATTACAAAGACAAGCTGAAGCTTTCTTGATCGTCAATCGACTTATTAGTCGATCGATTATAAAATGGGATCTGAAGAAGAAATCCATTCAGAAACCGGGCCATCCAAAAATGTTTACTGAAGACGAAAAATTAGTCTATGCAAAGCACCGTGATCAAATCAGTAATTTCATATTTCGTATTGATGAACTCGATTTCAGATTTATTGTGAAGTCATATTTATCTATGGGCAACAGAACTGTTACTTTTTTCGAACAGAATCTCCCAGGGAGAGAATTAGTAGAATTACTTTTTAGGAATCCAGAGTTACCGTTAAAAATGTGTATAAACACTGTGTTTCAGCTATTGAAGTTATCTTCGTGTTTGTACTATATTTACATTCATGTTTGTACAAGAAAACCTAGGAACACATGAATCCAGTGCAAATCTCAGTGGTTTCATGTGCGAAAACATCGCGTGGGTTCAAGTTGCACACACAGCAGTGTAACTTGAACCCAATTTTCAAAAAAAGTTATTTGCAATTTTTGTTAAATATATCTGACCAAAGTACTCTCGAGTATTTCACAATAAACCTGTAGATCTATCGAAAAAGCTATAAACTTTTTTTTTCGAGGATTAGTAAAGGAAAAACTACGAAAGTATTGAAAAATTGGGAGCAAGTAACCGGTCTTTGCGGTACGTATAAACCATCGGGAGCATTGTCTTGTGACAGTCAGATGATGTTTGTCCCTCATTTTTCTAAAAGTTTTGATTCGTGAAACATTTCATATAAAACTCTTTTGCTCGAAACATTTATTTTCTCAATTGTAAATACGTTACAGAACGAAGTATGAGTACTTGCTTTAGTTGATATAAATGTCCTGTTGTGTTGGCTATTGTAATGTTTATTTCATACCGCCTCGTCATATTTCATTTGCTGTATTCCAAATATTATTTTTGGAGATCTGCTTATTCAGAACATCTCCTTTAACTTTTCAAGATGTAGAACCTTTCAATACGCATCCTTAATATCTGCTCTTCAAATGAAAGCTGGTTTCTGTGGATGTGAAAGTTATTTCCCGCATTGACGACGATTTGCATGGTACCTAAATCGGATTGAAACAGTAAATCAAAATCAAGTCAAAATGTTTGCAATTGAAAGGCGTAAACCTGACACACATTGCTATCACATCTTTCCTTATCCCAAATAAAAAACCTTTCCCAAACTAATCAGAAAATGTGAAATAAATTGTTGATTAGTTAAAAGCGATCTGAAGAAATTGACGTTTTATACGTGTAGAAATGGTTCTAGATTCGTCAAAATACTTTCTTCTTTTGGCGATGAAATCATTGACATGAAGGAAAATCCATTATTTCTTTTTAACTCCGACTTCTTTCGATAATTTTGTCAATTAGAAAGTAGGCAATAAAAGATTACACTATTTTTTCATTTCAAAATTTATTATCCTAATGTTATTTTAACATTACAAATTTTACTGACGGTTTTATTGTATTTAATTAAAGGTTACGTCAAATGAACATTGTTTTTTTTCGAATTTTTGATTTTATGATACGCTTGGAAGTCATATTCATTTAGGCAGTTAATTCGATTAAATATATCTGGAAATATTATTTTTAGTTTATATGACAGAATGTTTAATGAAAATATTAGTAGTGGAAACAGACATTCCGATGTTGAATCGGATGAGAAGGCGGTGATAAAATGTTTTTAATTTGCAGGGTTCTGGACAGTTGAGATGCGGCATGTTTCCATAGCTTCACAATGTAATTGTTTAATTCGTCATGTAACGAGGGGTATATCGAATAAAGCAGAAGTATTTGCCAGTTGATGCTTCAAAAATATGCTAAAACAATCACAGTTGAGCTTACTATCATTCTGAGCGACCATTTCAGGTTAGCTGATTATTTTCGCATCAGTGAACTACACGAGAATAAAACTGGAATTCTCGTAGGTGTTAAGAACCAAAGATACTACTAGCTATTTAGCAATAAAATATGATTAAAATATATTTTAAGGATTAATATACAAAGAGCAATATTATCCTGTTCTCAAGAATGATATTACTGCGGGTATAAGACTCTCCAAAAGCATTCAATTAAATGGTAATTTTATTTGATTTCATATTTAGCGAAAAAACAGTTAAAACTGTGTGCCGTACTATGGGGAAGAAGTGCAATCTTCCAGGGATTTTTTACATTCGAAAGTGCCTGTGACATTTAACATTTTAACAAGTACAGATGTGAGTATAGGTTAAAAAAAAATCAGGTGAATCAGGAGGAGTCAGTTAAAAGAGTAAACACCATTACTATTATGTTAATGCGCAAGATTGTAATTTAGAAAATACTGTGTGTGAAATTTCCTTCCCGTTTCCTTACGTAGAGACTATATAGTGGATGACAAATCATGTCAGAGCCCGCGTTAAAAATACATTCCGTGTTGAAGATACATTTCGTATCTCTGCCTCATTACTTCTTGAATAACATTAACACAAATTGAATGAAATTGCGGAAATTATCCTAGACTGGCAAAGATAATGACGACTAGATACAATTTTGGGCAGAGAAAAAAGCAAGTTATCATTGTCCACAAAATGATAAAATTCATCGTGTGGAAATATCTTTCGAAATTTTCTGATCTCGTATATACAGGTGTCCAGGGAGAAAACATCGAGACTTCAAAAATAAGCTCTTAAGACTGTTTTAAGCATATTTTGTCGAATGGCTGAGCCGCAATATGCACTCAAAAGCTGGTTAGAAAGAATACTTTCTAGGCATATTTGCTTTTCAAAAACATACCAAATACATAAATAAATACATACATACATACATACATACATACATACACTCATGCATACATTGTAAATTTGTCTGGTCGATATGAAGATCCAAGATCCGAAGCTGCGAGCTCTCAAATGTCTCTCAAAGCACTGAAATGTATTAATTACGTTAATGAATGAAGCACAATATACGAAACTTACGTCACTTGCATTCTTACCATGTAAATCAAACCTAATCGTACCGTAAAAGCGAGTAACACCGATCAGTCTAGTAATATTTCTATGTTTTAACGTCATTACTTCTGTTAAAATGATTATATGTAATATATAATCCTCTATAGTTTCAAATATAGTTGCGTTAATAATTATCGGTGACCGATGTGAAACATGGCGGTTTTAAGCAACAATAGGCTGATCGGTGTCACTCGCACACTGCGCGTAGCGATCACTCCGCTTTTTTTCAGTTGAATCTTGTTTTCAGACTTCAATGTAGATCCGATAACAATTTTGAGGTTTGAAAAATACTGTGGCATATTTCACAAAAAGTTCAAAAGAATTTATTCCAAGAATGTATTTCAAACTAAGTTTAACGAAATTTAGGTAGGAGAACAAAACGCAATAAGTAGCATAGGAGTAAAAATATGCAGTTCACAAAATAAATGTCCATGTATTTAAATAATTCTTCAATCTTGTTTATAAGGTCATCAATATTTTGAATAAATAGGTTCCCTTCTCCGAGTATCATATTCCATCTTGCGAATAATATCACATTTCTCCACCTCTGACTGGGTAAGGTGGCTCAGTGCAACAACTGATGTCACTGCAGTGCCTCTGACTGGGAGGTCCTAGATTCAAGTCCCGACTCTGGCAAGATTTTCGACACTAGCTTGTCAGCTAGGCCGAATTCAGTTGCTCTCTGGAGGAGAAATATAGAGGCCGGCTGCTCTGACTCTTGCTCTGTAGTTTTCCGTAGTTTCTCCGATGAACACAAGGCGAATGCCGGAGCAGTACTCCCAACAAACGGGCCACGGACCGCGCATGTTCTTTACTTGCTCTTATCCTATCCTCACCCATTATTCACACTTACACTAACATGCACTACACTATCACACAGTCCGGGAGTCCAGTCGTTAGCTTAGATCTTGTCCCGGCTGGGGCGGTGCCCGGCTGATGGGAGGTACCTGGTTAGGGGAAACCCCGCTAGCCGACGATAAGTTGGCTCCGGATCTCGCCATCCAGCGGGAGAAGATCATCGACACCTCCCGAGGAAAAAGCACATACACGTCACTTACGGGACTAATTACGGAACCTACGGAACTACGGAACCTCAGTAGTTGAAGCACCGAGATTCACTAGCAATCAACCAACAAACCAACCATCTCCACATCTTAAATATTTTCTATAACTGGGAACACAAAGTGCGTTTCTCTCTCATTTCGTTTTTTTCCCTTCAAAACTTGCATACAAATGTTTGATAACTACTTTCTCTATTCTCCCAAAAAATGTCTGCTTCTTTTCTTCTTCTTACTCAAAACGGTCTTCCCCAATTTTTACCTTAGAATTTTTTTTTTATTTTTAGTATGTAAATTGGTATATGGCACATTATAGAGTTCAAATACTTAATTTTTCGGATCTTATGGCTTTTACAGTATTAATTAGGCAACTATCATGAGGTCCAATTTTTTTCCTGTGTTTTTCCACTCTGATTGGATTCACCCTACAGTATAGATTTGTTGCAAAAGAGCTTATTATAACAACCAAAAATACGAAATATTTACCTGATTTCCAAGAAAATACACGCGCTGACAACACGATTTTTACATAGAACTGCAAGATCCCTACTAGGAATATTTACTCGTGTTTAACTTTGTTCAGATGTTCAGAACAAATCTGTTAGGTTTTGCATTCCATAACTATTCTAAAATTATCTTTTCATCGAATTCGTTTATTAGATACTTCCAAGAATCAGTGTGCTAATTGTTATTTCTCAATGGAAAGTATGAATGATAGGATTTGCCCACCTATGTCGGTGCCACTGAGCGAAGTGGCTCAGCGCGTAGCTCACTTACTTCGCATTCGGGAGGCCCGGGTTCAATCCCTGGCGTCGTTAGCCGAATTCGTTAACTACGTGAAGTCACGAAAGTTAACCGAATTCGAGACATCGCGGGTTCCTGCGTGAGTGACCGACTAGGAACCCCGTGATGTAACGACGCCGAGGCCAATTGCACTCTACGGGACATACTCGTATAATGGCTAAATACAAATATCGGTGCCACCAACATTCACGGTACGTTTTTTTTCTTCTGCGTTTCAACAATAATATTTTTCATCAGCAAAACAACAAAAATGTCATTGTACAAATGTACACCTTCCCCGTATATGTTTCTTTCGAATTTAGTAGGATTAATTTCCGCAAGTTTTAATACGCATCTTTATTTTATAAAGGTTTTATGTCGCCGAGAATAACATAACTTATTCGGCCATTCCTACTCTTATCCCACAGAAAAAGGAGCAAAAACAGAAATTTTGATTTACGACTGAAACACAACGTAAGCCAAGAAAATATTACCTCTAGGTTCTTTATTTCATAAATGTTAATGAATGGTAAACAAGAACCTTTGTTTTCCTATGCCGACATTAAAGAGAAGCGAGAAGTCGCAGAAAATTATTGGTAAACCCAAAGCCGCCGCACACCGAGAACGCTGCTTCTGATGCTGTTGCTGCAGCCGCAGGACGCGTATAAAACGTTCGCAATAACGACGACCAAACGGAAAACATGGGAAAGCGTGCCAAGACGACGTAAACGAAAAAAACCCGCGGAACGTGCCGCTCAACAAACACAGCGCGGCGGCGGTGGCCGCGGCAAACGGCGTGCGACAAATCCGATTATATTCGGGCAATAAGGCGCTCTCCATTCAAAGGCCTGGCAGCTTCAGAAATCTCGCATGAAAGGGCACGAAAGGAGGGGCCAGCGGGGTGAAGCGGGGGAAGTGTTAGGTTCGCGGCGGGTTCCATTCCGCCTCCACCCGCATGTCCGCTCCGCCCCGTCTCGCCCCGGCCCAATCCGCTCCAATCCGTCCCACTCCGCCCCCACACCGCCCCCACACCGCCCCACCCCACACCACCCCACCCCGCCCCACCACGCCCCACCCCGCCCCACCCCGCCACACACCGCCCTCATCGCCCCACTCCAACCCGCCTCTCCCCTCTCCGCTCGGCTCCGCCCCGTTCCGTCCCATGACATTCCGTCCGCTCCTCCCCGCTCCGCCCCGCTCCTCCCGTTCCTCCTCGACCAGACGTATCCCGACCCGACCACACCCTACACCCCTCCTGCCTCGCCCTGCCCCACCCAATCCCGTCTCGCCTCCACCCATCTTGCTCTGCCGTGTCCCGCTGGATCCCACTTCGTCCTGCTTTTCGCCGTCCGCCCCCCTTTCTGCAAACTACTCCGCCTCTTTTCCTCCTACCCGTCACTCTTTGCTCTACTCTGCCCCTGCCTGCCTTGCCTCGCCCGTCATTCTCCATCACTTCTCACCGCACCCCGCTACGTCCCGCCGCATTCCACCCCGCCTCACGTCACGTCATGACCTCGAATTCTCTTGTTCATCTCCGCTTCTCCCCACACCTTCTCCACGCTCCTTTCGTCCTAGCCTCATCGCACCTCGTCCCTCGTCGTCTCATCGCGCTCGACCCGCCCTGCCCCGCTTCGTCCCAACGCGGCCGTCTCCACCGCCCCGCGGCGCGCCCCGCCCCTAGGGTTCTACCGCCTCAATGGGCCGGCCGTTATGAATGGAGGCGGGCGAGCGGCCGGGATGGAGGATGGGCGGCGCGTGACTGAAGTGCTGCGCTCCGCCCCCGCCCCCACCCCACCCCCGTCCCGCCCATTCCACTCCTTTGGCCCGCTCCGAGGCGACGGGCGGGTTGAGGGCTCAGGGTGTCCAAACCCCTTGCGGCGCGGCGCGGCCCTGGGCGGAGCTGAAAGAGCCCTGATTAGCTTTATTCGAGGAAAGAGCTGTTACATGTTGAGAGACCGGAGTTGGAAAGAAGTGAAGGAAGGGAGGAAGTGAGGCGGATGGGCGCTGAGAGTAACAATGTGCTCGTGGAAAATATTTAGTGTATAAAATGATGCACGAGTAGATTTGTGAGAAGGTTCGTAAACAAATGCTCTTCCAAGCGATTTTTTAACTTTTTAAATCATGGTATTCACAGTAATGAAATGAGAACATTGAATGCACTGTTAATAGAACGATGAATGGTTCTATCCAAATGCATGGAAATAATTGAGGAAATTTTGTGTGTAAATTTATCTGTCACCGACAAAATCGTGTTTGCGCGGCGCAATACATCCGACGTTGGAAAGAACAAACGTAATATTCGCTACGGAAAACAATACTGAGAATCTAACTAAGCAGATCAAGTTTTTCTAAAGCTTGCGTTTGCGTCTAAACACCTACCTTTCTTTCCTCATATTTTTTAGTGAGTAGATTGTAGTAAACTTCAGTTATAATTTCAAAAGTTGACGTCCAGAATGCAAGTATTTATTCTTTTTCGCAATATTGAGGGAAAATCCAATATTCTCGTACACCTGAGGTTCTCAATTATCTTTATAAAGAGATTAACAGCATGATGTAAGTAGACAACGCTTAATATACGAGTAACTACGGCGATAACTTTACTATTAAAGAGACTAGTGAAATAGAACTATATAGCGTATACTCAACGTTTATTAATTCACTTATATTTTCCTTTAAAGAGAATTTTCGTAAGGTAAGAAAACGTAGTTTCGAAACTAAATGTGGTAAATTTGATCATTTTAATTGTAAAGTCGCAAATAAACTCTCAATACCTGAATATTACGCGATCCTTCACCCTTGTCATTGCTTTCAAGACGGACACTGTATGACGCCCGCAACGTTGGCAAAATTGTCTAGGATGCGGCCGCAGTAGGGCATCCAGACGGGAGGAAGGCGTGGGAGCCACATCTCCCACAAAGCCCTAAATTTAAAAAATATTTACTCATTATATTTATCCCAAACATGGCCACATATTGTTCGCATCACATTCAAAGGACTCGTTCATTATTAATATAGTTCAGCTCCGAGCCAGCATTGCCTCTGTCTCTGCAGCGGATCTGACCGAGAGGTCTTAGGATCCGAGTATTGGGGGTGGTGAATTTAATGTTGTATTTTTAACAAACATTTTCGTGAAAAAAATTGAAATGGAAAACGTGTTGATTCGCAGATATTTTGATACCTGAATTGTTAGTATTTGCAATAGCAATACCCGGAGAAGTGTCTGAGGGCATCAACTAATGTCACTGCAGTGCCTCTGACCGGGAGGTCTAGGTTCGAGTCTCAACTGTGGCCAGATTTAAGACACTAGCTAGATAGCTAGGTCGAAATCCGCCGCTGTCTGGAAGATGATTCGGACGACTGCTCTGATGATAGTTTTCCTTGGTTTCTCCTGTCAATACCAGGAAAATGCCGGAGCAATACCCTAACAAACGGACCACGAACTGCACTCTCTCTTGTCGTATTCTCCCCCCGAACTTACCCGTCACTTGCGTGCTATGATATTGGTCGGAACAACGGACCCGGCTTGTCCCGGCTGGAGTGGTACCCCGTTGGGGGAGATACTGGACTTGATACCGACGTGCAGGTCGGCACCAGATCTCACGTGAAAACTTCGTAACTCGAAATAGGGTTCATCTTTTTCAACGATCTAAATAAAACCCTTGTGGTTTGTAACCAATGTCCAACCTCTGTCAAGCTATATGATAACAAATAACCATGGTAACAGTGTCGACTGTAAATCCTCGTAACTTATTTATTTGTAACTAGCTGAAGTAGTTCGCTTTGCCGGTGTACTTATTAATCACAATTTTCTAGGAAAAGAAAAAATCTATGTATATTGAACTCACACCTTATCACGCTACCTCACCTCATCCTACCTCCCCAGCCCCACCCAGCCTTTCCCACCCTGCCCTTCCCCACTTCACTGTGCGTCACCTGGCTTCATCCTGCACCCGCGGGCCGTGGTTGCTACCATTATCAATGCTAACACCATTGTTGCGATTCTTAGGTGTAAATAAACGCGTTGATGCATGCGACCTGCAAACGTCAACTAAAAATCTTGACACTAAATTGCTGAAAGTGTAATTGCGTCCCAATTAATCAAAAAGCATTTAGAAGGAAATTAGGTGGGCGTTAAATAATGTTTAACTCACTTCGGTGGATTTCATTGTTTTCGCAAAACTGAAAGAGTGATCTCTTAAATTTACTTTTAATGGGTAGCAGAGGAAGTCGTCGGTATATTTACAAGATCTCATGCAGAGAGTAACTTTTCTTTTGAGCGTCGAGTGAGAAATTGTGATTAATATCGAAGTAAAACTTCAGATTTGTCCTGAGATTATCCCCAACAACAATACAAACGCAATCGTGAGAGCAGTTGATTTAGTTTTTATTTTATCCAAGTCAGCTCATGTGAGTACAAAAAGGCAGTTATTTTAGAAACTTCAATTTTATTTACATAGATTAAATAAAATTCAACATTATTTGTCATTTTTCTATTTACATGTGTAAATGTTACACGTTGCCAAAATAAAAAGGGATCCTAATTATAATTATTAATAAAGAAATTTAAGTAGAATCTCTTGTAAAATTTGATAAAGGACACGAGGGTTTTGTGTGATACAGTTCCTTAAATGCATTAACTGAATGTTAGAACCGCTACGATCTTCTGTTAACATTTAATTCAGTTATACATTTTTTCACCAAGTCTTCATAGCCCTAAAAAAAAGTATTTAAAATAGCGTAAATCTGAATTTATACTTGGAGTTTAACAACACACTTCAATCTTTTGCAAACTTCTGTGAACTCCCTGGTGCGAAACTTCCGGGAATTCGTTAAACTGTAACTAAGCAGAACCTGAACCTCTAGATCCACCTGCGTCAGTTGTGCCGCGCTCCCTCTGAGCTCTTTTTAGCAATTAATTTTCTCTCCGCTGTATACTCTTCAGAGCCTGAATAAAACTGTGGAAGTGCATGCGTAATGACTTCGATGACATGAGCCTTTTCATGCAAAAAGACTATAGATGAACCACTTACAAAACAACTTGAGGGCGGCAGTTCTCTCTCTCTCGCTGTCGGCGGGATTCAAACCCGCAATCTTCTGGTCCGAGACCGCTACTGCACTACTACTTTAGCGATCTCGGCCATCTGATCGGTCAATGTAATGTATTATTATTATTATTATTATTATTATTATTATTATTATTATTATTATTATTACTATAATGATGATGATGAAAGAGTCATTAAAACGGTATGTTTAAAATTTACATCTGAATATTTGCCTAGAATCCAACAACACATTTCAATCTCTTCGGAGAACTCCCCAGCCCCAAACTTCCGGGAATTCGTTAAACCGTACCTGAGCGGTACCTGTGCCTCCAGATCCCCCTCTGCCAGGAGCCCCCCGCGCCTCAGCCGTGACCACCCACGCGCGCCTAATTCCTCTCGAGCGGAGGCTGACGCGGCGCTCCAATGCCCCCCTCCCCCACCCCCGCATCCGGGATTACCTCTTCTTTGCACTGTCACTCTGCCATTTATTTACGTTGCTTCTTTTTGGTCTGAGCGGCGGAGATTCCCCCTGGCATTATGAGTTTCCCGGAGCGCACGTGTTGAGTTACGATAAAATAGGCAATATTTTTGTCAGCAAGCTGTCCGATCTGGGTATATATTTTTTTGGCGTGTTGTATTTAGAAAGCAATTAACTGTTAATTTATTCTCCGTTCACTTTATTTCGCTAATTATACTGATTGATTTAGATAGTTAAACTTTAATTGTGAATATATTGGCTTACTTGTGAATTAATTCCATTTGTCACTTCAACGGGGATAAAATGAGAAAGAGTAAATAGAATATCGAATACGTCAGTCAGTCAATTAGAAATTCACATTATGACAAAACGTCGGTAAATATGTGAATGATCAACGTTATTAGTTGTTCTTAATGTTGCATTTTATTTTCTCCTTTGGGAAGTAAAGTACCTCACGGAACATCGTTTGTTTATAGGATCATGTAGTTGTGCAATCTACTTATTAATTATATTTTATAAAAATTTTTTTTATCTCTCTAATATTAAAACTAATTTCAAAAGTGGCAACCAGACAAAATTATTATTATTATTATTATTATTATTATTATTATTATTATTATTATTATTCCTAGCATCATCTTTCTATACATTTTCCATTGTCACAATGAACGTGTAAATAAATTAAGGTATCAAAATTTGAAATAAAATTCGGTTGATTAATGGCAAGTACACGATAAACAAATTGTACTAAAACAGCACATTCTTCCTCGCATTATTTTTATGTTTGGCAATTTCTGAAACTTCAGAGAGATCAACGAAAATCAAACCTGCGCCATTTTTTAAATATCCTTTGCTCTATCCCTGTACAAATTTAAATAAAAATCATATCGGGAGCCCAGTCAGGAGGTTAGTGCTTGTCACGGGTGCTCCGCTGGTGAGAGATACGTGAATGGGGAAAACACCACAAACCGCCGTGTAGGTCGGCGCCAGATCGCACAATCCAACTGGAAAAGAACACTACCACCACTCGTAGTAAATGACTAACGACTATAATGAATGACAAATGACAAATGGACCATAGCCGTCGACACGCCCAGAAACACGGAATATAATTAACCCATAATATGAATAGTTTTTTTGTTGCAGCAGGCCATTAGTGTGGCTATAGTTATCGGAAACAAAATTGTATGCTAAGCTTATTTGTTTAGCGAAGCAATTGCGCGACCCTTATTAGGCGCAAGCACTGCAGTTTACCGTGAATCTCTCTGTCGTGTGTGTCGCAGAGGACGCCGGCGAAAGCAGGGACGGCGACGCGGGCGCTAGCCCTGGCGGCGGCGGCGGCAGCGTCGGCGGGGGCGGTGCGTGCGCGGAGAACCGCGGCGGCTGCGAGCACGTGTGCGAGGAGAAGGACGGCCGGCCCCACTGCTCCTGCTACCCTGGCTTCTTCTCCAAGGGCAGCTCCTGCCACGGTGAGTGAGCCGGGCCTTTCACGCATCTTGCCATCAACTTTATTTCCAGGACTCGAGTTAGGATCTGGGAGCCCCCCCCCCCTCCCCAAGCAAAAAAATGTGCTTACTACACCCCTCCGGAAAACATCATCCAGATTACTAAAAAACGAAAAAAAAAGTTGTTTTTTTTTGATAAAACGTTTTAGTGCAGTATACAATTTTATTAAAAATTATTTTACAGATTAAAACTTTTTATTTTTATTTTATCGAATACTTCATGGTCTTTGTTTCGGGACGATGGACAACCATGTATTGTAACGTATTAGCCAGCGTGCCTCGTGGCATCTATTTGGGGACGCTTGGTAAGGGATTAGTAAGAGGAAACTCCTCGCCACAGGAAGGATAGAAGGGTTTTTCCGTAAAGCAAGAACGCAGAAAGCTTTGGGGTCTTCCGGTCTTTAGAAACCCTTAATTGTTAGAACAGCGGTGGGGGTGGCGTGACGTAGTAGGTCACGTGGGCCTCGACTATATAACGGAGTGTACAGAGCTAGTGGGTGGGTTCTGGAGACAGTGGGAGAACCTCGTGCATGTGCACAAAACTTGGCACCACGACGGTGCATATGCGGGCCAGGCTCGCGAGGCAAGTCACGAGTTGACGAGCCTGTGGAGGACTTTGTGTCCTTGGGTGACTGCGGTCACGTGGGAGCGATGCTGTGTGCGTGCTCCGAAGTAAGGAGTGGTTGAGTACCACGATTCACGCCGATTCTCAATCGGGTAAGATCGCTCCTGCGAGTTTTGGGCGTCACGCTCCTAATCAATTTCGCGTTTTAGGTATCCATTGCATTAATAAAATATCGTTTATCGTCATCAAAATTATTATATACCAATATAACCGTTATCATTATTAAATTATTATAACAAATGAACGGTGAATTACGCTTGTGATTTTATATTATTCTTTGCATTCAGGTTTGTAATATTGGCACTGGAGAAATTGTATTCTAGTATTATGGTTATTACATTGAAGTGAGTAATTACCAAGTGATTCTTCCTACAATATATTCCTTCATCCTTCATTTAACTCGCCTGCTTATTAATATATATTACTCGTTTTTCTAAATCTCCAAATATATCCATTTATGGCTCTGTAGCTACTGAATTTACGAGCATTTTCCGAAGAACTCGTGATACCTAGATCGTAAATAATATACCTTTTCTCTTTGTGTGTCTTCTTGATTACATCAAGACTCTAGGAGAATATTTAGCTTTGTGGGTAATTGAAAACTCAATATTTATGCGATTACTTATCAGATTTATTCTGTTTATCTTAAATTTTTACTTGAAAGGAAATATTTGTTTTGTTAAAATTATGGTATATTTAGCGTCAGAAGATTAAAAGGGACAATGCGACTCGTGCACGCGTTGCAAAACATTCAAAAAAGGTTGATAGCTCGTAGATTTAAATTAGGCACTCCATAACAAAATTTCATAACAGAAATTAACCCCCCAGGCACCATCGAGAGCACATTCGAAATTTACGACCCTGAGCGGCATCCTCCATAACGCAGCGGCGAGAAGGCGCTAACAACGCGGCTATCGCGATTCCTCGGCGCGCCGTTCGTTATCCCGCTATTTGGGCGCCCGTTAACGCTAGCCGCCGCGGCGAAGGCGATCGATGGCATTTCATTGGGCGCCGCGCCGCACGCCACAGCCAATCAAGATGGCGGCGCGCGTGGCGTGTTCCGCTTAATTCGAGACGCGGCCGCGCGCGCCGCTGCCGCCGCCTTCGCCGCCGCCACCGCCACCGCCGCCACCGCCGCCACCGCCGCCACCGCCGCCACCGCCGCCACCGCCGCCACCGCCGCCACCGCCGCCACCGCCGCCACCGCCGCCAACGCCGCCACCGCCACCGCCACCGCCACCGCCACCGCCACCGCCACCGCCACCGCCGCCACCGCCGCCGCCGCCGCCGCCGCCGCCACCGCCACCGCCACCGCCGCCGCCACCGCCACCGTCGCGATTTACGACGCGGGCGACGCGGTCGGGCGCAGGGTGGACGTCGGAGAGCGTAGGGCGCAGGACGGAGGAGGAGGAGGAGGAGGAGGAGGAGACGGAGGGGGCGGAGGCAGATGGCGGTGAGCACGAGACACTTCCAGCAAATTAGATAAGCGGCGGCCGCCTGCCCGCCCGGGATTTAGAGAGGCAGCCGTGGGCGGCTGGCCGGGGAGGGGGCGAACCGGCGGCGGGCGGCCGGCGCGACTGAAAGAGGTCCGTCGTAAAACAGGCGCCCTCGGATGCCGGAGGAACGCGTTGCGCACGCGCATCGGGTTTCCGTCTGCGGCGCTGGCCGTTCGCGTAAACCCATATCACATGGGCGAAGTGCAGCTTATGAACGATGTAACTGAGTGAGAGAATAAATGAATGAAAAGATGACTAATGAATAAATAATACGTCAAAGAGCTAATGAACGAACGCTGAAACAAACGAACGAACGATTGCATGATGAAAGGAAACTATAAACCAATGAATGATAGATGAACGAACGAAACCGTGAATAATAGAGTGGGAGTGCCAACAAACGATGAATGAGATGATGCTAAAGGAAAGGTTTATGACCCAACAAGTTTTAGACGTTTACGAATGTAGCAAGCAACGAATAAATGTGTTAAGTATGTTCCCAATTTTAATTATGGTCTGGTCTACCTTAATTGTTTGCCTGACCCCTTATCTGGCTGATATTTTGAGGGCCTGGCTCTTTGACAGTAGCTAGACAGCTAGGTCTAATTCAGACATTGTCTGGAGGTGTTTTCCACTCAACGTCACGTGAATGCCAGAGCAGTACCCCAACAAACGGGCCATAAAACACGCGATATTTCCTTCCTATTCCTTGATTTATCCTCACTCCTTACACACACACACACTCACTTTCATGCATTACACTACCACAAATGTCGGAAGCTTAGAGCTTTATCCGGGGTGTGCCCCGCTGATGAGGGATACATGATTAGGGAAACCCCGGCGAGCCGTTGCATAGATCTGCGCCGGATCTCGCCCTCAAGCGGGGGAAGATCTCCACCACCTTCCGGGATAAAACCACGCAGCCACCAACGGGACTAAGGAGCATTTCCGTTGACGCGCCCAGGAACACAATAAATCGTGGCGTCTGGAAACCTCCAAGGGCACTGTGCGACCAACGCCCCATATCGAATCAAACCTGTTCCTTTACTGGATTTAGTGTAGCCCTGACCGCCCCATCTCCCATCAAGGCTGGACTCTCGGCTGAGCCCAGCGTAGCACTGACCGCCCCATCTCTCATCAATCCTCTCCTATTGACTGAGTTTACTGTAGCCCTGACCGCCCCATCTCTCATCAAGGCTGGACTCTTGGCTGCGCCTAGCATAGTACTGACCGCCCAATCTCTCATCAAGCCTGTCACTTCGACTGGGTTTAGTGACCTGACCGACCCATCTCTCATCAAGGCTGGACTCTCGGCTGGGTCTAGCATAGTACTGACTGCCCAATCTCTCATCAAGCCTGTCCCTTCGACTGGGTTTAGTGACCTGACCGCCCCATCTCTCATCACGGCTGGACTCTCGGCTGGGTCTAGCGTAGCACTGACCGCCCCATCTCTCATCAATCCTCTCCTTTTGACTGGGTTTAGTGTAGCTCTGACCGCTCCATCTTTCATCAAGCCTGACCATTCGGCTGGGTCTGGCGTAGCCCTGACCACCTCACTAAGCCTGGCCTCTAAGGTAACCCTGGGGCTAATACTTCCCGTAAAGTCTAGACCGTAGCCTGAGACCACTTGGGTACTTGCTCCTGGATAGTTTCCGACAGCGCCATTGCCGTAGTCCGTGGACTCGTAGCATATCATACATCCACCTGGTCAGGCGAAGGACTTTGAAGAGTGTTCGACTCACAAGGGGGACTAGAATGCTCTACATGCCACAGTCACAACTGAAAACATCCTTGCCTGACGTGGGATTCCAACCCAAATCTTCGGGTACTGACTGATTTAACAAGAAAATTCTTAAATCTAAATATATTGTTCAATAAGACACCGCCTACCGGTTACAAATTATTAGTCTACCAGGAGGCAAAGACAAGAATGAAGATTCGTTCTTCTAAATTAAACAGAATGACACTATTTTGACTTTATGTACGAGATGAATGTAGATTTACTCATAATGAAATACATGAACTATGGATAAGCCGACAAATTTGCAGCCGCTTGTTGTCTAAAAATTTCCTCAAAATAAAAAAGACAGAATAATGGCAATAAGAAGAAAAATACTAAGTAAATTTTATCTATTTTTGTACAAGAATGCGGGGGGGGGGGAAATATTTTACTAATCATATAACTTTATGATGAATCATATTTTCCCATATTCCTTTCCATATAATTTTGAAGTGTAAAATGTTTGCATCCGAATTAATGAGTACATCAAAAGCAAGCTAAAGAAAACCATATTATAATGATGAAACGTGACATTGAATCGTGAGCAGCGTTGCAAATCACTAATTTTTTTGTGCGAGAATATAAGCATTCTCAGTAGCGACATCATTAAAATTCGAAGCGTCTGATTGGACAACTGTACCTTTTCCTTCTTGTAAACCAACCGCTGTCGACTGCACCAGAGCTTTAACTGAGTAACTAGTTAAGAAGGTTGTGGGATGCCCACAAGGAGAAATGATGCCCCCCCCCCCCAAATATCTTGTTTTATTCGACACAAACAACACATAAGACACGAACCTCGAGTGAGATTTGAACGAAAACTGTTTCTCAAAAAGTGCATTTTGAATTTAAAAAAGTGTCTTTTCAGGTGGAAACAAGTGGTGCTACAACAGCATGAGGGAGAAGCCTTCTGTATCTTTAAGAAAATGTACACGAAATTATAAAATATCTATTTTATAGAACAGATATGGTAAAGAAAAAAGGGTATATAGGCCCTATCATCATTATTGTAGTTTTATTATATCGTCGTTATAATATTTATTTGCCATTTTTGAGACCTGTTTCTTTTTATAAACCTACGTAGCTGAAGAAAAAATTCAAAGAAAGAATTTGCGGCCGGTTTTGGAAAAGCAAGTCTTGAAAATTGTCTAAATTTCACGCTAAATTACGCGAAACATTCTCATATTTTCAAAAAATTGTACACGACCTTTACAATTAAATATATGTACTTGCAATTCGGCTCATGTTAAAGATCTGTGTTTGAAGAGAACAGATATTATTCCGGAAAATAATCTCTTCAATATTGTTGTTCTAGAAATGTGAAGAAAAAACTTAAAAATAGCGTCCTTTCCTCTATCCGACAAAAAGATTAATCCAAAAATTTAGAGCGATTTTTTTAGAAAAATTGAAAATTTTGTTAACGCTTAATGTTAAATATCTCTTTTAGATTCGCACGGCCTCGAATTCAGCCAGATCTAACAGGGAATATTAAATATGGAGAAATCCTCTGAATATTTCAGGTGCTAGCGTTGACCACGGAAGGTCGGACAGATACGCGGGCGGATGGACAGACAAACATGTGGATGTTTTGCCGTAAATCAATTTATCGGTATTCTAAAATATGGATTTTTACTAAACCACTTCTTAGAGGAAGTAATTTACTACATACAGAAACAACATTTATCGACTTTTTCGATGTTAGCATCCCACAATATGGGTATTTTTGACGAAGAATCGTTATCTTCCGTTCTGGCGACACAACTCTTTACTACGTAAATGGGTAGTAGGCAAGAAAAGTGAAATCACCACCGTCATCAAACTTTAATGAATAAATGTCTTGTGTTTTTCCAAGACTTGCATCGTTTTTGAAGGAGTTTCTTGACGATTTCTCTTGTATGGTAGTCATAAGTTTCTGCAAATTGTTAGTGTTTGTGACGATAATTCTAAGTTTTGGCAAACAAAAAACCCACATTCTTATGCAAACGGAGAAAAACGAAAATTTGTAAATGACGGAATTTGAGCGCAATTTACAGTTTTTTTTTCTAACGGCCCTGAAATCGCACCCGATTTTAAGCCGTTGGAACCTTAGCCCGTCAGCTGACCGTCAGAATTGCAATGCACAAATGGTGTTCACAAATGACGCTAATGACTGGCCAAGCCGACAACTTCTCTTCGAGCCTTGGAAATGCATATATACAATAGTTACAGCTTCGGGAATCTATGATTCAGAGACCAGGAATTGAATGCCATGACGGTAAAGGAATTATTTATTGCTCAAATTTTGAGGAACACGCTGGTGTGTGTTTTACAGCGCGAAATGACTCACTTGTATAAGATTAGTGCGTGGTGGAAATAAGAAGGTGAAGCGGTGCGCGGGACGCTGACTCTGGACAAATTCCCAACAAATTCAGAGGATATCCCCATTGCTGTGCAGTAAATTCAAATTATCTACGCAGGCGCGGACATTTGAAAGTAATTTAAAATAAGGATATTTGTTTTTAAAATTACCCGCTTAATTTAGTCAATGCTTTAAATATTAGTACATTGGTGATACTCATCAATTTGTTCGCAGTTTAATTATTTCAGGTCCGGTGTAAAAAATGTGAACAAATACAATGACCTGATCTAACTTAACATATAGTACTTGGCCATATTATTATAATCACTTTTCAATTTCATTAAGGCATGTGTTCCACATGTTTGTCTCTCTTATTTATGAGCGTTTTGAAACAATTTGTCTCTGAATAAGTACTGAAAAAATAATATGAAAGTACAAAACTATTATAGCTTTTTTGCAGCGTGAAATATTGTCACATTTACTTTTTAAAACATTGTATCTTCCGATCATTCTGATGTGCAGAGTCAAGGAAATTATAATGGTGTTCTTACTTTCATCGATTTATTTTTTGGGATTTGTCATGAGAGTGATCAATGGACTACGCTGAGTTTGGACAACGATTTATATCAGAGATCACTATTATATTAACAATAATTAATAACAAAAGTATATCAGACACAATCACCAGAAACATTAGAATTTTTTTCTGTTAAAGAAATGTGATAAGAATTCCTAAATGCAAAGTACAGCAGATGAACAAGAGCTATTTTTTGTGTTTGTGATTCTGTGTTATTATAATGTGGACATGTACTGTAAATACTCAATTTCACACTTTTATATGTATTTTGATAATTTTCATAGTTTCAAATTTTCTTTATAATGATCGCTATGAATATAAAAAGATCTGAAGAATGAAAACTATTAATTTTTAATGCACAGGATTCCTGTCGTATCATATACTTAATAGAATAAAAACAAGCACATTATTTAATAGCATTAAATTTAATTCTATGTTAATACTATTTATTAATTCATAAAATTGTTGAAATATTTCAAGTGTATCCACAAAGCAGGAAAGAAAATATAAAGCAGGAAAGAAAACATAGTTGTTAGATCGGTTACTGCTGCTGCAATGACAGGTCATTACGATTTAAGTGAGTTTGAACGTGGTGTCACCGACACCTCCCGAGTACAAAACGTGTACTGCACTTACGGGACTAATGACCCTGCTAGTTAATGGGAATTACTAAACAATTAATCAATCAATCATTCAAACCCTACAGTCAGTGACTACCAGGAACTGCTAATCACCAAAGGAATTGACATTTCCGGAAACACGAAACACTCTCACTCCCTCATTCACCCGAAGCCGCGTGCCGCAGAGGGAAGCCCGGCACGCCGAGCACGCACCGTGTCCACGGGTGGCCCGGCCGGGGGGCGAGGGGAGAGGCGGCAGTCGCCGTCCCGCCGTTTCTGAGATGTCCCCTCTCGCGCCCGCTGCCTTTCCGTCGCCGCCCGCTCGTCCACCCACTCACGTCCGCCTCCCCCGCACCCCGCCGCTGCACCCACATCCTGAGTGGAGCTTTCCCGCCCCGCACCACGCCGGCGCCGCGGCCGGTGTTTCTGCGCGTGCGGCCACACGCGCCCGTCCCGCTCGCTCCTACCCCGAGCACTTTCTTGTTTTAGGGGCCTCGGCGAGCGACTCTTCTGAGGGCAGCTCGGTGAACATTTTTTTTTACTTTCCCGTGTACGTACATATACAAGTACGAGGTAATATACAAGTTGTGTCCAAAAAGTTATGAAATATTTTTTTTGACATTTATTGGCGATATATGTACGAAGCTTTAAAATTCTTCAATGTAGTCACCATTAGCATCTGCACATTTTTTTCCAGCGCTTCGCCCATGATTGGCAAGCCCCTCGCAAAGCCTCAACCGGAACCTCGTTTAAGAGCGTTGTCACCGCCTTTTGGATGTTCTCAATGGTTTCAAAACGGTGTGTTTTGAGCGCGGTTTTAATCCTAGGAAGCAGGAAGATGTCCGGCGGAGAGAGGCCAAGATTGTAGGATGGCTGCGGCAGTGTTGCTAGGTTGTGCGTGGCCAAGTACTCGTGGACCCGCAAAGACGTGTGGCTCGGCGCGTTGCCGTGATGCAGCAGCCACGTAGCGGCGACGTCTTTTCGCACTCGGAGGACCCCTTTTCTTAATCTTTCCAAGACATCTACGTAGTAATGAGCATTAACAGTCTGCCTTTGGGGTACAAACTCTTTGTGCACCACCCCTTTGTTGTCGAAGAAGACAATCAGCATCGTTTTCACCTTAGATTTGCTCATCCTCGCCTTCTTGGGTTTTGGGGACGCTGAGGTGTGCCATTACGAACTTTGGCGCTGGTTTACGGGACGTACGCGAAAGCCCATCACTCGTAACCAGTAATAACATTGTCCAAATAATGCAGTTCAATTTCCACACGTTCCAACAGTTTACTTGCGATCAATTCTCGATTGACCTTTTGTTCGTCTGACAGAACCTTCGGTACTAACTTGGCGCACACCTTTCTCATGTGCAATTCCTCCGTAACAATGTTGAATACGGAACTTTTTGGGATGTTCAGAGTATCAGCTAAAAGCCGAGCACTCAATCGGCGGTCAGAATTTATCAATTCACGAACACGATTCACATTGCCTTCGTTTCTGCTTGTTGATGGTCTTCCAGAACGAGGGTCATTGTCCACCCCTTCCTGGCCATTCTTAAAAATTCTTCACCCATCTCGTAACTTGCACATAACTCATGGCAGATTCCTCGTAGGCTTGCTTTACTATTGCGTGAGTCTCGGAAGGCTTTTTATCGAGCTTCGTGCAAAACGTAATCGCCCAACGTTGTTCGACCGAATCACTCATCGTGTAAGAGCATAGGCTTCCGTGGCCTGAGTCACTATTTAGTTGGCTGTCCGGGTGACGTCGCGTCCATGGCGAAGGTACCGACGTTTCGGTCGCCATTCTGCGACTTTCCTCAGGGAGTAATGTCTTAATGCTCGCATTACGTAATGAGGAAGGTCGCAGAATGGCGACCGAAACATCGGCACCTTGGCCATGGACGCGGCGTCATCCGGACAGCCAAGTAAATACGCTCATCGCGTGTCGTGACGAAGTCGCGAAACAGAGGCGCACTTATTCAACGATGCTGATGCTACCGTTGCTCGGAGCAGACTGCGCTTTGGTGCGCTGTAAAGCTGAGCCCCCACCCCCACCTAACCCAATCAGTCCGAGTGCGCTGCGACCCATAGCAGAGCTGCAAAAAATTATATTTCATGACTTTTTGGACACTCCTTGTATGTAGTATAGGGAAAGTCGTGTAAACTGTTTTCCCTTTTTCACTATTAAACTGTTATTACGAATCCAATGCGAAATATCTGAAACCTTATTTTACTTACTCATTCTTTATGGAAAATAATATTCATTTCATCAGCAAAGAGAAGTTTCACAGTTTCGAATGCCTGATGGCATATCGTAAACGTATAAAAGAAAGAGAATGGTTCTCACGATCCAACCCTGCGGCACCCCGTTCTCTAATGCAAAGAATTGGCAAGATGAGTCAATAATGTTCTTTCAAGCCAGTATGGTATTTCTACTCTTTGAGATTGATAGGTTTGTAGATAATTACAAAGTCAACCAATCTCAGTCAATATCACGAATTATATCCGAGGGTAATTTTGAAAGCAAAATTATATGGTCAATGATGTCAAATGCTTCTGAAAGATTTAAAGGACTTCAATATGTTTTCCATTTTCATTCATTTTCATTCAAAAGCAACATCTTTTTGAAAAGAAACTAGTGGTGCTACAGAATGGTACAGACTTTCTCGTAGTAAAGTTTCCTAATTTCCTTGGTGTGGACTGGCTTTAAGGTCGTGCCCCATTCTCTTGCCAGCTGCCATCTATCGCCACCCAGACTACATCTTTTTGACATTTTCTCTATTTTTCGGTTTCCTAAGAGTAGAACCGAGATATTACTTTAAGAATGGTCACGAATGCTATGGTGAATGCATGAATTGTCACGAATGCTATGCTTGCTCGATGAAGAACCTCTCTGGATGACAGAAGGTCTTGGGCTCGGATCCAATATGCCAATCCATGCCAATCCATGCTTTTGTTGTTTGTTGATTCGACGACATATGAGCAGGAGTATTGTATAGAGGAATATGTGTATTACTTGTAATGTACTTAGTGTTTAAATGTCCAACCATACAATGAATATTTAACTCGTAAAAGCATCTTGCGAAAATCCAGGGAACAGGATTCGAACCAGCACATTGCGAACTGACTTATTACCAACAATAAGTCAGTTTGCCGATATCATTGCTAAGAAAATCTCAGCTAATCGGATTGTGGCAACTCAAATTTATATTAGTGAAAGTAGTTTATTGCAATTATACATTAAAATTTCAGAATGCATTATGAAGGTATAAACTCGTATGTCCATTATTCGTTAACTTTTGCATGTATCTAACGAAGATGACTAAAACCGAAATCATTTATCACCCAAACACAACTAAAGCTCCAAAGCTAACTTAAACACTTTTTGAAAATGAAAATATATTTCAAAAACAAAAATACGATTACAATATCACGTTTCAAACTAATGAACAACACTCGATGTAATAATCATATTTATCAGGTGAAAGTATCAAGCTCACTACAAAAAATTTACACACAATACTTGTACATTATTTTACAACTCCTTGCCAGATGACATTACACGATTAAATTCGATACAAAAGTCCAAAGTAAAATATTTTCTGCGGCACAACTGTTTCTATACAATTAGAGAATATACCGAGCATCCAAAAGGAAAATTTATATCAAATTTAACAATGACATTTAGTGTATTATTTACCATTTGGATTGTATAATTCTAAAGAACTTGTAACAAGTATTATACTTCACCTTCTAGGTCAATGACCCCCATCTCGGTCAGATTTTTGTCCAGTTTCCCTGATCCTTTGCTAGAATGGCCCCTTCTCTTCCTTCTGGACATAAATATAACTTCAATTTAGCTTCTCCCCAAAGCACGTCACACACAGTTGTTAATTGTTTTTTACGTAAATAAATAAATTAATTAACAGAATAAATAAATCACGTTTATGGCACGTATTCAGATTGAATTGACAAGGAATTCCGAAATAATTTGACGGAATTTATACGAACACCTTTTACCAGGAAATTTGAAAAGCTATAAATAATTTGTCTTAATCATGATGCAAACATTTTTTTTTCAAAATTGTAGAATTCAAATCTTTCCTTCAGGGTACAAAATGGATCCCTAGGTTCAAATAGATCTTTTACTGTGGTCACGTGTCTTGTTGATTTTAGGTCATAATTGCCTTTTATCTCGTTAACATTTATTTCGTTATATCGTTATTTCGTATAACCGTTTATTTCGTTAACATTAAATAAAGTTGGAATGTTTCATCTCTTTTTATTTACATTTTTCATTATTAGTTATTTTTAATTTATTATAGATAACTCTATGAAACTTTATTTGTTCTCTAGCGTATTACTTTAGTATAATAATAAGTGAATCTTGTTTCTTTAGTGAACTGGCACGCGCTCTGAATGCGGAAACTTGAGGAGGCTCTGAAGCTAATATTAGTGTTACTAATTATTTCCGAAATTATGTCATTGCCAGAAATAAAATTATTTTCCAAATCGTATTTGTATATGTTAGAATGGAGATGAAAAAGGAATAGTTTCAAATATGCATTGCTTGCAGATATCACAGTTCTTTGACAATTTGTAATTTGAAACTTTGTTTCCTGATTGCTGATATGGACGGATGATTGAAAAGTGTAATTTGAAGCCTTATTTGCTGCTGGCAATTGTCAACGGCTGATTAAAAATGTACAGTTTTAGTCTTGCAGACTGCAGATATCGACGATTGAAAGTTTTTTTGTTTGTTGTTTGAAACGTGGCTTACTGATATCAACGAATGTCATACAAAATGTATTGAAACAATGTTTGCTCGTTGCAGATATCGACGAGTGCGCGGAGGACAATGGGGGCTGTGATGAGCTGTGCCTCAATACGGCAGGCTCATTCAGTTGCGGCTGCCCGCCCGGCCTGCGCCTGGCCGCCAACGGACGCTCCTGTCTAGGTGAGGCACCCGCTGGCGCCCAAAACCTCAACCTCACGTGGCATCCCCCCCCCCCAAACGCTCTGTGATTTGTCTGCACTTGGGGATATGGGAAATCGTCAAACGGTAATGTGACTGATTCCGATCCGCACTAGCGCCAGAAAGAGTTTAGTTCCACAATGTCTGAATGAAATCTGTCCTTCAGTAAAAAAAAATCTTCAAATGAAGTCGCGTACAATTTTTCGAAATTGAGTAGTTTTGCGAAATGTTGCGTGAAATATGGGCAATTTTTAAACAATTATTTTATCAAAAAGAGCCCAAATTCTGTCTTTATTTTTTTTGCCCCGGATGGAGCTTTCCACGCTTAAAAAATGGCACAGTTTCCGCAATTTTCGGCAAACTCGCTGTGTTCTAGAAAATTTCAAAAAAATATCTTTACAAAAGTACAATATAGATTATAGTGACTTTTTCCTTTATGAAATATGTTCATGTATTACAATATTCCGTAGCTATAACAAAAATGCGTGAGAGCTCGTGATATTATTGCACCGCTCGCTATAATGAGCTATCTTACAGATTATTTCGATCCCCCTTCATGTCCTGGAAGTGTGTAACTTTTATTCTGATTGTGCATATACAAAATCCTTTTTTGTTTTCAAATTACAGAAAACTAAGGGAGTTTGAACTAGTGAGAAGGATATTGATAGTAAAAGAAAATATAGATTGTTTTCGTTATATATTTAGGACATTGGCAGAAATTTCATGAGTCATATTTTTTTTATTCTCTAAATTTAAGTCAGAGACGACGATTTCAATAAAGGGTTTGGGGTTCCTGATACCTAAAAAGTGTTAATTATTGTTCCTATATGTAGTAAATTACTTCCTTTAATTTAGTAAGGTTAGGCTAGGGAGTAATATGTTCATTGATATGCTTGATCGAAAGTAGACAGAAGTTCACTACGAAGTATGAAGAACATTAAGTCTTAGC